>JAVYIG010000344.1:317500-645091 GCA_035222895.1 Strongylocentrotus droebachiensis | reverse complement strand
GCAAGTGTTGAAGGTAAAAGAAAGATATCAGTTTAAAAGATAAGTCAAATATCGAGGGCCAACCATCACATCTTTAATTCTGGTGATGGCAAGAAGTAAGAAAAATTAGACATGTGCCTACATACAGTATTTTGTGAAAATTTTCTGGTGCATGTGCATGGATTTCATCACGTTTTGGTTAACATTTCTCTTCATTATCAATTATTCAAATAATTCTGTCAAAATATAAACTTTTTTATATTTTGGGTAGATCTATATCATGGTGTAAAAAAAAAAAAAAAAAAAAATTAACAAAAATTGATATGGCATAGTTGTATTTTTAACTGTTCAATTTCCTCTGTATTTGTAGCTGATATAATTTGTCCGATGTCTCTCAGGAAAACAGTTTTAATACTAAGGTAATTACCCTGTTTAAATAAAATGATGAAATACTTGTAAATAAATTTAAAAATTAAGAAAATATTACCGGTATACACTTTTATGTTCATAATTCTAGTTCTGTTTCTGTTTTTTTACTATATTTCTTTCTCTATCTGTCCCTCTATTAGGCCCAAGATGAACCAAGCAAGAAGGAAAGAAACAGAAAGGAGGAGAATGAAAAGGAGACGGACTCAAAGGTTCCTGAGGACGATGACAGATATCCAAGGTACAAAGTCCATAGAGTTGAGAATTACTAACCCAAACAGAAAAAGGAAATAACTAAACTTAAAACAGAGAAATGTTTGGTCCGTTAAATCAAGGCCATTTGTTGTTGTTGTGTAGCATAGGGCAACACTTTCAAGTTAATTATTATTCTAATAAGTCATGAAAAGTTGTAATACTTGAACATAAGAGAAGCAAGGTTTGTAACTGTACACACTTTATGTCGAAAATGTACATGTATGTATTACTATGTTCGGTATGCTCACAAAAAGTATGTAACATTTGATTATCAATTATTTATAATAATTTGTAAAAGACTTCCAAATACTCTAATAATAAAGAGAGAAGAAATATTAAGAAATGTTAGATCAATAATATAATCATTTAATACACACAAAAAAGCAAGTAAAGTATTTCTTTTGAGAGAAGTTACCTTTTCCTCCTCCATAATTTGGTCTGTTTTCAGAATGACAGAGAAAGCCTTGAAGGCTATCTGCAAGCAACATGACCTGTACAGAACACCTGAACTCAATGATGTCCTCTATCTCCATTACAAAGGTATGTACTTGGTTGGTTGGTTTGTTTTACCTGACTGCTATTAAAGAAAACGAGTATATGTGTGTGTAATTGTTTTTTTTACAGACGCTTATCAATCAGATATGATTATTTACGTCTGGGAACCGACCTTTAACGTCACCATCCGAAAGACGTGACTCAGTTTCTAACCGGGGTCCCTGAGTCAGTTTGTAGGCAAAGACAGAGAGCTGACCAAGTGAACGTGCCGCTAGACCAACTCACCATGTAAGGGACTGAATGGCTTTAAGTCCTCTCCAAGGACTTGGTAATGAGGATTAATGCCATACCCAATGGACTCTTGTGCATCAAATTGGTTTAGAACCCGGGACCTGCAGGTTACAAGACCTCTGCTCTACCACTTTTGTTCTAAATTCCAAGCATGTTTTTTGTTTGTTTTCAATTTTTTTCTATAACAATATAGAAAAACAAAAACATGTTAAAAACAACCAAAGTTGACTCCTTTTGTGCCACTTTCCGTGGTTTAGTCCAGGTGATCTTTGATGTGGAAGCGCTTGTAATTTAAAAACGATCTGTCTTTTCTGTAGGTTACACTCGCATCGAAGGACTGGACAAGTACACCGGACTGAAGGCCATCTACCTCGAGTGCAACGGATTCCGCAAGATTGAGAACCTTGACCATCAAACGGAGCTGCGCTGCCTGTACCTGCAGCAGAACATCATCAACAGGATTGACAACCTGCAAAACATGGTCCACCTGGACACACTGAATGTCTGCCATAACCATATCACCAGGATTGAGAATATTGGTAAGACGGTTTAAAGGTATAGACCAGTTTTGGAGACGCCCCCCTCTCAAAATATGAAATGGAAGCTCTTATTATCAATCATGTGAAAGAATATGTTTTGACTAAATACGTGATGATACAAATTTTGCCGGGAAACCGCCTACTAATTGATATATTTGGTAAATTATCATATCTATCTGGCCTGGATAGATATAGGGTAGTCCCATAAACATCTTTCTGTCTACAGTGCTTGCAACTTTACCAAGACTGGGCCAAATTTCTTATCGTTTTGATGATCCCAGAACCTTGCAGTACACACCAATACTTATATGCTAGATGATCAACCTTCTCTGATCGATTCCACAACATTTCTTTCACAATGCAATCACATGACCAGAACTGGTCTTTATCTTCAACCTTAACCTTGAATCATCAATCTCTTTCTCATTTCTCTCTTGCCCCTCCCTAGCTTGTCTAAAGAAGCTGAACACACTTCAGATCACCCACAACAGGTTGACCACAGCGGAAGACCTGATGGAACTCAAGGACTGCCCTAACCTCAGTGTTCTGGATCTCTCTCATAATCGCATCGATGACCCAAAGATCTTGGAGGTCTTTGCCGCCATGCCCGTTCTGGTAAGTCACATACATTGGAAGTAGAGTCATAGTCGAGTAGTTTAAGCACTTGACTTGACATTCAAAGGTCGTGGTTCGATCCCCGATATGGCACTAATGTCCTTGGCAGGGCATTGATCTTCATTTGCCACACTTGACCCAGGTGAGGTAAATGGGTACCATACCAAGCAGGAGTCAATTCCTTAAAATGCTGAAGCACTGTAATGGCAGCTAGGCTAAAGCCGGGTAATAATTAATGCGCCTCGGAATAGAATTTCTAGATAGACGGCGCTATAGAAATGCCTATAATTATTATTATTATTAAGATAGTTGATTCAAAGTGGAGGGGGGGGGGGGGGGGGGGGTCGGACGAAGGGGCCAGTAACCTGCTTCATTAAACTTGTTATCAATAACAAGTTTCATTAACTGCTACTGAAACCATGGCATTCGATTGGCTGAGAGAGGATTTGTCACAGAAATTTAGCATTTGTTATTGATAGTTTTATGAAATGGCCCTGGATATTTGACTGTTCCTAAATAAAGAATGATAATGATTGCGTCTTTTTTACCCAAAGTATCCACATCAGTTTCAATACTGCTCTTCCTGTGGGTCCTGTAATTATTATTACCCCAGCTGATTGGTTTTAACCCATTTTGTTCATTACAGAGGGTGTTGAATCTGATGAACAACCCAGTCATTAAACAGATCAAGAATTACCGCAAGACACTCATTCGGGACGTGGTAAGTGTGATTACTCTAGTTACATCGCCCTTTAAATACCAACAACATTTTCCATCTCCATACCACATTTTCCATACACTATGAGGTACTTCATGACAATTAACATCATTTTTCCTAACAATAAAGATAACATTGTTTTCAGTATATGGCCCCTAAAGCACTTATGGAGCTTTTGAGAGTTATATCATTCATCGCTCCCAAGTATTCTTTCACCGGTCACTTGATCTACATCGATCTGTCGTTCTGTGTTTATCTCTCTTTTGGGTTTTGTATCCGTCTGTCTCTTGTCAATCTACCTCTGTTCAATGCTCAATCATTCTCTCTCTCTTTCTTTGGCTACATGTATCTGATTCTGTTATTCTCATTAACCCTTTCTGTAAATAATACTTGCCCCTCTAATTTGTCTTCACTTAAACCCAAACTGGACTAAAAGCATTACCGCAAAATAGCAGTATATATTTCCGTAACTCTCTGCTTCCCGAACTGTACTGTTGGTTCTCCTATCAATTCCTCTGTCTGCGAAGTGGGAATTAGGTATTGGGTTATGCACTTTTGGTTAGTTGACCATGAGATGGAGCTGTGCAATAAACAGTACGCAAGGGCAGAAAGTTCATCAGTTCATACCTTTGCTTTAAGGTCAATTCCAAGGGTTATGGAATGACATATATCTAGAGAGTTGTCTACATTGAATACCGAACATTATAGATATTTAAAGTCTTCATATTTTCATAAGTATGTGACATCCTCTCGCTAATTTCTGTTTTATTTTTCCTGCTTTTATTTTTGCTGTTCTAGAAAAACTTGACCTACCTTGATGACAGACCTGTATTCCCAAAAGAGAAAGCCTGTACCCTAGCATGGTGAGTATAGCAGTGTGGAAAATAATTTTCTGTTTGCGGGATCTGTTTTAGGATTTGGTGTTTTCTTTAAAGTGGGATTTACTCACAATATTATTTAAAGGCATCGTTTAACAATATTAAATCTGAGATGCATGGCCCTACGTGTTAGCAGTGTCTGTGATATGGTGTCATATTGAAGCCCTAAAAATTTACATTCCAAAATAATCATGGAATGCCTCAAAAAGTAAAAACCTTTGAGTGACCAGTTTTCCCATACTCAGTTCCCCAATAGACTGTAGTGTTATTAAACAAAAAAAATTAAAAAAAATTGGTTTCGATTTCCAATCATAGATATCTCGATAATCAGACAGGCGATCGGCTTGTAAAAGTCATGGGATTCCTGACTGACCTAAAGTTTTATAATTATGATTGCAGCATGAGCTAAATCCAGGATTTAGTTTCAGAATCTGAGGCAATGTTACCCAGTCACTTTAAGAATGTTATTGTTTTTTACTAGACCTCTTTTAGAGCTTACTAGTGCTAAATAATTCACCGTTCCTGTGTATTTTTTCACTGGTGAAAACAGATTGATTAATTCAATGTGTAGCAATTTCCTAGTGAAATAAACATGCAGGTTCTTGTTTTTATGCCTTCGCCCATTGACTGTTATCATGGAGGCGTTTTTTTCTTTGTGTCCTAAGTGAATTGCGTACAAAAATTGAACAAAATAGACTTTCAATCTCCTTTTGTCATTTTAGTGTTCAGTGGTTTTCTATATCTTGTTGTACTGATGATGATTTTCATACATGTTTTGACTTTCAATCTCCTGTCATTATTTTAGTGTTCAGTGGTTTTCAAATATTTTGTTGTACTGGGCCCTGTTGCACAAAACTTACCATTGATGGTAATTTTGCCATCAATGATAACTACCATCAATGGAAACCTTGATTTTGATTGGCTGTTGAGCCCTGTTACCATGGTAATAACCATTGATGGCAAGGTTACCATCAAGTTTTATGCCACGGGCCCCTGATGATGATTTTCATCATTTATTGTTTGTTTGCTAGGTGGGAAGGAGGTCGTGAGGCGGAGAAAGCCGAGAGAGATCGTTGGATTAACAAGGAGAGACAGAAGATCTTGGACAGTGTAGAAGGTATAGGCTGCGTTCAGATAAGATACGCCAAATCCACATTTGTTGTTGTTGTGATGACATTAAAGTGTTATCGCTTCACATTTCTGTATCTAAACACAGAGCTTGGTGATTACGCGTAAGACCGTTGTTGTCCGCAGTTTCCATTCATTTAAACATTTTTTTAAACAATTTTTTTGGGGGAGCGGTTTAGTGTGCCATATCAGAAGAAATATTCAATGGTACTCGAGTTCTGGGGGGCGTTTCACAAAACTTGACATCAGTGACAAATAACAGTTGTTGTTATAAGCTACTGAAATCCTTGCTTCTGATTGGTTATCAGCAGATTTGTCACTGATTGATTTGTCATTTGTCATTGAAAAAGGCTTTGTGAAACGGGCCCTTGGTACTCAACTCTTTATATGCCACACAAATCATCTCCTGTGCCATGCTGTATTTACAGTGTATAAGTGGATAGATATACCAAAGGCGTTTATAGTTTTTGAAACTGTTTCCAGAGAAAGATCAATCTATACCAATGTTAAATAGGTTGTCATGGAGTTAATCAAGATAGAAGATGGATGCTCATTTTGTGAAGCCACTGTGCAATCCCTCCATCAATTGGTGCCTATTGTTTTGTGCAGAATTGCATGTGAGGCAAATGAGTGACCAAACAGAGAGGCAAAGAAAGCAACCAAAGTATTAGCAATATTTCTGTTAAATCATGCAATGTTTATCACGCTACTGTAGTTCACTTAATACAGATTTTTTTCTCCAAACTATGAAGGAGTGCAATATAAGATTTATTGTGGCCAATTTAATGAGGGAAGACTGATTAATTTATAAAATAAGAACACCTGAGCACTGTCTAATGAAGAGTTGTGATTGATCCTAATCAACTGCAAGTCCTCTGATCAATCACAAGTTTGCAGTCTCCTATCTCTTATGTACATAGTTAATAAGTTGTGAATGATATCAACTGTTTTTAAGTTGGGGCCCTGAACTGCAAATATAAATCTTTTACTCAGAGATGCCAACCAGTACGATTAAATCATATTTAGTACGATAATAAGAGTGGAATACGATAATACGATATCACCTCTTAAAATATGATTTTTTTTAATTTTTTTTTATACCCTTAAAAACAACAAAATCGCATAAAAACATGTACCAGTAAACCCCCGCAACCCCTTTACAATTTTCTTTTAAAATTTCAATGAAAGAGCAAACATTTTACTTGATCGTACCTACCAGTCTCACATTTTTTCTGAAATTTTACTGTCAAGTTTTCGTGAAAATCTGATTTTTCAGGATACTCTGTCTGTTTTTTTTGTGTCAAGAGGTTGGCATCTCTGTTTACTATGATTGTGATTTTTTTCATTTCTAACTTCATAGCTCTTGCTGCTATTAGAAGGAGAAATAAAGAGAAGAGGAAGAATATGAAGAATTTTAAAATAAGATTAATTTTTTGCCAGTTTTAAGGAGGGAAGACTGATTGATTCATGAAATAAGAAACCATTAACTGCTATTTTAATAATTGCTTAAAGGGAGGCTTTACTACTTCAGCCAGAAGGGATTGGACCACACAGCGAGCCAGCGAGGTCACTGTGACAGGTGGCTATCTCATTAACTCAGCTCTCATTTAACATAAGAAAAAGAGGATCATGGGGGACCGACAGGCACCGATTGGGGAAGTTTTCTATATAGAGGGAGCAAGTAGCTACAATTAGGACAGTGTGCCTTTAAATGTTTGTACTATGATTATGAAATGTTTTCATTTCTGTTTTCACAGCTCTCGCTTCTATCAGAAGGAGAAACATAGAGAAGAGGAAAGAAAGAGAAGCCAAAGAGTTAGAAGAGGTATGATTATTTATCTAGATAAGGACCTGGGAGTGTTTCACAAAGACTAGGATCGACTTTAAGTAATTAACATCAAGAATTTTGTTCAGTCATGTCTAACGGCTCGTTCAGATATGACGCAAGAAAACTGCATAAAAATTAAAGTGTAATACACTTCGCATTTCTGTACGTTTTAAAACAGTGCTCAGTGAAAAACCGCAGATGTGTTTTGCACAGTTAATTGCCATTCGTTTGCACGTAAACAAAAAACAGCGGTTTACATATTGTTTCTGAACGAGCCTCCAGAGATCACTATCGTTTGATTTTACGTTTCTTTCAGCATGGTCCTGACTTCAAGAGATGCATGTTTTAAAACGGAGCTCAGTGAAAAAGGGCAAGTCGTTACTGTGCGCAATTGCCTTTCAATTACACGTAAAAAAAAAAAACAGCGGTTGCCTTTTTTGCGGCGGTTTAGGCGGGGTACCTGAACGAGCCTTCAGAGGTATCATTATTTGTTTTTACGTTTCTTTCAGCATGGTCCTGACTTCAAGAGAGAGATCCCTGATCCAGAGACCTTCATTCACCAACCCCCTGAAGATGAAGAGCTCTTCACGTTCAACATAGAGAAACCATCCAGTCAGCAGAAAGCAGGTAAGATAACAACATTATATCAATCTGCAGAGCTGCCTATCATTACGTTTTTCCCGGATTTATTTTGTTTTTCTCCCAATTTACGGTAGTACGTTTTTCTTCATAAAATACTCTTTTTTTTTTTCTTTTTTTTTGCACATCAACCAAATGCCCTAAAATGTTGATCACTTTTTCAATAGTAAAAAAAAAATTAAAAAAATGAAAGGCGTAAATATTCTCTTAAAGAATGAAACACTGATAATACCCCCAAAACAACAACAACAAACTACTTACTTGTAAATAAACTTCAGGTCCTAATAGGGAAATATCAGCATGAAGAGTTACCATTTCTGAATCAGAAGGGTGTCACACATGGTTATTGTTTTAATGATTTTTTTTTTTTTTTTTTGCTTGAAATTCCTTTTTGTTCTGCCATCATGGTTCCCCTTTTTTGGTTGCACAAGGTTGGCAGCTCTGAATCTGTAGGACTGAACTTAAAATTATATGAAGATCTATTTATTTGGATCTAGAGAAACCAACTAAAGTGGTTAGATAACAGCAATAACAACATTCACAACCACGGCAACAACATCTCAATGATATCAGAAACATGAACAACACCAAGGTCAACAGCAAAGACATCATCAGCAACAAAAACAGCAAGGACATCATCTACGACGGCCTCAGTCTGACAAAGAACGCTGTTTGCGTTGGAATTTACTAATTTTTTTAATGGATTGTGTAAAAAGAAGTTTTCAACCATGTTAATTATTAATTAATTTATTATTTTTTGGTTTAGCTTCAGTCAGCCCTCGAACAGCTTGGTCTGATCAACCAACATCTTCAGAAGATATCGATGAAGGAAAGATTAACATTGATGTAAGTATAAAGAGATCAGGCCCCTTTTCATGAAACCCATAATAGCCAACTATTCTTATTTTTGAGGAATAAATTCCCATTTATATAATATGTGAACTCTATATTCCTCTTACAGTGGTTATCAGGAAACGTTCCTAATTTGTCTTAGGTGAATCTTATTTTTTTGCACAGTAAGGTCGGCAGGTATGATAACCTTTTATTGAATGCCGCATTTCTATAACATATTAGCTCACAGCCAATCAAATGCACCAGTTTCAGTTGTTCAGAACAATAATTGTAACTGCTTTCATATCTTCCATAGATCAATTTTAAAAGAATATTAAATCATTTGGTAGCTGTCACTAATCTACACAAAATGTGATACTTATCTTATCTCCAAAATTCAAAAACGGACTCAAGTGCGAAAATTTCAGATTAGGAGCTGTATTCGTAAATTGAAAATGTACTTCTAACAGCCTCGAGTCATTCTTATTGGCTCATACCAACATTTTTTTTGGGCAGGGTGATTAAGTATGCGTTGAATTCTAATCTTTCTTTTTACAGGATCTTCCCGACCTAGAGGACATCGATGAAGACGAGATGATGTGGGCCAGAAAATCAGAAAATGTAAGCTTGAGAATGTATTAAGAAAAATAATGAAATATCATGACATGGTTTATGGGTGCTAACTCTTCAATATACAGTCAAACCTGTCTATAGCAGCCGCCGAAGGGAAACACAAAAAGTGGTCTTTGTAGACGGGTTCCTTTAGTACATGTTTCAATGAGAAACCGTTTTGAAGGGACACAAAAAATGTGATCTTTGTAGAAAGATTTTGAAGCTTGTCTGAGGGTTGCCTGACACAGCAAAACAATTCTATTCTAGCTTGTTGACTTTGTACATCATGTTCTATTCTTAGTTTGGAAGTAGCTCTATTGATGAGTATGTTAGAATGGAGTTGTTTTACTGTGTCACGCAACCCTCAGACGAGCTTCAAATTCTTTAAGAGTTATCTACGTGTAAGGAGTAGTACATAAAGCTGCAACAGCTCAGGCTATTATAGTTATACACGCTGGCTTGTATTGTCGAAACTCGCCTTACTTTAAACCATGTTTATTTTTACTCTTTATATGCCACACAATTAATCTCCTTGTCCCACATAGTATTTATCATGGGATAGATATACCAAGGGATTCAAGATTATTTAACAGTTTCCAGTTTAAGAATTATCCATACCATTGTTAAAACTTAAAAGAGTTGTCATGGAGCTAATCGAGACCAGGAAACCTGTTTCACAAAGCATTTTTTCAGTGACAAATGACAAAAATCTGTGAAAAATCTGCTGATAAACAATCAGAAGCAAGGATTTCAGTAGCTTGTAACAACAACTGTCATTTAATTGTCACTGATACCAATTTAGTGAAACGGGTCCCTAAAGTACGCAATTTGTCAGTGCCATAATGTTGCACAAAGCAATATTCATATTAAATGGTGCCTATGGAGAGGCCGAAGAAAGTAAGAACTAAAGTATTTTTAAACCCTGCCTTAATGCATAGAGTGATTAACTCCATGACAATACTTTTGACACCGGTACAGATTAATATTGCATTGGAAACAGTGGAATAATCTGTGGCACAAAGAGAGATTATTTGTGTGGCCTGCTTTAACCTGTTGACTACTGAGTTCTCTAATCCCCATAGGCTTAATACAGGGAACATGAGGTTCCAGTAGACAATGGGTTGAGGGATGGAGTTAAGCCAGATTGCCTTTAAAGGGATCGTTGCAATGTTAAATCTGAGATGCATTGCCCTACGTGTTATCTGTGTCTGTGATATGGTGTTATATGAAGCCCTAAACAAATTGCGCTTTGAAATGATCAAGAAGTGCCTCAAAAAATTAAAAACCTTCCAGTGACCGGTTTTACCATACTCGTTTTCCCCAATAGACCGATTTTCAATCATAAATATCTTGATAATCAGATAGGCGATCGGCTTGTAAAAGTCACGGGGTTTCTGACTGACCTAAAGGTTTATAATTATCACAGCAGCATGAGCTAATTCAAGGATTTTTTTAAAGGATCTAAGACAAAGTTACCAGATCCCTTTAAAGAATATGGGTCACTATCTTGAAGGAAGATTTATTGAACAGTCTAGAAGGTTTGTTCATTATAATAGATTCATACCCTTTTGGGCCCTTTCCCTCTCATCAGAAACTACTCATTGAAGACATTACTCCAACCAAGCAAACAGTTTCCGTAGCAACGGATGACAGCAAACGCTCATCATCAAGTCGTATTCTCATAGAAGAGTTTGAACCAGTCAAGAGTGAAGTAAGCCGGCCGACAGGGAGAGGGGATGCTATGGTGTCCCCAACGAGTATGATTGAAGATATCACATTATCCGAAGGCAATGCTAAAGAGGTAGGTTGATAAATTGTTCTTCAGTCCTTTGTAAAATTCTTTGTTGTCGTTCACACGTGACTTTCGTTTCCAATCCTACTGGTGTAAGATAATATTTTCCTACCATAACTATATACCCCTGTGTTGTTCCATATTTGATGAAGGCAGGAGAAGGGTACTTAACGTGCTGCAGTATTATCGTTATTATGAGTGTTTCATTAAAAAGTTGAAACGTGTTGAAAGATGTAAGAAAGAAATAACTATATCTAACCATGATATCACAGAATTCACAAAGTGGTGCATGTCCAGAAACTATGCATATAGACCTGTCTTGTGAGGTTAAATCAGGCCCAACACTAACATGCACTCGGGACACCTTGGCGCCAAGTCCAGACCCCCTCCCCATTTGTTTTACATAAGGCTAATGCATAGAGACTGAACAAATTACAGCCGAACCCCCTTCCAGCAAGGTCAGTGTGGAGCCCTGTATAAAACATGACCCATTAGCAACTAAACCGCCCGAAAACACCCCTCCTTTTGCTCACTGAACCGCCTGAAACTGCCAGTCCGTTTTCAACGTGCTATAGTAATCATTTTAGGTTCAACGTGATAATGTTATACATGCGTAATCCTTATGAAGTCTACAGTAGGATTCTGCATAGAAAAATAGCGCATGTTTCATATCGTTCAGAACAATGTCAAAATGTTGAAAAGGCGCGATAGCTCAGTCGGTAGAGCAGTGATCTCGCAATCTGGTGACCTGGGTTTGAAACCAAGTCGATGCGCTAGTGCCCTTTGGTAAGGCATTAATCCTTATTACCAGGTCCTTCGGGGAAGATCTAAAGCCGTCACCCATCTGGTTGCTTACTTACAAGCATTTTTGCTTTCTTAGCAGTGTCAGGTGAAATAACCACCATCACCATCACCACCATCAACTATGTAATAATATTGCAACATCTTCCAGTGAGTAAAAGGCCCTTCTTACAAATTCTCTAGTTGCTAATGGGTTAATACCATGCCAATTTTTTTTTCTTCTCTCAACAGGAGAAAAGCTTTGATCAACTCAAGGCAGAGTTCAGCGACATGGAGACGAGGTTGCCAAGAAGCTGGCAGCTGAAAGAGCAGTTCAGTGCTGCACCCAAAGACTCTCTGGGGGAGGAGGTTGCCACATCGCAAGAAGCTGCACCAGTAAGCAGACCCCTAGTGGAAGAGCTGGGGCCTGTGAGTGATGGTGATGGTGCAGCGAGGGGCTCACTGGGGCAGGAGGATGCTGACGAGGAGAGTGAAATGATTAAAGAGAGGAAAGGAGATGAATACCTCACTTCTGAACAAGGTTTGTATTTTGTCACTAAAGGCTCGTTCAGATATGACGCTGTAAACTACTGGAAAAAGGAAAGGAGATAAGAAGAAAAAAACATGTTTTTTTAATTTTTATGTGTACCGGTAAGTGAACGCTTGGAAAAATGGTCCTACGTGCATTCACCTAGCTTTAGGCTATAAGAATACAGAAATTTGAAGCATAGTACTCTTTTCATCATAATTAAAACAAAATTGCAGTGGTTTTGCATCACTTTGGCGCAAGTTGATTTTTGCACTCTCACAAACAATGCCTCCTGTTCATCCAAGCGTGAACACATACCACACAAAAATGATACTAAATGATTTGGGATAAAACACTCTTTCATAAGATGTATAATAATTTACTGTTCATATATGATTTTTAAAAAATTTAGCAATGTTGTAGGTGTAAACTTTTTTTTGACTCGCACGGTACTGGAAAAAGGAAGGAGAAAAAATAAATGTATGTGTACCGGTAATTGAATGGGAACTGCATGGATTCACTTAGCTTTAGGCTGTAATACTGACATGTGAAGCATAGTACCCTTTTTATCATAATTTTTTTTTAAATGCAGTGGTTTTGCCACTTCATATCTGAACAAGACTTTAGTTTGATTGTACATTAACTATTTGTCCAGTGTGAACAAAGGCATATTTGAAAGTCATTTAGATGATTAACATTTGAGTTTAGAGAATTAGTACATTCTTTTCAGATCTATACAAATAAAAAAGGTAGCAAAAAATAAAAGGAAAATATTTATTTTGCCATATTGACTTACACAGCTTATCAATTTGGGCTTTGCAGATTCCTGACCTAAATCACATCCCGTTATTTGTTTGGGGCACTTTAACTTCTGTTTATGTTGTTGCGATTCTTGCGATTTTAACTGAAGAGCTTTAGAATGTCTATAAGGCCTTAAAAAAAATGTTTTATTGCCCTTTAGGTGCCAAAACATGGGTCGGTCAGTCTTTTTTTTTTCCAATTTTTGTTCATCTCCCTCTTTAGGCTGATATTTCTCAGTTTTGAATGGTTTTATTTTTTTATATTTTTTTTAACGGTGAATTTTTTTTTTTTTTTTTAAATGCTGACCGTATATTTCAAGATTTTGGGGTCGGTCGCAAAGGGCAATACAACATATTTAATTTTTAGGCCTCATAGTTCTTTGCCTTGATGAGTTAACAATATTTGTTTTCCTTTTCTCTTTAATTAACTGAATAATTGCTAAGGGCAATACAGCATTTTTTGTTTAGGCCTCATAGTTGTTTGCCTTAATGAGTTAACAATGGTTCTTTTCTTTTTCTTTTTAATTGATTGAATAATGCAGAGAGGCAGAAGGAGATTGAGCAGAAGATTTGGGAGCTGGCAGCAAACGCAGGATCAACATTGGACCGGAATGAGACGGGCGGTCTCAACAGCGAACTTATGAGAACACTCGGGTCAAAATACCAGGGCATGGGACCTTAAGGTGTCTTAATAGATGGAGGATGCCCACAGAGTTTTGTTTGTCTTGGAACTGACTCTACTACAGTCAAACCTGTCTACAGCGACTGCCCAAGGGAAACACAAAAAGTGGTCTTTGTAGACAGGTTCCTTTAGTACATGTTTCAATGAGAAATCGGTTTCAAGAGAAACAAAAAATGTGGTCCTTGTAGACAGGTGGTCACTAAAGCAGGTTTGCCAACGTATGAGAACTCTCAGGTCAAGATACCAGGGCATGGGTCCTTAGGGTGTCACCATTGATAGATGATGCAGACAGATTTTTTTGTCTAGGAACTGGTTGTATTACCAACATTGCATTGTTTTTAACCTGGGCCCCATATTACAAAGAGTTAATATCAATAGCTACTTATTTGCGATTGATATTAATCTCAACTTTGTACATAAGAGATAGGAGATTGCAAAGTTGTGATTGATTGGAGGACTTGCGATTGATGTGGATCAATCGCAACTCTTTGTAAGACGGGGCCCAGGTATAGAATTTGAAGACATTGAAAATGGATGAGAGAAGATACTGCAAGATATTGACGATACACATCGGTAACAGCAGACATCGGTACCACTGGTTCAGCTTGGCTTCGGAACCAAGTCTAAACCTTTAGGATGTAGTTCCGCATGGAAGAAACTCCAGAGAGCAGAATGACAGCATGCATTTGTACCAGTGGTGAAGAGACTGTAATCCAGTACCAGGGGGTGTTTCACAAAGACTAAGATCGACTTTAAGTTGGAATTTCACTACGGCAGGCCATTCATGCCAACTGTTTCTCTCACCATTGGTCTCTCAATTATGATCTTTAGATAATATTTTTTTCCTTCAATAGTATCAAAAAATGTAAATTCTATAGATATGTGACCGTGATGTGTACGTCCCTTTAGAGACCATTGCCAGTAAATGGTAAGAGAAAACATTAGTTAAGTCCAACTTTAAGTCAATCTTAGTCTTTATGGAATACCCCCCAGGACATGGATCTTTAGGTTGTGGTACTAGATGGAGTATATGGGTAAAGTCTCTCACTTTGGAATATCTTCTGTACTGAGAGCATAGTCTCTGCAGGATTCTTGTGACTTGCTTCAGTAACATGCAATGCTGGAATGGCGGTAAGGGCAAGCTGCATGTACAGTCAAACTGCGGCAACCGCCCAAGGGAAACACAAAAAGTGGACTTTGTAGACAGGTGGTCTTTGTAGACAGGTTCCTTTAGTACATGTTTCAATGAGAAACCATTTTCAAGGGAAACAAATAATGTGATCTTTGTAGACAGGTGGTCACTAAAGCAGGTTTGACTGTATATAACCCTTGAAAAAGAATGTGCAGAGCAAATATTTGATAGAGACTGCACCACAGACAGCTTTGACAATAGGTCTGTCTTCATCAGCTTGAGTTACCCGCCAAATAACCCGCTATTTTAATTATCCCGACTGCAAATTATCCATCTAATTTGTGTTGTTATCAGTCCGCAGCTGCAATTAGCGGGATATTTATTTGATAAAATATTGTGAGAAATATTGATCTTGTTTCCAAAATATCCCACTATTTGGGAAATAGCGGGCTAATTTGCACCCATCCGAGCTAGTTGTGATATCCTGAGGCTGAAAATAGCGAAAATATTTGGCAAACTCAAGCTAACTTCTGAAAGCGGTGTCAGGAGTGGGATTTCAAAATATAATTTGCTCTAAACTTGACCTCAACCTTGACCTTTTGCCCTGCTGACCTCAACTGACATTTCTGAAAACACACTCCTGTTCTGTGACATGATCCCAATTATCTATTCCCCCCTCAATGGCGAATCCCAACATGATATTTCCCATCACAAGGAATGCACAATGGGGATAAAAATAATATCTTTGTAGTAAATTGGTGCTTGAAGCTCTCTACTGTTGCTACTAAAAGTAAGGCTTTCCCCGTTTCCTTTGAAATGTAATCCCATTTTTATATCAGAGGTATTCAGTAATCAGAATGCACACCATGAATTTTCTCTTTCCGTCCCTGTATCCATTCAAGCTACACGTATGTATTCAGATGTGTGAAAGTGTACACTTTACATTAGTTCATTACAGTCCATGGTAGCATTCCAGGAAGCGGTCTTAAGTACAAATTGGCAGACAACTCTTTGAAGTGCATGTACTGAATTTAACACGTTTTTCAATGGGATATCGGTGAACTTGTACTTATGATGGTTATGGGACGCTACCCTTGTTTAATTTATGTATAACATTTTCTGTTGCTTGTTGAGAAAATGCTTTTTTCCTAGCAAAATTAGCATATTTGTGCATGTCAATATCATAAATACTTTGTGTGTATTATTATTTACATTGTATTTATCAAATGGAAATGATTAAGATTGTATTATGTGTATATAGCGTAATATATTCAAAATTGACATATTTGTGTATGTCAATATCAGGCAGATTACTTTGTGTGTATTATTATTTACATCATATTTATCAAATGGAAATGATTAAGCTTGTATTATGTGTATATAGCGTTGAAAAACATCATCTTTATACTCTTTCTGTTGCAGGATAACAGAAACTGTTCTTTATATAAAAATTTGCCTTGAAATAAAAAGTGTTTTTGAAGATTAGAAAACTGTGTTTTGTATCATTATTCATACTCTGTACATATATGTCTCAGGTGTCTTAACCATTGCTAGTGGCATGAAAATATGCATCTTGAATGCACAAGGCATGATAGTTTGAATTTAAATTTAAGTTCTTATCTGAATGAAAGTTTAATTAATATTAAGCCTTATCAAGACAATAAATATATTTAAAAAATCCATTTTGTATGAAGTTGGATCTACGTCTGTGTGAAAAAAAATGATCTTCAACATTTATAAATTGCACATTGCTGACGCAACTTCATGCAAGTATCATTTGCTAAACTACGTAACTCACTACAGTATAATAAATACGTTACATACATTTAATAGAAATACACACTGTTGAATATAAAGTTGGAATAGTTATTTTTTACCTGCTTCATCGAATGATTGTGACAATAATTACGATTAATTCTTGATGTGTAAGTATAGCCAAAAAACGGCTGCGATTCTTTGGCCATGTTAACAGGATGAGACCATCAAGATACCCAAAGATACTCCTAACTTCTAATATTCACGGTGATAGACCCTGGGGCAGACCAGCCAAGAAATTGCTAGATTGTGTAAATGCTGATTATGCTACTAGATGTCTGGGATCCCTTACAGAAGCGACCAGAACGTCACAAGATAGGAAGATCTGGCTTGAGGTCATGAAGCAGAAGCCATCACACATCTCCCAGATGATGCGGAAGGCTTAGGTCAAGGGTCAAAGTTTACATCTTCTCTCAGAACTTTATTGATCAATCAATCAGTCATAGAGATGGGTCACTAAATTTGTGACCAGATAGAAACTTTATCCATCAAATTATAAATCGTTTTGTCACAATAATTTGATGAAAAGAGGTGAAGAAAGATTATTCCAACCATGTATATTTTCACCTTAGTGGCGTGTCTTTCTCTACCTTGATTTACCTTGATGTTGGGCTTCAAGTATAATTACTTATATGCCCCTCTGCAGCAGGATTAATGTCTGTATGTACTGGGGATCGCACCTACGTCGGAGCTTCGGACAATGTAATAGCAAGGAAACATTTCTTTAGGGTTGTACTTGTCATATTTAGCTCTCCATGCTTGTGCTCTAATTTGATAACCGTGACTGTCATAGAAACAAGGTACACATAGTCATATTATTTTTTAACATAGGAATTTTTTAATTGACATTGCTTCACTATTTAAAACAAACATCACAATACCTTAAGTTTGGCCCTTCAGGCTGGCCACCATAGCATTAGTAACAACAATGAGTGAGTTAGCAGACGGATTTTGTCTCGTTTTATTATAAGTTAACATTACGTGTTTGCACGATAATATAAATTCAGTATTTATAATCCAGTTCTTTTTCAGTAACCCTTTGTTAGGCAATAGAAAACGGCTAATTGATATCTGTAACAACTCTCTACATCCTAGCGATAATACACAGCTAACATACAACCTATTCACTATAGTATACCTCTTAATTTTTTTTCAATTTTTCTCCAATTTTTCTTTCGTCAAAAGTGCGCGATTAGACTCAATGGTAAATACAGATGAAGTGAGAAAAGAAGTCCATATATCAACAGTGAAACGTTTTCAGGCAGAACAAAAAAAAATCGACATGAAATGTTTATGAACAATATACATACATATTCCTTAATGTATAACTTGGTTTCTTTTTTGTAATATATATATTTATATATCACAACGATGTTGGTCTTTTAAAAATTAAAGTCAAATGATACATACTGACTATATTGCAATGTACTGTAAGTAAGCAAGCTATATACTGTGTAAACCTATCCTTGTCGTAAGTTGGTCTCTGACTTCTGTACGATTCCCATCATAAGGCAAGGAAAGGGTTAAATAGCATTTCCTAACGACTACATCTAGATAGCGACTACTAGAGACTACCACATACAACACTAACTTTACCACGGTACACTATGGCAGTCCAGCACATCATATGATACATTTATGTACATCGTTTACACAGCATTAGTCAATTAATAAATAAGAATTGCAGTTGCAAAAGGATTCAAATGCCACTGGCCATTATCCACACCACGCTGCAGGCTGCATGGAGATGCACTGCCTTGTGAGCGAGCTTTTTTCATCAAAATCAGGCTTAATTGGAGATAACCCCTTTTAGCGCTGTCAACGGAGTAACACCATGGTGAGGAGTAACGGCCATGTGGCATTAAAACCTTTATGTAACTCAACTCTTTTCCTTTTTTTCCACGTGTCTCAAATGCTTTATCTTGCGTCTATATATAGATATATCTTTAGTGCTATTAAAATAAGACTTGGTAATAATAAAGAACAAAAGAAAGAACGTAAACGAAAGTTTCTAAAAGTTAAACTTAACTGCAAAAATGGTGACAAAATGAACGACACATTTAGTTCCATTCTGTAAAGTGTCAGCAATTGGAAATCTCATTAATGGCACAACTACAGCCACAGATCATTCTACTTTTTCCCCCATTATCGCATATGTTGATAGATTAATTTCAGGAACAATAAATTGAGAAAAATAAAAGAGAGAAATGTGTTCTTAAAAGATATTGATGCATCAGAAAATTGCCTCTTGGTAATATCATGAATTGGTATTTTCCTGATTTTAAATGGTTTTAATCACGTTCAAAGCTCATTCCAATCTCATCTTAAATTAAAACTATTACCTTTTTCTTTTATAATATGTCAGTCACTGTTATACATGCAATGGCTAAACTTTGAATTAATTACTTGGTCATCAGTTAACTCGACAGCTTTTAAACCGCTACTAAGACATTTCTAACCTTAGACCCTTTAGAAAAATTATACAGTATCTAATATTTATAACAAAACATTATAATACAATATTAAATAATACTTATCTCTAGCCCTCTCTAGCCCTCTCTCGCCCACGTTCAC
The DNA here is from genome assembly GCA_035222895.1 of Strongylocentrotus droebachiensis. Classification (NCBI taxonomy): domain Eukaryota; kingdom Metazoa; phylum Echinodermata; class Echinoidea; order Camarodonta; family Strongylocentrotidae; genus Strongylocentrotus; species Strongylocentrotus droebachiensis. Next base: position 625,753 of record JAVYIG010000344.1, on the reverse strand, counting down.
ACTCAAATGGCCATTCACATCACCCATGATCCATCACGAGCTCACTCACATTCAAACGACTTTAAAGTTAGTAGTTACATTATTCATATCCGTTCGATATAAATAAGTGATGAGTCGGGTAAAGGTATATACACATATCAATCAGGTTGCATGCAACAAAAGCAAAATACAAAATACATGTAAGAATATCCACAGAAGAATATGCCCTTACACAAAACATAAAGCACTTTTAACATACACCGTTTTAACACCGAGTAATGTTGATATACCGAATGCGAATTCTAATCGCAACGGTACATAACACTTGAGGCCATGTTGAATGTTACGTCACGTTTAAATCACTCTCACTCCTAAACGATAGAGAGTCCCGAAGTGTGACGTCATAATGGCCAAGCCGGAAATGTTACTGGGTCCTAACAATTTTGCGCCAAACAACGTCGCGGCGATCACACGATCTCCAAACACTGAATTTGCCTTGCTCCAGCCCGTTGCTTGAATGATTTCGCGGTGAACCTCATGCGCAGGCTCTGTTGTTTGGAACCAGTATTCATCGACGACATTTAAGCCAACATGGCGTTAGCACTTCAGTACTCTTTAGACCCTCGTTATGGCAAGCTTTGGTCGTTAATACGGTTATGACACGGAAATAGAAATGAAATTGAAGACGGAAGTACGGTGATAAGTATAAAAAGTAAAATATAAACATAAAACACAATATGAGACGCTTAAAACAACGGAAGCAACTTGCGTGGCAACGTGGTACTTTCATATGCATAGCAGTTTGGTTTTCTTCTTTTGTCTTTCTCTATGTTCTGACCACCTAATGTGTATTACAGTAAAATTCTATAATTATAGTAATATTAGGTCTGATGACAATTTTGTTGAAAATTTCTGATTTTTGTTCACATTTGAAACGGAATATACAGCGGGCGTTGTGAGTAACACTGAACAATTTGTTATCGTTTTAAAAAAAAAACGTTTAGAAGTGGTCCCTATACATAATACTATTAACCAACCCAATAAAGGCATAATCGCGGCTTTCGTAAAAGGATTAACATTTCGTTATTACTAGCCCAAATGACATATTACTTCACATAGCTTGTACATGTAATATCTAGTGTTGATGTTAAGTTTCTAAATATGCAGAACGAATTACCAAATGTGTGTACACAGTAGGATTTTATATATGCTTGCTACTTATGTTGGATATAGCTTATATAGCTCGTAGATCAAGGAGAATCTCTTTTTTTTTGGAGAATGATAGAATAACATTTCTCAGGTTTGAGGGTTGTTTCTAGCTGGTTAAACTACGATTTTTCCCTCACAAAAATGGCTCGTAAACAATGATATCGCCGTTTCATTAAAAAATATCGAAAAGATGTCCTTATTTGCTAATAAGCGGGGGGTGTCTGCTATTTGTGGGGAGACTCTGGTTATATTCTCTTGTTATAATGTCATAAAAATCTAAACGTATATTTTTAGCACCAGTCGTGATGTTACTTGAAAAAGTAGTAGGGTATAATTATAATGATAAGTAGGCCTATACTGGGTGTCATAAATATGATTTATGTGGTACATGTACATCAATTAACAGACTTCTGCTTGGTAAAAATGACGTTTAGTCTAACATTATGACAATCTTAACAGTTATTAACAATTATCTTTGCTTAGTATGCTAGGAAATACCACGACTAGTTAATATTACGTTCGATATCATCCGTATATTCTCCCTAAACCTCCTAATTTCAATGTTTATATGTTTGAATATATTTGTCAAACAAAAAGAAGATTAAAAAAAGTGAATAAAAGAATATGTACACCGGAAGCCGTAAAATGAAGAAACACATTTTGGTTTTACCATTACCATTGTAAACCAAACACAAGGCACCATTCCTGTCGTTAATGAAAAAAAAAATACAAAAACGATCACTTTCTAGCAGAATATTCTCACTGTAAAAACTCCAAACATTCTGACTAATGCTTTTTTCTCCACGTTTATCACAAGTCTATGAAAACCTTTGCAAAGCTATCTATTTCTCCTTTTTGTGTTTTATGTTTAGTATCCTACTTAGGAAAATGGGTATAGGCCTAGTCTTTGTTGTAAAAAACTCACAGAAAATTGGAAGAAAAGAATTAAAGCCAGGCAAACTGAACTTTATCAACAACAATTTTGTTTATAATTTGTATTATCTACAGAAAGATCTGACGATTTCCCATTCACAAACAGCAAAATGGTACGGCATAATTATCTTTCCATTTGTCATTAGCGTAGTTTAGGCAATTTGCTTCATGATCGTGTCAAAATCAATATACTCTTCTATTACGAGTCTAACGCCCGATGCACACGAGTTGTCTCTTTGATGACGCAAGGTTGCGTCACCGATTATCGTGGTTTTAACGCACCGTGTGAGGCGCTAGCTTACAGCATGTGCATGGAAAGTGAACAGCGCAAACGTTACGTTTAGTTCCTGGCGTATGAGCTAATTGCCATTGCAGGTTCGACTGACGCAAACGAAATGACGCCTGGTGTGCAATGGACAAAAGATCAAGAATTAACCCCCTGTAATGACGTAACAAAGGGAGGGCTGACGAAGTGTGCGTTTACACACGACGAACATGAGAAATCTGCGTTCACATCAAGACACATGTAATTCTCTCTTGCCACTTATCTACTTGTGGGAAACGTAACTTAATAACTACATCATACAGCGGTGATAGAGAACTATATACGTTAAAAGTAAGAACGCATCATTTAAATATCATCAATAAACAAGTAACGCTCTCCAAGCAAACAAATCAAACATCGGGTATGTGTTTGAAAAAATGTCCAATTTGATAAAACTTTCTCTTTCTCTCTCTCTACTCAATTTCCCTTCTTGCTTGAAGAAATCCTATTCTGCTGTTTCAGTGGCAGCGCCTTCTCCGGCGGGTTTCTCATCTGAGGCGGGTTTGTCCTCTGATGCCGCTTCCTCCTTCTTTTCCTCGGCCTTCTCTTCGGCCTTTTCCGGTTCAGCTTCCCCGTTCTCGGCAGGTTCCTCCTCTTCGGGCTTGGCCTCTCCTTCCTCTTCTTTGTTCTCCTCTTCTCCTTCTGCCTTGCCGTCCTTCTTCTCCTTCTTATCCTGCCCCGTCAACTTCTTCCAGTACTGTGGGAAGAAAGTGAATTGGTGAGAATATTGAATGGAAACCATTAAAAGGAAGGTGAAGTTCTGGGAAATGTGTAAAATGAAGTTATGAGATTTTTCATTCTATATAACGTTAGTGTCGAGGAGTTTCATACAAAGTTGTCCCCTGAAAAAAGATTGCTCTTCAAATGCCCTCGTATTCAAGATATGGCAAGGAACAGCTAAGGATGTGGACAGCATTTATTTGCCACATGTTGTATAGTCCCATAGACATGTCTGTAAACAGTGGTCTGCCACAGGCGACTTTTGTTACAATCATGTATGCAAAATATAGCCTACACTCAAACTTTGTGGTAGTTGAGGGTTCCAGCACCAGGCAAAGTCACCACAAAAGAAGGTTATGGGTATGAGCAACAAAGGAAGAAGAGAGAGGGAGATTAAGATAGATGGGTAGAGAGAGAGAGAGAGAGATGGGGGTGGGAGTAAGCAGTAGAGAGCTACACAGAAAGAGAATGAACAAGAGGGAAAAGGAGAAGACAAGTGCGAAATATCGTCAGGGTCCCGTTGCATAAAACTAGTCACTAACTTAGCCATCAATGGTAACTTCCGTGGAATACTTGATTTTGATTGGCTGTTGAGCAATGTTACCATATATGGTAGTCACCATTAATAACAGAGTTTTATGCAACAGGTCCCTGCACACTATTTTCATAAACTTTACCGTGTTGATGTCGTCATAAAGCGATACTGGGTAGCCGACCGTGACCTTGTTGACCATCATCTTGGGCATCCATCCTTTGAGATTGACCTGACCTACCCAGGTCACGTGGGTCGCGACCTCATCGCCCTCCTTAGGTCTGATCACAATGCCCATTACACCGACATCAGCCCTGCAAAGACAAGCATCATGTGAGAGGCAGGCTAATTAGTATTCCATATTTTACAAGTTGATATTTGTTACGATTAAAAACCTTAAAGGCATCGTTTAACAATGTTAAATCTGAGATACATGGCCCTACGTGTTATCATGTGTCTGTGATGTGGTGTAATATTGAAGCCCTAAAAAAATGCGCTTCAAAACGATCATGAAGTGCCTCAAAAAAAAAAAAAATCTTTAAGTGACCGGTTTTACTATACTCATTTCACCCAATAGACTGTAGTGTTATACAAACAGTTGGGATAACAGTTTTTAAAATTTCGTATTCCAATCATAAAGATATTGATAATCAGACAGGCGATTGGTTTGTAAAATTTGTGGGATTCCTGAGTGACTTAAAGGTTTATAATTATGATTCTAGCATGAGCTAACTCCAGGATTTTGTTTAGAATCTGAGAAAAAGATACCCAATCCCTTTAAAATGTTTCCTTTGTTGTTCCTTTTTTTGCTAATATTATGACACTCCCACACGCATTTTATAATTATATATCCAGTTAAAAATGTACGTGTCCCGTATTTTAATTGGTGGTTTTCTCCGGTGATTTAGTATGGTATTTACATCATTTCCTGATACTATCTTGAATACGTAAGCTGAAACTTTGTGTACAAATACAAATCTTATGTGTTTTGTTTTTGCTCTATGCTGTTTTACGGCTATCAGAGAAGCCCTATGTTTACTATTACAAATCCGATTACAAATATCACTTGCTATTTGTTTTGGGGTGATTTGTTCGTGAAATTTGATAGTATTTTTTGTACTTTTATGTTGTTTGCTGGTAATATATCATGTGTACAAGACAGACCTTATGAATGTCAATCATTACAAATATCATGTTTCTTATTAAAGCATTATGTCCTCACTCCTCATCTGATTGGTGGTTTGGTCAGATGATAGAAATATTTGTTAAGAATGGTGTTGCAGAGTACGTCATTAGTTGATACTTTCTTATGTCTAAGGGTTAAACGTATGTCTTCCTGACAAAACCTACGTCTACCACGACAAACATTATGGTACTACCAGTTAAACCTTATGTTTACCAATACAAATCTTATGTGTCCTTTAGGTAATGAGATATTTAATGTCTTATATATATATATATATATATATATATACCATTACCAAACTTATGTATCCATTTTGTTAGGTCGTGGTTCATATTGTGATAATAAATGTCGTGTATCTACCAATACAAATCTTATGTGTTTATTGTGTATAGGGTTGTTCATATGGTGATGTTTAATGTCTATATTATATTTACCACTACAAGCCATGTGAGCATATTTCGTAAGGTGGTGGTTCATATTGTGATATGTAATGTCGTACATCTACCATTACAAACCTTATGTATCCATGTTGTTAGGTCGTGGTTCATATTGTGATAATAAATGTCTTATATCTACCATTAAAAACCTTATGAGCCTGTTTCGTTAAGTGGTAGTTCATATTGTGTTAATAAATGTTTTGTATCTAACACTACACACCTTATGTATCCATTTTGTGAGGTGGTTGTTCATGTTGTCATAAAAGATGTCTTGTGCTACAAACCTTATGAGCCTATCTCGCAGGTGGTTGTTCATATTGTGATATGTAATGTCTTATATCTACCATTACAAACCTTATGTATCCATGTTGTTAGGTCGTGGTTCATATTGTGATAATAAATGTCTTATATCTACCATTACAAACCTTATGAGCCCGTTTCGTTAAGTGGTAGTTCATATTGTGATAATAAATGTTTTGTATCTACCACTACACACCTTATGTATCCATTTTGTGAGGTGGTTGTTCATGTTGTCATAATAGATGTCTTGTGCTACAAACCTTATGAGCCTATCTCGTTAGGCAGTTGTTCATATTGTGATATGTAATGTCTTATATCTACCATTACAAACCTTATGTATCCATGTTGTTAGGTGGTTTTTCATGTTGTCATAATAGATGTCTTGTGCTACAAACCTTATGAGCCTATCTCGTTAGGTAGTTGTTCATATTGTGATATGTAATGTCTTACATCTACCATTACAAACCTTATGTATCCATGTTGTTAGGTGGTTTTTCATGTTGTCATAATAGATGTCTTGTGCTACAAACCTTATGAGCCTATCTCGTTAGGTAGTTGTTCATATTGTGATAGTTAGTGTCTCATATCTGCCACTACAAACCTTATGTGTCCCTTGCTAGTAGGTGGTTTGCTCGGGTGATTGCAGCTCTTGTAGAGGATGGTATGGCGGATGGGTTCTTCATCTGATCTTACTACGCAGCATTGGACAACATCACGATCATCGCAGGCGGTTGGCATCTTGAATACTCTGCAAGGCGATAATTAGGATGAAAGACTTATACATCAGCAAATATCAATTAGCATTTGTGAAAGAATCAAACACCTATGAGAAACACATCTACTAAGGAACGCGATGATGTATTTCAAGCTCGGAGACGGTATCAACACAAATTACCAAGCAACAAATATTTTTAAAAAAATAATTAAACGGAGGAAGCTAAACAGTGACACAACTTTTGCTTAGTGTATTTGCAGCGTCAACAAATGAAATAAACAAAAAGTAAACTCGAAAAATAATCGAAAATTCGCAGACAAAAAAAAATAAAACATTTGGGAAAACTGAGAGTGCATGAGAAGGGGGTGGGGGGGGGGGGGGAGCGAGTGCCCCCTCGGTTGCCGTAATGTAAATTGGTTATTAGGGACTTTTAGATTTCCACGTCGACATAGTGGACTGCTACGTGTGACGTCCTCATCAGGCACTGACAGTGCCTTCAAAGGAAGTCACAGCGCCTTTAATGGACGTCACACGTAGCAGTCCACTATGTCGGCGTGCAAATCCAAAAGTACCTCCATATTAATGATAATGAAGCCGGCGTCGGATCGTAAAAACAACGTCGAATTAAACATGTTCAGCTTGGACAGTGGCCAAGCATGTTGTTTTCAAACGCAAGCGGAGTTACGTGGGAGACAGGATGGGTTCGAGTGCTTCACAAATAATACACTTCAGAATCGTCACAACTAACATAGACAATCGCTCTCAGATTTTGTCCTTGAAATGGTTCAGGTTTTTGACAGAAAAACGCTTGAAGTACTTGGTCAATGTTTTTAAAAATCAAGGAAACTGTCTCTATAGTAATTTATCCATATCATACTATTAATGACGATTGAGTGGTTCGAATAAATCAAACAAAAACATGCCTAAATCAATAATGTTTGCACTGTAGGTACTGACATTTGATTCATCTGTATGACGTCACGTTATGGAAAGATGAATAAACCACTGTAAATTGTGTCAATTACCAACCATAATTGAATGCCTGAAATAACCAAGGAGTGGTCGTCTAATTGGGATTCAATAGTGTTTGCAACCGTAGTATAGGCGTATCCAATACATTTAAAATTTAGAAACCACAATATATATTCGTTTAAAGATATTGATAAAGGGAAAAGAGGTGGGAGTGGGTCCTGTTCTTACAGTAGATCTAAGCTTTGGCAGTAAAATATGATTTAATTTTCGTCGGTAACTCCAAAAAAGGCGGAGGGGTTAAGGGGGGGGGGGGGTGGAACCGCACAATGCTAGAAAACGCAATAACAACAGTCAAACGCCTCTTCGTACATGACATGTAGTAAGTAGATTGGTAATATAATTAAAACAATTCTTCCTGATTTGTCAGACTGATGTTTCCTCGCCAATGATATACGTAATTAATAAAATGATTATGTTCTTTTTTCTTTCTTCTTGTCAAACATATGTATACACTGTATCGAGGAGTGACTGCTAATATCGTTAAGAGGCCATTGAAGCTAAATAAACAGTGTGCTCCTGGAATATGATACATAATGTACGCTACGTAAACTTGTTTTTTTCTATGCGCATGTAAATACGGAAACAGTCAAACTGTAGACAAAACACATATGTTTCAGCTCTTGAATGTAGCTAAATAACAAACCGTTAAGTGTCAAGTTAACACTCAGCAATATCTCATTTTCGTTATGTTATTAAATTTGATGCACAAATCTTTGTTCAGTGCCTAGTTTATATACATTATTGCATTTACTTATTACGAAAAATTGTACTTCAATATTTAGACAGCGAATTAGATATATTACGCGTTGATACGTAGGCCAACCCACGATATTTGTCTTACCAAAGCAACCATTAATGTATGCAATACGTTTTCTTAATATCGAAATACAATTATTCGTTACAAGTGAATTAAATAATTTGTAACGAATTAAGCAATTTGTACATTCAATTTGATTACCCTATGAAAATGGCCTTTTAGAATATAGCAATTACTGAGTCCCAGTGACTTCATGCAAAATATATGTTTACCAATCTTATGCATAGGCCTACTTATTGAAGAAAAAAATTATGTTGGCAACTGAAAAGATTGCCAAGGGGTTACCAGACATAGCAATGATTAGTGTATGGAAAGCGGATTCTATCTAAAGTGATGCCAGTATGTATTGCAGGTATATTTCATAGTTCGTAACCAGAGGTTCTACAGAGGATCATGCATTATTTTTAAATACATGAGTAACCAGAGGGTGTTTCACAAAGACTAAGATCGACTTTAAGTTGGACTTAACTATGGCAGGCTGTTCATGCCACTGTTTTGCTCACACCATTTCACTGTCATTGGTCTCTGATTGGACGTGCAAATCATAGCCCTAAATCTACAGAATTTACAATTTTGGATAATTAATTCGTCCTTGTTTTCACGAAGTGACGGTAGCGAGGAAAATCGTCACGCAAAGTGAATGCAATTTTTTTCCACTACCGTCACTTCGTGAAAACAGCGACGAATTATTGAAGGTAAATATAACATCTAAATATCATAATGGTGAGAGCAACTAGTGGCATGAACGGCCTGTCATAGTTAAGTCCAACTTGAAGTCGATCTTAGTCTTTGTGAAACACTCCCCAGGTCTATTGAAAACCTACAGATAATAGTCTGACCTATAAGACTACGCGCCAGCTGCTAAAATGGCGTACAATGGAACTTCTTATCCTGTTTGTTTTCTAAACATTCACCATACAAAAGAACGGGGAAATCACATCCACAGGCTTGTATCGAATTCCATCAATATTGCCAGCCCTAACCGACTTTCGTTTCTTAAGGTATCTGCAACCGACCCCGGTGGAATGCGAACCTTGAACTCACAGTGAAAAGAAAAGAGTCTGTCCCGCCATTTTAATATATTTTTAATGCACGCCCTGTCACATAATTATGAACACTCGGGCCAGCACGGGAGACCAAACCCCTCCCCTGCATGCTTGGTGGATGGAACGAGTGGTTTGCGTGTAATGAGCCGCGATTCTTGCAGGGGCCGAGTACGGGTGCACTAGGTACATCTGTGAATGACCGCTAGTACGACATTGAATCCTTAAAGAGAAGGCTAAGTTCATGAAGTTGAAAAATTATGTGTGAGTTTTCTCATACTTTGTATGCTAGTAGTGGATGAGCATCAAGATTAAAAAAGTTCCCAATGAAACGATTACTATGAAAAGAAATAGCTTTAGATTTGGGCTAGAGTTTCACATGTATGTGTGTGTGTGTGTTTGGGGAGAGGGTGCGAGGCCTAGTCCCGCAGTTGCATTCCTCTCTGCAAATCAGCCGGGGTAAATTTCAGAACATTTTAATGATTCCAAGTCCTAAAGATAATACTGAGTTGTGAAAGGACAACAATAATAATTGAGCTTTCTCATAATTTGTATGACATTGTGGAAATAAATATTACAGAGTATGAAAATCCCCTTGCAAAGAATTGCACTTTAAATTTATTGATTTTCGGAATATGACACGAAACTTGTTACCAATGTGAGTTGTAGTTCGACATATTCATTTCTGTGTACAGTGCTTCAGCTTGTGCATGTGATTTTCGGCAAGGAGACAATTTCTCAACAATTTGATGATTATAAAATATCACAGCACTACACTCTTGTACTACATGATCAACCTTTCCCAATACGTTCAAAGACGTATTTCTTTAACAATGAAATGGCATGGCCATGGCCCCGTTTCATGAAGAGTTGCGATTGATCCGAATCAATCGCAAGTCTTCCAATCAATCACAAGTTTGCAGTCCCTATCTCTTATGTACATAGTTGCGATTAATCGCATTTGTTTGTTAGACGGGGCCCCAAAACCCAACTTTATCTTTAATTAATCCGAACATTGGCTGTACATCCCATCTCTCTCCCTTCCTCCTCCCTTTCCATTGAAAGCCGATGTATTTTCGCGGTTTAGGGCAGAACAATCGTTAAAATAAAATGGCCAAAATAATTTTCACAAAGCCTTGCCTTCATGATATCTTGTTACGTTTCCTCCACGACTCGATGTCGTATAATCATATGTGTGTATGATCATATGCAGTGAACTCTCAAAAATGAGATCTATAGAGCGGATCTACGGTAACTTACCACAATAAATGTTTCATTCTCTTTGCATTAACCCACCCAGGACAATTTTCTTTCTTTTGTGGTTTGATTCAATCACTTATGAGTCAGACCCCGATGGAATAATACCGCATGCATTATCAGAACAAAAGTATTACTGCACATAGTGTGTTCAGTATTGTGTAGCAACCATGGGGTTCAACGCCAGACGTTCTTTGATGGTTTAAAGAACAAAATAAATAATAAAAACATTAATAATAGTGAAAATCATAATATCAAAGATTATATGAATAACAGTAATCATTAGTAAAGATAATAAGAATATTCTTTATTAAGAAGCGACTGCAGCCTGTAAACATCGAAAGGAGGTTGAGGCAGGAGCTGTGGATGGGATGGGGGACAGGTGATAGGGGGAGGGGGGGGGGGGGGAGGAGCACTTACGTGTAGATGACTTTGAAGTCTTCCTTCTCTTCCAAAACCTCGAATGTTGGCGACTTCTTGTTCCACTTCCGCCTCTGTTCGGGATCGGTGAAGAATTCAAGCACTGCAGAAAACAAAAATCGAACAGATATGAATTATTAAGGGAATCTGTGAGTGTGAGACGTAAATAATAGATATTTTGCATACATGATATATTTCACAGTGAATATGCAAGGCGCCTACCTAATACTAGTTTTACCCATTCGGTTAATTAATTGACTTTTTTGTTGAAGTTCTTTGGAACAATTTCCGTAGGATATTTTTGAAGACGCCTTTGGCATCACTCGATATGTGTGCTATATCTTTTTTAATCCCAGCTGGCCTAAAGCAGTGAAAGCATTTTGGGAATAACCTTTACATATTAACATGACTTTAGTCATGAATTTATAATTATATAATTATATGTGTTATATGCAATGTCTTGTTAAATTCAGTTAGGAAAAAGAGATAAATCTAGCTAAAATTCGTCTGCGGTTTCATGCACTTTTCAAGGAACTCGCTGATAGAAAATCGATTATTCATAGCAGCTTTACTCTTTGCAAACAAACCGAAATAGCCACTAAAATGCAACGAGTTGTGAGGATATTTTCGCTTGCAAACGTGTTTTCCTTCCTCGCAAATGCAAAACCACTCGATACCAAGCAAAGTTTGATAGTGTGGTTACCGAAAAACGAATTGTGTAGTTATACAAAATATATCACATAAATTTAGCGTGATTTGCAATGCGTTAGATAATTTGCTTAACATTATGATACCAATATAATTTGTGTCATTATTAATCATTGTAATATCTTAACAAATTTTGGAAAAAAGAAGAAAAAGGGGTAAAACCTAAACACGACACCTTTTGAATATCTAGAACTCGTCCCGGCGAGAGGTACATAGCAACAATATAATACCGAATACATTATTTTAACACATGTTTTCACATAAATTTGATAATTATTAAATAAATAATAATAACAAAAAAAAATCACATACCTTTGTCCACTGGGATGCCGGTGAAGTCCATTGAGGCCTGTGGCAATGATAGATAGATAGTAGGATAGATAGATAGATAGGCAGAGTAGAGAGATAGAGAAAGAAATATAGATATATAGATTGACGTATACAGCAAAGGGAGAGAAGATGAAGGGAAAGAGAGCGAGAGAGGGAGGGGAAGAGAGAGAGCGAGAGAGAGTCGAAAAGAGATAGAGAGATAGATTGACAGATATATAGATAGATAGATAAGTAGAATAGAGAGAGATAGAGAAAGTTATATAGATATATAGATCGACGTATAAACAGCGAAAGAGAGAGGAAGATGAAGGGAAAGAGAGAGGGAGAGAGAGAAAGAGAGGGAGAGAGAGAGAGAGTTAAAAACGTTAATCAATACACAATTTTTGAGGGATTAAACATTGATTATAAAGCAATCTAAACCGTATACCAGACGGTTATTAATACCCACTGACCCAACGCAACTTGTCACGCTTTATCATAAAATTGCTCGACTAGATAATTAACAAAGCGAAACGAATGACAAACAACCTATGATTCATGCGATAGAGGTAATTTATTTTGTGTTATTCCGAGAAAAATGGTTATATGCATGCATCGTCATAGAGTGAAAGGTTATAACTAAGGATAACGTTGAGTTTTGGGCCCCGTTTCACAAAACTTGTCATCAGTGAAAAATGACAGTTTTTGTTATAAGCTACTGAAATCCTTGCTTCTGATTGGTTATCAGCAGATTTGTCACTGATTTTTGTAATTTGTCATTGAAGAAAAGGCTTTGTGAAACGGGTCCCTGTTCATGCGATTGCATTGTGAAAGAAACTGTCTGGAAACTATCAATCAATATTTCATTTTCATAAGAAGAAAAATCAAAGCAAATACAAATTCATACAACAAAACAGTGAAAATACAGTGCAATTAATTACATGGCCAATGTATTAAAACATGTTTCACTTTACAATTTATAAATGAGGAACTTTAAAAAGCCTGTGATGGCTTTATGAGACAAGGTTCTCACTAATAGATATATGATTGATTGTTATGGTGCATAGAGTCTAACAAATACGACAAAAATAAGTAACTTAGTGTAGAAAAGAGGGATTTGGAAGATAAAAGTTGATTTGTTTTGAGGGTATTTATAATACAAATACGGTTTCAGTCTTTTTTTAATGTAGAAACTATTCTCGTATAAGCGTATGGCATATGTTATAGCGTTCAAAAATGTTGGTAGAGTATTTCTTACGTATTCTTTTAAAGAATGAAGTATTCGTACACGTATATAATTATGTATACTAATATACATCAATAACACACATAAGGCGGTGTCACATAGAGGCCCAAAATCCGGATTTTAGTTATCCTCTTAATTGCTGTCTGTCATCATTATTATCACTTCACAAATCCTCTAACGAAGTAAGAAAATTCTCCCTTGAAATAATTTTTCAAGGGATTTTTCTGTGTGACACCGTCTATTGGTACATTAAATTTACAACAAGACAGTGTATAGGATGACCACGTGCAAGATGCCAGACACATGCTGCGCGCCGCACACACCCATTTTCCGCCACCTTGTATTAAGATAATGCGTGTGTATATTTGTGTGGATGGGCAGTTAAGTGTGTATGTAAATGAAATGTGCGCCATGCATTAGACACATTCAATGTGCTTGCAATAAGATGTCTGCATCTTGGAATCATTGCTGGAGTTTCTGTCATTTCTAAACCAGCGTTGCGAAATCTTGCGACGTAATGATGATTTTCTCCCATTAGTTCGCATTATTGGACTGCTGGCTTTTTATTGACGATAAAACGGTAGTATATTTTTTTCTACTTTCTTTTGTAAACTTGGTATCCTGATAAAATAGTATTGTTACTGTTTTTCCCCTTTCTTCCCTAATTTTTCCTCTCTCTTTCCATCTCCTCTCTTCCCGTTTTCTCATCACTCTCTTTCTCTCTCTTGTCTATCTGTCCCCTTCTCCTCTGGCTTCCCATCTCTCTATCTCACTATTCTTTCTCCTTTTACCCTCACATGTGTATTTCGCTTCATTTCCGCCCCACTCTCTCTTTCTCTCTCCCCTTCCATCGTCTCCCCTTCTCTTTCTCCCTCCATCGTCTCTCCCTTTAATTCTCCTCATATCCTACACAGCTCAGCGATTAGACTATCCGTATATCGTCAAACATCGGCCATGTCACATACCGTCTTGCGATTTATGAGAATTCCCTCGAGCATTGTCTCGTTTAATATGATTTACAGGATTTATAACAGGGTCTTTATATGAGCGCCCAGGTCCGGTTGAGGCAAGGATCAATTTCGACCCTGCTTTTACTCCCTCCATTTACTCTTGGAAGCTCTATTGGCTTTTATCTCTATAATGATACGATTCCGGGGATATGTTTTCTTGCCTCATATCCGGTTCCTTTGTAATGTATCTGTCATTAATGTTCATATTCATAACCAAGATCGTATTCTTTTTAACGAACACAATGGAGTTTTTCTCTGTAACAAGTCTCCACCCATCCCCACCCTCTCTTTCTCCCCCTCCTATCGTATCCTTGCTCTGCTACTGATAATAATATTCGGCTCTTCGGTAATGTATCTTTGCTCTCATGAATGTCCATGTAACCGAGATCGTATTCTTTTTAACTAAAAAAATGAAGTTTTGCTCTGTTACAAGGCCCCTCCATCCCCACCGCCCACCCCACCCTATCTCTCCCCTCCCCTTCTGCCAACGTATCCTTGCTCCACTACTGATAATCATATCCGGCTCTCCGGCAATGTATCTATGCATACATGAATGTCCATGTAAATAAGATTATAATCTTTTTAACGAAGATAATGTATTTTTTCTTGTTAAATGTCACACCCTCCCCTCCTCCCCCTCCTGCCAGAGTATAGCGTCGCTTTGGCACTGATAATAATATCCATTCCTCAGTAATGTTAAAATGTATATGTTCTGTTAATGATGTTCATGCATTTAACGACAGTGTATTATTCCTTGTCGCAACCCCACACCCTCTTCCCCAGCCCCCCCCCACATCTCTGTCTCTCTCTGTCTCTCTCTCTCTCTCTGTCTCTCTGTATATTTTGCTGTCAATTCTTATATTTGAATCTGTGACTTTACAAGCCTCCTCTTTTTTCCCTGCTCTTTCTGTCCCTGCACCCTTTCTTTTTTATTCTTTCTATATTATAAGAAAAAAAATGCCATTTCTCCCCTCTCCATTCCCATCCTTCACCATACCTCTCTTAAAGAAGAAGAAGAAGAGGAAGAAAGATAACAAGAAGAAGAAGAAGAGGAGGAAGATGAAAAAAAAAGAATAAAAACAACAAGAACAAGAGAAAGAAGAAGAGAAAGAAGCAGGAGAAGAAGAAGGAGAAAGAATATCAACACATCCATAACTGCAATGTCGCCAAATCTGTAGGGATACTGCTTTTTTATTGATCAAATTTATGATATCAATATCACTCTGCAACCTAAATTACTGGAGTTAATCAACCATGTTTGGAGCTACATCCATCAATATTCAAATCGATAACTGAAGGACAAGTGACAAGATGGAGAGAAAAAGAAGTCAAATTATATGCAAAATGCATTAACAAAGACGTGTAATGTCCAATTACTTATGCCAAATTATGAAGGGTTGCATTAAGAAGATGCTTCATTGCCGCGTTGAGATTCCGATCGCGATACAGGAAATCGTTTGCATTCGGTATATAGGAATATGGGCGTCAACTCATATGGTTTAAACGCACTTCTGTCTCTCAACAGACATGACAGATTAGATAGTCGCCTACTAAAAGTGAAAGTGATACTCTGTAGATATAACTGATAGCTCGCTATTAAATGCGCTTACGATAGTTGACAGGTGGTTATAATAAATATGAGTGTACTTGATCATTTGCGCACTTTGGAAACTTCAAAGGTTATTTTAAAAAGAAATACATGTAGGCCTACAACGTTGAGGCGGGCACTATAAAATATAACATAGGCATATAAGACAACCTGGTATGTATTACATACACATGAGGCTTCTTCTGTTGATGAATTATGTAAATGAAAGGTGATACAACGTATAAAAACGGAATTACTGCCTGGAGAGTGATTCGGTTAACCAATCCTTCATACGCTAATCAATTGAAGCAGCCATTAAACCATGTCAACTCATCTTTCTTAGATCGTAAAACAGCGCCCACGCAGCGTGTTAGCTATGTGATGCATAGTGACTCGCATAAATAATGGCCTTGGTAGGGATTCGAACCCCGTTCTTAATGCTTCAAAGGCTAATCCAGCAACGTATCCACTAGACCACGTCGACTCATCTTCCTAAGATAGTAAAACATCGCCCACGCAGTGTGTTAGCTATGTGATGCATAGTGAATCACATACATAAGGGCCCTGTATGGGATTCGAACCCCGTTCTTAATGCTTCAAAGGCCAATCCAGAAACATATCCACCAGACCACGTCAACCCATCTTCCTAAGATAGTAAAACACCGCCCACGCAGTGTGTTATGTGATGCATAGTGACTCGCATAAATAAGGGCCCTGGAAGGGATTCGAACCCCTTACCTTACGCTTCAAAGGCTAATCCAGCAACGTATCCACTAGACCACGTCGACTCATCTTCCTAAGATAGTAAAACACCACCCACGCAGTGTGTTAGCTATGTGATGCATAGTGACTCACACATCAGTTCTCGGGTCAACCGACACCCGCCTACATGTATTCACACCGGGAAACGACAACCGTGTGATTGCTTCATTGACCATTAAGATGATGATATTTCTTCTTGGTGCTGATTATAACGTGTAGGGTGCATACAAGCGAAAATTGCTTTCGTAACTACCTGTATAAAAAGACCACCTGTCTATAAAGACCACATTGTTTGTTTCCCTTGACGATCTTTTCTCAAATAGACCTGTATTAAAGCCCCATTGTACTACTTGTAGCTACTTGCTCCCTCTATTTGGAAAACAATGCCTAATCGGTGAGCATTGATCCCCCATGATCCTCTTTTTCTTATGTTGATTGAGAGCTGAGTTGACGAGATAGCCACCTCTCAGTGACCACCCTGTGTGGTCTAATCCAGCCTAGCTAAACTAGCTAAAGGAATCTGTGCATTAATACCACCTGCCTATAAAGACCACTTTTCTTGTCACTCTTGAGTGGTTTTTACACACAGGTTTCACTGTATAACTATATTCATGAAACAGCAACTTGTATATTGTACACGTGTAAAGCGTTGTATGCGTTTTTGCATCAGAGGTATAGATTTCGCCAATGCGCTGTAATTGAGAAAATGAAAGAAAAAGAAGGGGGTAAATAGAGAAGATTGAGATACGCTCAGTATACTTCAGTAAGTCATCAGTTTACCCATTGAATTGTCATATTCTCCATAGTTTTAATACGGGAGCAACCCAGTTCCAGTATACATAGGGTTAAGACATGGCTATTGTTTCTCCAAAGAACCGTTTTAAGACGTGTGTTCAAGTTGACAACAATGTCACAATTGTAGATATATTCTGGAAATTTGTTCCAAAGCTCTCCTGGTATAACCCGAGCATTTTTATTTGGAGGACAAACTCAACATGTAATTCAACGTAGACCAATGGACATTAACAATGAAGCATTTGTTATCAGGTCATGACTCAGACAATTTGTCACAATAAATTTATTATTAACGTCTGGGAGATGTAACCCAGCGAGGGGACTGGTGACCATTTTTTTAAAATAAAAAGGTATCGGTGCCTAATGAAATTTCAATGCACATGTGTTTAATACTGCAGGAGTTCCATGAACATGCTACTCATGATTCGTCACCAGCCTGACTCGTGACCAGTAGGCATTATCATTAACATATTCGATTGTGGCTTAGTGATTAGAATGATGTGGTTTGAGCAGTAATGGGTTTGTGTTGAGCAGGCACAATTTCAGGGTTCATTATTTATGTGCCACACATAATAATCTGTCTGTGTCTCATTGTATTTATCATGGGATAGATAGACATACCAAAGGCTACACGATTGTTTCCCTGTTGCAAGTTTAAGCAGCAAGTCTAATGTATATAATATCAAATGTTAAAAGGGTTGTCAATGAGCTAATGAAGACCGGAAATAGGTAATTTTGCAGAGTCAATCTGCTGCACAAAGCAATACTTCCCTCACTTGTAACCTATTGTTTTGTGCAAAATTGCGAGAGTGGCAAACAAGCGTGTATAGAGAGGTGACGAAAGCGATCCAAGTGTTAGAACATGGTGTTTTTGTGTGGGTTGTGAGGAGTGGATGGGGAATTTGACGGTTCGCTTTTCCAATTTGTCTGAACTATTACATTCTTCCCTGCCAAGTAATATAAGAGGAGGGTCTCCTTTATTAGGGTGTTATCATTATTATTATCATTATCGTTATCATCATAAATATTTGTACAATAATTATCAGTATTATTGATTTAATCCTGTTCGTTTGGTCGTAACGTATTCGATCATAATGATCTATTTTAAAAATAGAAAACCCAAATTTATATAATTACTAGTGCTCCCTATGTTGAAAATCTAAAATAAGTAAATTTTACGTATTGCATCATTCCAATAGAGATTGCACAAGAGACCACCTGACTCACGGAGGTGAGTCACGTGACCTTAAGATTGAAAGCACCTCTCTCTCTCTCTCTCTCTCTCCCCTCCTTCTCCTCCGCATTCTATTACATCAACATATTATATTAGCATGTTAAGATATCAATTAGCTATGAATCATGAGCGATGAAGAGTGTAAGTGTCTATGAAGAAAGATTATATTTGTGACCGTCTGTGCTCGACGTGATACGATTAATGATAAAATATTCAAATAGGAATAGTAGGATATAGCCACGAGACAGATAAATAAATAAAAGGGGGAGAGAAAGAGAGGGAGAGAGGAAGAGAACGAGAGAGTAAGAGAGAGAGAGAGAGAAGGAGATGGTCACAATATTTACAATGTCATATTAATATTTTGGGGATTAACCCTGACAAGGAACTTTGCTTTTGTTTTTGTCCTTCCGCATACTGATTTCTCATCTTTACTCCTTATTCCCCTTTTGCCTCTTCCTTTATTTTGAAATGGATGTATTCCTTTGTATTTGCATGGTTTAAAAAGAAAATCAAATGTGGAAATATATATAAAAAATAAATGAAATGTGGGATATTGTGTAAAGGCCCGGGATTGTTTATGTTATTTATTTATTCATGATTTCTTTCAACAGGGTAGTTTCATTCAGCTCCACTGGAAGCCAGTGGATCTGCTTTTCAAGAAAGCCCTGCATAATACTAAATAAGGTTTTTAAGCTTAGACATGTCCGGTTTTAGAAGTCTACCACTACTACTACTACCTTCAATGAATTTAGCCTCAACTCCAACAAATTGCAGTCTTCCCTCCCCTTTCTCTACCCAAGCAACATTTTTGTAGAAACTTGGCAGCTCCAATTTCATGTTTCCGTGACCCAATTTTTTCAATTTTCTTGTTTTTCCCGTCTGTACTTTCTCGCTTCATGTTACCCAGGTGATGAAAGGATAGAGAGCAGCTAGACTGTATCATGTACATTCAATGCAAGATATCCGTTTTCTAAGTAAGCTGGCAAGCTCCCATAAATATCACTTCTACATTTAATTCTGCTTCTTGAGATGAAACAAATTATTCAAAAAAGGAAGGTGTTTGACAAAGATCCTTAGTCGAACTTAACTCTAAGTTGGACTTAAAAACTATGGAGAGCCATTTATAGCCTTAAAATAAAGTAAATTCAAAAGCAAAGAATCAAGTATTTTAGACTTGTCATAAATTCCACATCAGGAACATAAAATCTCCTCGATAGTAGAAAATACGAATGATTTGAATCAACATTTTATGCCTTTTTAAATTACTTTTACAAAATATTTTCAAAGATAGGCCTACTTGGATAATTGGATTTCCATAATTTTTAAGTCTAACTTAGAGATAACTTCAACTTAGGATTTTTGTGAAACACCCCCTGATGTAGTGTGCCTATGCCATGGCCACAGCGTAAGTGAAGTTATGTCTTCTTTAATTTAATTATCTTTGAACTCCTTTTATTACCCCTTTCAAATTTTTATTGTAGATATTTTTACCATTAAGTTTTGCTATCATACTTATCTGATCTTTATCATAGAATTACTATTATTGATAAGGCTATTATCACCGATTGCATATGAAATGCTTGTTGTGCTCACGTGACTTATTATATTAATTCTAAATATCTTGATAGATTAGGTGGACAATACCTTGTATCCTCTGGAAAGGCGGTAATTCAATCCAGTTATTAATACTATAATCATCATTATTATTATTTTGGTGTTGTTATTGATGTTGATCAAATTATCATTGTTATCATTGTTTTATTAAAACAAGCTGTTTCATCTTCTGCATATCTATTGATGTACAGTGATCTCCAGTCACGAGTCTCAATGTGATCAACCCCTGTTTTTGTAATGCTAACTCATCTTCTTCCGTCTCTCCCTATACTAGCTACTTGTCGATTCGGCTCTTCTTCTTGCCATATCCCCTGTGTGGGTGAGTTCATGAATTATGTGCGCCAACCCCCGGCTACTTATACTGGCCCCCACGCGTGCGAAGCGCGTTTATGCAGGGACCGAGCAGGCAGGGACGAGCCTTGCATAATGCACAGCCAACGTACAGCCAAGCAATCCGCACTTAACCGGGGCGCCACTGAACGACTGCCTCCGTGCTAACAGCATACAGGCAATGATGCGTGATCGTCGACACCGTCTTGTGCCGAGCGAGCGCCGTGTTGATGGTGGCGTACACACACGGCCATCAATTGACGGTGCGGGGCAATTTGTAATTTGAATTTTCCAAATCAAATGCTGACTGACTGAGGCGAGTTTCACGCCTCAAGCTTCATAAGCTGACATGCTTAGATGACCCTCTTGGTGCAATATTTAGATTGAGATTGGAGGACGAGATAGCCGTGTTCTCTAACAAGATTGAGTGACATGCATGTGATTTAACTGTGCATTAATGTAGTACGACAACATGACAGATGGGTTGGCCTCACATTTACATTCTCACATTTTATAATTGCATGCATTCTTAATCATCATGCACATTTTACGGGACAAAGAAGCGATGAATAGAGCGAAAAGAGCATAATGAGAAAGAGTATTATCCGACAATATTTTACTCAGTAAAACTAACTTGGAATTCATTCATGACATATAATTACGTAATCCCTCCCCAACTTTCCCGCCATCCTTCAAAAGCTTGCTAAATATAACACTGTCGAATTTTCTGATTTTATTTTTTCATTGACATATTCTGTTGTGATAAAGAGTTGTTAAACTTGATCGAGAATTGCACACCTATATCTTTGCAACCAACAACAACAACAACAAAATTGCTTCTTTTTTTCCTTCTTGTATCGTGATTTCTTTTGGTATGAATTTTGTATTTATCTGACTATTTACACGTTATTGGCTAAACCGCGGCATATTGATATATAAAACTGTTGCCCAGAAAGTTGGAATAATTTTTCTTACCTCTTTTTATGAAACGGTTGTGACAATTATGATTTAGTCTTGATAAAGTTGATATCTTTTCAGAGTTTTATTGATCGATAAAGATTACCGATAAAATGTGATCAATAAATCGTTGAGAAGATAAACACTTTATCTATATAATTATCAAGAAATAGTATTTCGTGAGAGAGATATTAAGTAAGAATCTTAATGGGCAACAGTGACAATTATGTCGCTATCCAAATCACGAAAGCTGTATAGTTATTCCGAATTATAGATGAATACGGTGTCTTTACCACTGAGATTAAAATTTATATTTTATATATTCATATTACAACAAATAAACCAAGTAATCTACGAATGGCGAGCAATCAAACCCTAATGTAACCTTTCTGTTGTTAATTGATCTTTTCAAAAGCCAAACGCAAGTGCCCTAGTTCGCGCTGTGAGTGCAACTGATTTTTCCCCATTGACCAATTGATAATTAGTGATATTGATTATCTAATTAGGTTTGTAAGTATAGGGTGCATTTATATTCATAACCCACCGACCTTGCTACGTACAAAATGTAATTGTGATGTCCTTTTAATCATAATCTCTCATGATATATTGCACATAAGAATGAACAACATTATACAGATATCGATGAATAGTAACGAAGACTGATAGCTCTATGCGATAGAAATGCCAGGACACTCCTTTTATCCTGCCCTGCGCCCCACCCCTCTATCGTGTCTCCCTTCTCTCTATCTGTCTGTCAGTCTCTCTCTCTCTCTCTCTCTCACTCACTTCTCCACCCTATATCTCTATATATCTCACTCCAACCCCCTCTTTCCTTCCCTTTTCTTTTTCCCTTTTCTTCCCAACTCCCCCCGAAAGGAAAAATAAATATATTATAGGGAAAATGTAATAAAGCGACTTGTTATAATAATTTTGTGAAGCAATGCCAACGCAAATGTAATTGAATCATGATTTATAGCAGTAAATATTTTGTATTTTGTTGTGTTCCTTCCCTATGAATCAACGAAGCAGGAAATTAATCTATTTTTACGAATCAAATTAAGTTCTAGCATTGCATTTTGTCGTTCTTATTCAGGTTTCAAGCATATTTTCTGTCTTAAAGAGAAGGTTGAGTTCTGGGAAGAGGTGAATAATAATTTGTGAGCCTTATCATTGTTATTACGCAAGTGTGGAAGAACATCAGATAAAACATGTTCCCTGAAAAGCATGGCTCTTCAAATGCCTTCATATATTTTAAATATGTCATGTAACATCGTAAAACTCGGGGGTGGGATTCTTACGCCACGTGTTCGTGTAGTCCCATATAAATCTTTCTGTGTACAGTGTTTGTAACTTTACCAAGACTTGGCCAAATTCCTTATAATTTTGATGATTCCAGAACCTTGCAATATACACACATTCTTATATGCTAGATGATCAACCTTTTCTGTTCGATTCCACACCGTTTCTTTCACAATGCAATCGCATGACAAGAACTCAACTTCATCTTTAAATCCTATTTATTGACTGAATTCGTGCGAAATGATCTCTCATTTATTGGCACATTGTAGTTCCTCGGCGTAAGTATATTTTGGTCCATTTTACTGATTACTGTCGACTCAGGTCTATCCATACTTAAGGAAAAAATATGGGTCTTGTTTTGATAATACTAATATCAATTACAATGAGCCTAATGCCTTTTCTACTTCCAGACTCTACAACTACTACTGCTGCCGTTGCTGCTCTTGCTGTATCTTCTACTGCAATCTGACAATTATTATTGACAATAACAGATTTGTATTATCATATATTTATGATAAAAATTGTTTTTACATCATTGTGTGTAAATGGTGTGTCTTTATGTCAATAGATGCTTTTATGATAATATGGTCCTACGACTATGTAACATAATCGATTTAAGTCTAGTAACCCGAATGTTGAATACATTAAAAAACAAGAACAAGATTTCACGTTTTAATGATACGCCACGTTACATGCGTGTAATTCGCCAACTAAAGCATAGGCAGTAGTTACATTAATTATTCCAATAATACGTATCTGAAGTCTATTGTTATACATTTCATTTCACATTGCAGTCATCCCTACAGCTTATATGCATTTAATAAGCCACTCCGCGCCAATCAATTCAACTAGACAACTAAAGCATATACATAAGTTACATTAATGTGTCCTGAGTCTCGCATACATCAGCGCTCGCCCTGTAGAAATGTCATGATGCTTAGCATAATGTGAGTGATGTTGTTTCACCCATTGTCTTGTTCAACTGTCTATTACTATGTACCCCTATGGCAGGAATCGAGGTGAGCGCAAACGGAAAATGTCATGCTGTAGCGGCAATACGTGACGACCCAGTCGTTATTCCATTGAGAAAAACTTAAATGGCAACCCTACCTTTCTGATAATTTCATTTCGTCTATGAAAGCAGAAAAATTATATAAACTAAACGGCAATAAGTTGAAATAATTCGAACCAATGATGGGAAAATCACGAATATTTGAAATATGAGATCATTTAGGTATATATAGACCTACATTACTTCTTTCGCGTTAATCACATGATAAACTGCACTCCTTTACGTTTTGAGTTAATTTTAACGGCGGTTGAATTATTCATAAATGCCTCTGAAACTAGTTGACAAGCCATGTTATCTAGGTTAACGCTTAACGTGCAAGAGGAGATAATCATTGCTGTGCTGCTGCATTTCGTTATTTTATTTTGTTGTGTACGTGGGGAAAATATAAAATATGATCCTGTAATTTTCCTTCCTACCAGATGGAATATCACTTGGTGATGTTCATATAGTTATATTTATAAATTATTTATTAGAATAGTTATATTTAAAGATTATCCAGAATAGTGATGCCTCTAGCCGAGGGCAGGGCACGTGATCCCTTTATTCTTATTTTTTCTCACAATCTTCATTAGCTCAGAGACACTGCATCTGGCAAGGATTCGAACCCTAAACCGCGATTGAAAGTCAGTGGTGTTAACTACTATCCATTTCGCTTTTCAGCAAGCTTTCCCTCGAAGTTGCAGATATGCTCGCGAAAGATAACGAAAGACGAGGATTCGAACATCGATAATTCAAACCATCAATGTATTGTTTAAAAGTGAATAGAGTAGGCTATATCCCTCACTTTAATATTAAATATACTTAAGCTTTTACTCTCATTTACCATTTAACCCGTTGGCTACTGAATTCTTTCATTCCTATAGGCATAATACAGGGACCACCTGACTCCAGTCGGTAATGGGTTAATACAACATACTATTTAATGTACAATATTGTTGCTATACCATTTCGCCTTCCCACAGTTTCTCCATGGAAGTGGGCATGCTGCCAACCCAAATCGAGATATCCTCGTTGAAAGACTAAGCCTAAGCGATGTGTCTGCAAATCGACATCGAAGTGTAATCCAAACAACCCCCTTTCACACACATCGCTTCCTTGTCTCATACCTCAACACACCATCATCATACCAATAACGCTTTATCGCAACGCGCGTCAAGGGAAAGTCAAGGCCAAGCGCGTTCAAGTTGCAGGGGTGCACCTTGGCCAATATGAGGAAGATGGGTTAATATGTGAAAGGGGTAGGGTATTGGATGGTGAAAGAGGGGAGGAGATATATCAAAATAGATGCAGATGCGATTGCAGACCAGACAGAGTTTATTTTCAACCACTGCTTCTTTCGTCGCTCCATCGAAAATAAATTATGCCAAATGAATTGCGAGCCGGCCTGCAGTCGTTTGCTGGTATTATTACGAATAAACTTACTTCAACACATGCAACAACAACAACAACAACAACAACAACAGATTGTTATGATATGTACACATATGGAATTGATGTTGATATTTGTTGCACTGATTTTTATCAACCTCTTGTAACTTGAATTTCCCGTATCAGGAAATGCAATGAGTTGGCATTGTAACAAAGAAAAGTACCAGATGGTTCCAGTAATTCAAAAATAAAGAAAAGGTTTAGAAAATCAGTGCGATAAATATCAACATCAATACCATATTTGAACATATCATATATGCCAGATTTTGGATCTCTTGCTTCCTTATCCAACAAATGGTTTTCCTTTAGTTCCGTCTCTGAATTTACCGGTGCATAAACAAAAAAGACAGGTTAACCCATTATCTATTGGAACCTGGTGGATCCCTGTATTAAGCCTACAGGAATGAGCGAACTCAGTAGTTAACAGTTTAACTATTTCCTTTCAATGAGGATAATGGCAGGCTTTTATTGATACGTTCCCGAATTATTTCCCTTTCTTAAATTGTTTTATCCTGCTTCCTTGTAAATGAAAGAAATCACCGAATCGTCAAACGTATTAATTCAGATGTATTCCTAGTTTGTATTCTTCTCCAACTAGTTACCTGTCCCATCAGAAAAACGGGTTCATATCTATAAAAACCCATCCATGAATAACGCATGCGCATTGTTGGGTTTGTTAGTCATGTTATATCTAGCACACATCC
Organism: Strongylocentrotus droebachiensis; assembly: GCA_035222895.1. Classification (NCBI taxonomy): domain Eukaryota; kingdom Metazoa; phylum Echinodermata; class Echinoidea; order Camarodonta; family Strongylocentrotidae; genus Strongylocentrotus; species Strongylocentrotus droebachiensis. Next base: position 599,792 of record JAVYIG010000344.1, on the reverse strand, counting down.
ATGAAAGCATAACTATTATATGAATAATGTATGCATGTTATTTATTGGTTCATAAGTCATGTTAATATTTTGCTGTAAGCGTAATGCTTAGTAGCTTTAAACGAAATATAATATGGTATATGATAGGTATCATATCAACTGAAATATTATTTTTTAACGAATCATGTCCAAACTTAGCTTTACATTTTTGTTTAATTTTACAGTAGGTCGCATATATGTAGATTACTATTACGTCATTTATTTTAGGCATTCCATGTACCTCATTTACCTATTTTGTATAGCATGAATTATAATTTATTTAGAAAAATGCTATTTTAGGTTTTATATACCTAAATCTGCAGATTTATTATGGAAAATTATATTATTTACTTTATGCATTATGTGTCATGTTATTACAAGAAGAAAGAAAAAAGAATTTTTCTGCATACACTGCATTGTAAATTGATATATAAAATATGTTTAAAAACAGAATATTGATATGATACATTACATTGTAAATTAATTTATATATTTATAAACAGATTATTGATGTACATCAATGAAGTTCTATAAATACAATACAATACAAAGTCATGTACACATATATTTAGTTCGCCTCTAAGGGTAACTTTGGAATATATGTATTTATATACATGTATTTGGGAGAGTGGGAGAGGGAGTCAAAGAGTAAGGATGAGGAAGAGAATGAGAGGGAGATCGAGAGAAGGTGAGTATGATGTGTGTATCACCGTTCCAGTGACCTGTGAATTGACGTGCCTTGTTTTCATTTCAGCTTAACTGAGCTGATGAAATCCAAGCCCACGATAGCAATTGAATTTGATTCGCTCCTTAGGGTCCACAGACAGACGGAGGGGAAAGGGTGGAGAGAGAAGGACAGAGAATGAGAGGAGAAGAGAGAAAGAGAGAGAGAGAGAGAGAGTGAGAGAAAGGCGGTGAGGCAGAGGGACAAGGGGGGGGGGGAAAGAGATGAAGAAATAATAAAATGAGATGAATAAGAGAGAACAGTGAGGGTTGAGGAAAGAGAGATGGAGACAGAAAATGGAGGAGGTGAAAATATATACTAGAAGAGGAAAGAGAGAAAGAACAGAAAATATGAGACATTTTGAGTTATAATGATCATCTTTGAAATTAGGATCCAGGGAGTTTTCTTTTGTATGGGGGGGGGGGGGGTGGCTGGAGTAATATGTGTGTTCAGAACATAATATCAAAATGGCTCTGTATAGATTTGATTACATGGGAGAAATATAATATAGTGTTATAACATTTTTTTTTAAATACCTTATTCGCAAGATAAGGAATTGAATAGGGGGAAAAAGACGTTCATGTAATAACAACTAATGAAAACAAAATTTATATAACCAATGTCACTTATTAAATGAGTAGAATACCAAAAGAATGAAACCCCCCAAACCCACAAATGTATTTTGAACTCGTTATCATGATAAGTATCATTTTTAAAAGCTGAAATTGTGTATATCCGTATTGGTTCTCATTTGTATGTTATAAGTAGGCTCTATCATAAAACACAGATAAAATAGTCCACTGTGCCCAAATTAGTAAAAACTCCAAATGTGCCTTGTCCAAATTCGTTAATATTTCCTAAATAGATAGTAGCCACAAATCAAACCAATCAAACAAACAAAGAAACAAGAACAGATGAGAGAATTAAGCGGGAGAATAGACAGTATGGTTAGTGAACATAAGGGTCAAAATGGCACATGTAAAAGCAACCACTTTGGCCTGATAAGACACAGCGCACGCCACGGACTTCGTCAAATCTTGCACGTAGACCGGCGAGCATTATTCTATAGACAAGCAGCATTTCCACTCAAGCGAAAAGCTTTTTACCCCCCCTGCCGATTTTCCCTCCACCTACACGCAGGCTACGTCAAGTAGCTTCTGCATGCCTCGAGGGTAATACAGCGAAGCGTATGCTTCAGCTACTTCTACGGGGTGAAATTGCAGCTATCCGCCGTGTTGGATTTAAAGATAAAGTTGAGTTCTGGGCCCCGTCTTATATTAAAAGAGTTGGAGGGAAAAAAACTTGAAATTAATCGCAACTATGTACATATTAAGAGATAGGAGACTGCAAGCTTGACATTGATTGGAGGACTTGCGATTAATTTGGATGAGTCGCAATTCTTTATAAGACGGGGTCCATGTCATGCCATTTCATTGGGACAGAAACTGTTTGGAAGCGATTAGAAGAAAAAATAATGATCATGTACACATAAGTATTGATGTATAATATGAAGTCTTGGGCTCATCACAATGATACAAAACTTGCCCAGTCTTACTAAAAGTCACATGCACCGTACACAGAAATGTGTATATGGGACTACACAAACATGTGGCATGAGGCTGTTATACACAATCTTCAGCTGTCACTTTTCATATTTCGAATCTATGAGAGTATTTAAAGAGCCATCCTTATCATTGGAACAAAATAATCTTCCATGAAACTCTTCCATGCTAACACAAAAAGAATGAAACGGCTCACAGATTATTTCTAACCTATCCCAGAACTCAACTTTCCCCTTAAGCGGGTCTATTATAATTTTGACCCAAAAAGGCCTTTTCATTGCGGCTATGAATGTCTGTAGAAAAGAAAACAAAATCGACAATGGTTCGGAAAAGCCAGACGCTAGTGTCCTCTTACTGTAGTTCACCTATAGCATTTTTCTAAGACCTACAATAATGATATAAATCAATTTGGGAACTACCAAAAGAGCATTCAGTATTCAAAAATGACATGACTCCCCTTCGTCTATTGTATGGGAACAAAATTATCAAATGTAAATGTCACGTTAATTCACATAAATATGTCAGTTTGAATTTGTATGTTCGACAAGATGATATAGAAATCCAGGAATCATTCATCGATTATCATTTTGAAATAGAATGATATGATATCCCCCTTTAAATCTATTTGCACTATGGCATTTATATCGAATTCGAATACAAATTCAAGGATTTGTGTTTTAAAATTAGAATCAATCATGATAATCTGCGGATTAATCTTTTGTGAGATAACAATGTACATGATCGGAATGTTTATATCATTTCATACATAAAAAGAATTAAGCATTGATATATATATAAAACAACTCCTTAATATTCAAGATTTGCATGCTAATCTACCACTAGTGTAGGCTAATCTTTTAAAGGGAGGCGTTACTACTTCAACCAGAAGGGATTAGACCGCCCAGCGAGCCAGCGAGGTCATTGTGACAGGTGGCTATCTCATTAACTCAGCTCTCATTTAACATAAGAAAAAGAGGATCATGGGGGACCAACAGGCACCGATTGGGGAAGTTTTCTATATAGAGGGAGCAAGTAACTTCAAGTAGGACAGTGTGCCTTTAAGACGGTTGGGCAAGGCAGTTTATTTGTACACCAATAATAGACTTAAGTCATCGATTTATTAATATTTAATTTATAGGGCCTATTCAAAATGTGTATTTTGAAGGGAAACAAGGATCTTTCAATCGAGGGTTAATTTCCGAGCCTGTCGAACACGATAGATAATTAATTCTGCTTATGAAGATCGCTTGAGAATAGACCTCGGGCATTTCTTTATAAATATTTTCTGATGAGTCTGACATGTCTTGAAAACAGCTGCTCAAGCCTGATCGGTAAAAATATCAACGTCATCACTGTTTCATGGTTACCCTCATCAAAGAGCCTCGAAGAGCACATGTGCTTTTTTAAGGTCCCATTTACCATCCTTTAGCATAATGTTCCGATTCTGTAACATTTCTTTACCTTTGTACAGATGTATCTTGTGCACTCGTTTTGACTGTTGGTGAATAAATAAATAAATAAATAAATAAATCTCACATTTTCTAGTCGGGGGAGCATTCCAGTCAGCCGCCGTTTTTATAGAGGCTCAAAATGCAAAGCAAACTAAAGTGACTTTCGTATCCTACCGGGTACCAAATGAACACCTGGGTGGAGAGTGGCATGCCGCTACCAAATTAATGTTTGGTATTACCCTGGAAGGTCAAGGTTTTGCTGATATGAAGTTAGTATGAAGTCGGTTTGACGATACATTTTTCGTATTTGCTATGTACCGTTTATTAATCATGTCTGTGTTGTTAATATTATAAGTGGTTGAGAAGAGAGAGCAAAAGAGAGAGGAAGAAAGCGGAAGACATGGAGAGAGAGGGAGAGAGAGAGAGAGAGAGAAAAGGGGGCGAGAAGAGAGAGAGAGAGAGAGAGAGATAGAGAGATATATAGAGAGAGATGGTGCTGTGACCCGGGGCACAGAAAACACTTTAGCGAATATGAATAATAACGGCTACCAGCAGCCGTTCTGTCTTATGTGCTTCTACAACGGGCCTCAATACGATATGCCATTATTATAAATGGAGAATTTAGGCATTTGAGAGAAGACATGCGGTTGAACAATTTTCATTCTCAAGATCTCCGTCGAGTGGCGTTTGAATAAAAAGTGATGAAACCTATTTCACCACAATCATCTCACATGAGCTTTGATTGTTTGTCATACTGTTTTCTAATTTGTTATGCCTTTGCGTATGCGTTAAAACACCTTGGATACCGTAAATAATTCAACTAAAACAGTGAGGAAAACACTGATATAACATACTGTATTTACATTGATAATTCCGATATTATGTTTTTAGCTACAGCATTAATATACTACATCTATCAGTATTCCTCATAACAAAATTTAATTACAAGATTTAAAAAGAAAGGTTGACCAAACCTTAAAGCTGAAACAATAATTATGTCTCAAGTATTCTAATGATACATCTCCCAGAACACCATGTTTCCCAGGGAGTTGCAGTCAGCTATAAAAAGACAAAGACAAAAAAGCCCCTTCTTTGAGCGTGAAAAGGACTATCCTGGATACGCCAAGGGGCGTCCCCCTGTCACTGGGGGTCCCTTGGAGAAATCAACCAAGTTTGTCCGGTGTGCGGTCGAATCATACACCAGAAAATAAGAACTTCGCGTGAGGTCAACTTAATTGAATGCAATAATCGTGGCGGTATATTATCGTTATTAATAAAAGTATCTTCTTTAAGTGGCTTGTGTCTCGTGAGCAAAAGTATAATGGGTGTTGGTGGGTGAGGAGAAAGAGAGAGAGAGAGAGAGAGAGAGAGATAGGGAGAGAGACACACATAAATTTACACACACGTTCAGAAGAGACAGAGATTGAGAGACCAAGATAAAATGACTGAGATAGAGAGAATGAGAGAGAGAGAGAGAGAGAGGGGGGGGGGTGCGCAAATGGGAGGGAAGGAGAAATAAAATGGGAGGGAAGGAGAAAGAAAGACAGAGAAATATATATATATTATGCAGGGGGGAGAAAAGGAGAGAGGGGCGGAGGGAGAGAGAACACAGACAGAGATGGTGCGAGAGAAGAGAGTGTGTGGGAGGGAAAGAGATGGAGATAGTGTGTGTTAGAGAGACAGAGAGAGAGAGAGAGAGTATCCTGGCAAGAGCGATCTAATGAGTGTAATATCCATTACACGTCTACGCATCATTGGGCAGCCTTTAATTACATGTCAGGGCGTAACACATCAGACGAGGTATACGATTGGACATCTGCTCACATGAGACGTATTTTGGCTTAAAGCACAAACCTTACCATTTATATTGGTCACAATCTTCTCATTTTGATATAATTTCTCATAAACATACGCCTACAATCCAAAGAAGCGTTCTTGTTGAACATCTTGTTCCAAAAAAAAAAGGAAAAAAAGTACTGCAAACCACTTTCGTAGATAATTTTTATAATACAAATATAATATGTATTGGGGTTTTCCTTTTAAATGTTTTTGTTCTTCATGCTATTTACATCATTCTCAACTGCCATTTTCAGAGGGAGGGGCTCATAAGGCCTAGTTTTGATTAAAACGAGGGCAAGTATTGTAGACATTGTTTTATTTTATTGTTTTCCTCTATTCCTAGGCAAGTAATCACATTGTATTGTTGGATGTAACGTTATTTATGTGATTTTTTTATTATGTTTATTAATCTGTATAATTATGAACATTGTTTGTAACACCTGTACCAGGGGACAACGAATTTCCATTGTGTATGGACAATAAATCAATTCAATTCAATTCAATTCAAATTCAATTAAAAAATATGTAAAGTAAAGTTGCCCAACCCTTTATGATTATCCATATCTTTTCTTAACACCCTTCTCCAATGAGTAGGAACTAGAAAGATCACCTCTATGGCGATGTAAATACCTTTTCTCATAATTATGTCCCTTTCTTCTAGTGTATGTAATAAACTGATATAAAAGTTGGGATTCGATTTTGTTTGTTTGTTAAATCAGCGATTTCAGTTTTATTTTGGTGAGGTTTCGTGAGACATGTCGTTTTGCTGACTGTGGCATTCCCATTCCTTGATAATACCTTCGCCGATCATTGTTGGTTTATTTTTCATTATTAATTTTGGCCCTTTTAGCCGCCCATATTCGCCATTCAATATTCCATAGAAATTGAGACAATGTAATAACTTGAATTTGATCCAGGAATCGTTCACGAACCCTATTCTGATTGTAGACTGCACACTGCATTGGCAGGGCTTACTCCGTCTCGTTACTCGATTTACAATCAGGTGACATGTCACAAGACTAGTCATATGACATTTATGAGACGTCACATGTCAAAACATAGATTAGGTAGTCAATAACACCACGTGTTTAGTTTACACAGGCAGTTACAGCCCGTCTGCCGACTGGCGGGAAAAGAGCGAGAGAGCGCGGGAGAACAAATACAATAATGTTTGGACTGGGGTTAACGAACTTTTCAAGGCTCCTGACAGGGAAGCAATGTATGATGGGAAGGTCGTGGGAACAGGAAGTTCAAGTTGCTTATAAGAGGAAATGAAAGAGACAGAGGGGCAATAGATACTAAAGGATGCGGTAGGCACTAACATATTGATATATACCACATTAAAGATAAAGACCAGTTATGGTCATGCGATTGCATTGTGAAAGAAACGTTGTGGAATCGATCAGAACAGATTGATCATCTAGCATATAAGTACTAGTGTATACTGCAAGGTTCTGGAATCATCAAAATGATAAGAAATTTGACCCAGTCTTGGTAAAGTTACAAGCACTGGACACAGACGTGCGCGATATCTATCAGGTCCAAATAGATATTATTTTACCAAATATATCAATTAGTAGGCGGTTTCTCGGCAAAATTCGTATCATTACGTATTAGTCCAAACATATTCTTTCACATGATTGGTAATAAGAGCTTCCATTTTATTTTTTTGAGAGGGGGGGGGGGGGGGCGTTTCCAAATTTGGTCTTTACCTTTAAGGTCAGTCGAACATAACGACGTACCTATCACCAAGATAACACCTACATATTTTTTTTAATTGCAACCAACACTTTGGGGTTAATGTATTTCAACCGGAATTTGTTTTTATTCTAAACCTCATACCGTTAACCATATCTTTGGAATAACATCGATGTGGTTTTGCAATTTACAAAATAATAGCCTTTCATCATTTCTTTTGACATTTTCTTGTGTTCATTGCCCAAAAGTTTCATATAACCTTAGAAGGCTTCCATGGTGTATAGGCTTCCAAACTTTCAGTTTTGTCTTATTTGAATACAATTTACGATTTCTTGCTGCACTACTTGAAGAAACAAAGGAAGAATAATAAAACAAAAACGATTACTTCGTCTATATAGACGATTACTTCGTCTATATTTAAAATGAACGGCGGGATCGAACATTTGCTCTGCTTTTCGACTAAATATCCTAAATCACTGGTTTAACGCCCAACTGCACTAATTATGGCTACTTGCGCCCTCTATATAACAAACAATGCCTAATCGGTACCCGTTGGTCCCTCATGCCCCCTCTTTCTTATGTTAATTGAGAGCTGATTTGATGAGATAACCACCTGTCCAGTGACCTTCTAGGATGGTCTAATCCCTCCTGAAAACTATTACAGATGGCCTTTAAAACTATAAAGGCGGAATTGAATATTTTCTCGGCGGTGTTCAATGGCTAAACATACTAAATCACTGGTTTAAACCATCAGTCTATGCTAAACCCACGCTTCCATACGATTCACATTTCAAGTCTATGTTTGTGGTGGTAAATGCTTGTTAGTAAGCATCCAGAGGTCATCTCCGAGGGACCTGGTAATAAGGATTAATGCATTACCAAAGGGCACTAGCGCATCGCCTTGGTTTCGAACCCGGGTCACCGGATTACGAGACCACTGCTCTACCAACTGAGCTATCGCGCCTCCTCACATGTGGCGCCTTTAAACAGCAAACTACTTACTACGAGCACATTATACTCGCATTATACCGTTGGGTGGCATTTATCAGACAGCCGACTATGCTCATCATTACTCACTGACTACCTGCAGTATAAGCCACTGACTACACTGAACATAGCCGTACATTATCATTAAGAAGATGCTCTCGACGTGCGCTCTATCTATCTGACGGCCGGGCGGGCGATTTATGCACACTGGTAGCCACAGGGGGGATAAGGCGTGGGGACTGGTATAGAGGTAGTTCGTCATTCGCGTTGCCAATTTGAAAGTCGATCTATTACTCATTCATGAATATATTTTGTAGTACGGGTTAAGTCAGTTGATATCTTTTCTCTACCACATACAAGAGGCAGGGTGACGTCAGAATAAAGAAAACAGAACTAAGAAGAGGTAACATATGGTAACAATTAAGGCAACAACAACTGCACAAATTATATTGATGCTAATAACGACCTCAACCAAAAAGATGTCTTCAACATAATACACGTCATAATAATAATCCAGTTCTATCGTAACGACCCCGAATTTAAATTATAATCTCATGTTTATCCTACAAATAATGGACAGATCAGTAATTCAGTATGCACTGTAAGCTTAGTTATCCTGGGCATCAGCCGTTTAAAGGTAAAGACCAGTTATGGTCATGCGATTGCATTGTGAAAGAAACGTTGTGGAATCGATCAGAAAAGGTTGATCATCTAGCATCTAGCATCTGCAAGGTTCTGGAATCATCAAAATGATAAGAAATTTGGCACATTCTTCGTAAAGTTACAAGCACTATACACAGAAAGATGTATATGGGACTACCCTATATCTCTCACACGACCATGAGAGAAACAAATTTACCAAATATATGAATTAGTAGGCGGTTTCCCGGCAAATTTTTTATCATCATGTATTAGTCAAAACATATTCTTTCACATGATTGGTAATGAGACCTTCCATTTCATTTTTTGAAATTGGGGCGTTTCCAATACTGGTCTTTACCTTTAAATTAATACCACGGTAGAAGAATGAACTTATCTGGACAAATATCAAGATAAAAACAAAAATCACTACCATTATTGGTGATATCAAAATGCCATTAAACGTTAGCTTTCTGCATGATCTGTTGCTGTGTTAGTAAGCTCCAGGATTGGATTTTGATAAAGTGGTCAATTAACAGCATTGTAGGTCAGTTCGTGGGCATTTAATCCCTGTAGCGTAGCAAAATAGGACAAATTTGTAGCGCTATCAGAATTTAGCATAATCATTTGCGTCATCTGAACTAAAAATAGCAATCCTTCTGATTGAAGTGTCGACAAAATGACCCAATGCACTCGGTTTATTCCCCCTCCCCTTCTCCGTTTATTTAAATAACCACTTTCTGTGCAGTAAGTCACTTTGATGTACACACGATGTGCATATCAGTTTAACAATATTTGTTTGATTGATTGATTGATTGATTTTATTTCTGCGTTCAAATATTAATAATTATTTCTAATTAAAAAGAGACATGTATGTGCATCAATGATTACCAGCCTCGTTTTCAGGGTTTTGCTTTCCCGGTCTCCGTCTCGACCTTGAGACTAATGCGAAATGTATGTGATCAAAATTAACTATCGTGAGCTTGGTTTCGCGACTCCATCTCTGGACTAAACCAATGTCAAAGGTTGAACAAATAAACCACCAGTCTCGAAGCCATTCCTGGGTTCGGGGGAGCGACAGTTGACCGGCCGACATACCGGTCTCACACACCGCACAACTTTTTAAACTTGAACTTGACATTTTTACTTCTCACTTTCAAAGGATCAAGATATCTGTTATTACCGTGGGCTCCTTACTCATTTACCGTTGTATTAAGTGTTACAGAGACCGACATTGTCGGGCCGTCAGTTTTCTTAGATGTCTCAAATCTATTTAATCAAATCAAATCAAATCAAATCAAATTAAATCAAACTTTACATAGTCTTATGTAATGTTGTGAATTGTAGTGTAATCATATAAAATTAAGTAAAGTATAATAAAATCAAGTCAAACTAAATCAAACGAGACGAAACGACAACTCGACAATTTCGGTCTCATAAATACGCATGCAAGTCATGAACAGGCGTGCGAGAACGACCCAATTCAAATCAAATCAAATCAAATCAAATCAAATCAAATCAAATCAAATCAAATCAAATCAAATCAAATCAATTCAAATCAAATCAAATCAAATCAAATCAAATCAAATCAAAGCCAAACATGAAGGTCAAGCTATGTGACGTCATACTTCCGAGAGAAGTCACGTGGTCCATTCATACATTTTCCAGGGCGCGATGGGAAGAGGGGAACAAACTATTCATGTGAAATGCGATGAGGTGAGGAGAGGGAGGAATAAAATCAATTAAAATCAAACTAATTCACATCAAATCAAAGCCGAATGTCATGTGAAGGTTAAGCTATGTGACGTCATACTTCCGATAGAGAGGTCACGTGGTCCATTCATACATTTTACAGGGCGCGATGGGAAGAGGGGAACAAACTATTCATGTGAAATGCGATGAGATGAGGAGAGGGAGGAATAAAGCGTGACTCACATTATGACTCATAGTGTATGACTCAATGGGACCCGTTCACATACAGTCCAAGGTTCATCGATGTGTCCTTTTCTTACACACACGCCTCACATGCACGTTTTAATCGTTCATTAATGTTTACCAAATCAATAATCGCGGCTTAAATTGACTCCAAGCCAAACACATCTACATGTACCTATAATTATATGCTTGGGTAGATCCTTGGATATTACTGGTTGTATTGGATTTAGATGACCGAAATTAATTTAGGAGGAGGGCGGGTCTTTAATTTAAGCAAATCTTGCAGTTCATAGTACCTTCAAACAATAAACACATTCTAGTTATGAATATCCCAGTATTATATTGAATTGTTTCCGGTGGCGTTATTGTTTAATACGTAATATGATATTGACCTAAGGTGGGTCTTAGGGCTTTTGGATGACTTCATTATGTTTGATGATCCTATCTAATTTACGATGACGAAAGTATGAATCAGCTGCATTAATCACTTACAAGGTATAGTATTAATATGTCTTTTATCCAGTGATATTATGACACACATGCCTAGTCATAATTTAACCTTTCCATTGATTGGGTAGCCAAGCTACTCTAACTGCCTTTCAAGTAGGCCCACGTTTTTTTGCTTTGCTAAAATGGTCTGGAGTTATTTTATTTATACAACCTGTTTTTATTTCAATATTATCATTATTAATAATAATATTATTTATAACAATAATAGTGATACTAATAAAACAGCGACAAAAATATTATGGAATACTCTCCCTCAATGGATTAAGAATAGCAGTTCTGCTGAAATGTTAAAAAACAATCTTCAGAAATATCTGTTTAATTTATCTTATAATTGACTACCATTACCTTTCATGTCTGTACCTTTCATATTGCACTTTGTAGATATGTATCATGTATTCCATCTTTTGCACAAGCTGCGCCTTGAGCATTTGACTGTCAAGTGGATTTGGCGCCTTATAAATCTTATGTATTATTATTATTATTATTAATAAAGATAACAATTCTAGTATTACCACTAATACGACTTCTAGTACTATTGATTATGATATTAATGTATTTATACCAGCATTACAATACATTCGTCTCTTACATATCCCTATTGCACTACTGATTGATACAAGATTGGATGTGGGGGAGTTTTCTCTGTTTTTTGTTGTAGTTGTAGAAGATGAAAGAGGGCATGTTTTATTCAGGCAAATAATGATTGAAAGCAGAACTTGATTTGCATCTGAAAGGAACACCACTAACATGTCTCCAGGCGATGCGCGAAATGAAAGAAAACATTTTTTTCTTCAAAGAGCAGATTGCCGGAGAAAGCATGCAGGCCTACGCCTTTTGCTTCAACACTTCGCTTGCTTCTGTTACCTCTCTGTACAGTTACTCGTTCGCCCACATGGGCAATTGTGCACAAACATAGATCACCAAGACCAAAGGTTTGCTTTGTGCAACACAATGGCTTTGGTAAATTACCCACTTCCGGTTTTGATTTAATCCACTACAACCACAGACTGTAACACATGTATGTATTAATCTAGCAATAGAAAAAATTAATAAATATTGAATCATTTGTGTATAATCTACCCTATGATAGATGCACTGTGGCACAGGGAAATTATTTGTAAGTCAGATAAAGAGTTAAAGAACTCTGACTCGGGTGAAATGAAACAGTTTTAGGTAAAATGTTGAAAATTGAATGTAATGTTTCTTCACTGGAATCCTCTATTTATTAATAAGTCTATTATTTACTTGTAAAACTATTGTTACTTGCAGTTCCACCACTTTTTCCTTGCAGGACACTTTCGTCCCTTACTCTCTGTTCCATGTCCCCCTCCCCCTTCTCCTTCTCTACGTCTATTTCTTTCCATTCATCGTATTACTTCATGATATTGTGTTTAAGCATGTAGATAAATGGAAGAAGCCACTGCTTATATGCACCTTTTTCTGCAATACCATGTTCGTTAATGTTATTTGTATGTTTGTATGTTTGATTTGTATCTCTCGCAACATGTGAAAACGAAATACTGAAAATATAAAGGTTTCTTGAATTAATTTGAATTGAATTGATCTGATTAAACTTCCGAACATGGACATTTATAGCGTTTAAGGTGAGTAGGAAAACGTGTGATTCGGTGTGACCAAACTTGTGTTAAATTTGGGTGTGCGTTAAAATGGATGTGCGTGCGTTCACGTGGTGGGTGTGTTGTATGTGCATATTCGGGGAGGGTTTAATTGCAGTCAGTGACCAAACTGGCCGCAATATTGATTCTTCACAGCTACTCTAATGATATTTCGAGAAAAGTCGAGTGTTTGTGAGTGACCGGCCGGGAGAGTTGAAAGAAACGAGTGGACAAAGCAGAACTCCGGTGGATCCAGCCGGTAGGGGGAGGGGAAAGGGGTGAAATTGATCTGCCAAACAAGGCAAGCAAAAGGACCAACAGAAGCAAGGGGGAAGGTCCTTAATTAGTACTATTTTTGTTGGATTCGGTATCTTTGTCTCAGATTCTAAACAAAATCCTAGATGTAGCTCATGCTGCAATCATAACTATAAACCTTTGGGTCAGTCAGGAATTCATGATGATAATTCTAAATTTCAAAAACCGTTTTGCCAACGATTTTTATAACACTAAAGTTTATTGGGGGAAATGAGTATGGTAAAACCGGTCACTCGAAGATTTTTTAAATTTTTTTTGAGGCACTTCATGATAATTTTTTAGGGCTTCCATATTATATCTTTACACAAACACTAATAACACTTAGGGCCATGCATCTCTGATTTGTAAAACTGGAAACATTGTCAAACAATGCAATTAAGGAGAAACAAATGCCAGTAGGGGAAATGGGGGAAGCCCCTCATTCTGGATGCGACAATGCCTAAACACATATGCATGTAGCCGACAAGATCAAAGAGGTTAAATATCAGGATTATAAAAGCGTTGCAACATTAGTAATATCCCTTTCATTTATTATGTTTGTTGCGCAATCGTTTGGCTCGATGATGTCATAATGAATCATATCGTGATACTCTTCAAGTAACTTGCCTTTATACTGGTTGTTCCCATTATAGGCCTTGCTCTCATGGTTTTAGGCTCATAATAACCACGGGGTGTTTCACAAAGGCCGCCAGATCGACTTTAAGTTGGACTTTACTATGGCAGGCCATTCTTGCCACTTGTTTGCTCTCACCATTTACTGGCATTGGTTTCCCAAGGTACGTACAAATCATGGTCACAAATCTAGAGAATTGAAATTTTTGACTATTCATCATTGAAGGAAAAAAAATATGACCTAAAGACCATAATGGTAAGAGCAACCAGTGGCATAAATGGCCAGCCATAGTTAAGTCCAACTTAAAGTCGATCTTAGTCTTTGTAAAACACCCCGATGATTTGTTTACTATACTGGTCTCTATATTAACCATATCATACCAATAATGAGAAGGGAATTCAATGTTAATTTTAATTCCCTTGCACTGGAGGCGCTGAGTCGTGGTTACTCACTTTAACCCGTATCTCCCCCGCAACGTACAATATGCCCATTCTCCTCGTGACACCTCAATACAACATAAATTGATCACCTCACCTTACGACATGGGGTAATACGGTTTTATTAAATATGTTCACACGCAACCGTTGTAGGCTTTAACTTTAAGTGAGCGAAACCTCGAGGTTATGCTACGGTCACAAAGGTTCGTACGAACGATAATGTCGTACGAATCTCCCTGTTTTTCTATTGTCTTCCCGAATTTCCATTGTCTGGAAATCATACGGCGTTCGTAGCAGTTCGTAATGGCATTTGTGACTGAGGTTTTATAAACAATGATCCACTAAAAACGACGAGGGTTCACATGGGACATGGGACCGAAATTACGAGTATTCAGATTTTAAACCACAAGTCGGGAACACGTTCGTTTTCACTACAAGCTGGCGTATAATCTCCTATTTCATTGTGTCAGCACTGCAGTGAGGACCCCTTCCACACCACTCCGAGTTAATGTTCAAGTTTCGGAATCACGAGTGCGTGTACACGGTCATTTACTACGAGATAAGTTTAAAACTACGACTAAACGTAAAGTTTAGTGTGAACATAACCGTCCCTCCTACTACAAGTGTGTGATTTTCATTATTATTATTATTATCATGAGCCTACCCTGGTTATTGGACTCATGCCAAAGCTATTAGTACAAGGTACACGCCATATGATATCAAGTGCTTGATGAACATGGTTTATTTACAGCTTGCACTGTACCATGGATATAAAGACTGCATAAAATGCATGGAGAGAAAAATCAGACGCTAGGGCAAGGACGGTTGGCGGAAGGGATCATTCAATATGTGAACTAGTAAAGCAAAACCTTGAAACCTTTAAATACACCAATCACCTAAAAATAGTATGTTTACATCTAGAATGTACAGAATCAATCAAAACCCAATTACCAGGCATTCTCGGGGGGGGGGGGGGTATGGTAGAGCAGTAAAGAGAAAAACAAACAATAATATAAAACTGCGCGCATGGAACCCAAGTCAGTCTTGGGTACAGTGCGTGTCCCGTGCTAGACCAGCTGATGGTCGTTTTAATCTTTCGCCCTTTCCCAAATGCGCGCGCGTTTATGAAATGCGTACTCCCCACCAATCGTTTTAATCTTTCGCCCTTTCCCAAATGCGCGCGCGTTTATGAAATGCGTACTCCCCACCAATTCACCTTCCCCGAAAAAAACGACCAGCTAATCTCGGCAGCGAGGTCCGAATTTAATGAGCAGTGACCCCATGACCCCGCTTCCCAAATAAGGATCCTCTCATGAATGATGCATGTTTCGTTCCGATCAGTTGGCCTTGCTCAGGTCATGAGGTGCTCGGCCTGTGTATGCTTGCCTGTGAGCCCTGGGAGCTGGGTGTATGTTGGTGAATGTGAAAGTTATGTGCAATGATATTTGTTATGCGTGCAACACATGCACTATTGTCCCAATTTATTAAGCATGCATACATCGTATTGGATAAAAGTTGACTAGCAATTGAAATTGAGTTTGCCAATAATTCATTCATTCAAAATGGTTCATTTCAAATAAAACTTTCATCGCGGCGTTTAGCCGAATTACAAAAGTTTACAAACAAAATTAATAACACATAATGTAATTTATATAACATAGAACATAGCATAACTATTGAATTTGTAAAATAAATCAGTATAAATACGAGAAATATAGCTTATTGCAACAAATGGGAACATAAATTAGAAAGAAATCTGAATTAAATAGCATTAAATAGCACTGAAATCATGTGAAAGAAGGACTAAAGTAATTAGCAATGAGACCTGTTAGGTGGTGTATGATTTGTGATACTGCCCTAGTTACCTGCAAACACTACATTAATATAAATTCTACGAAAACTTCAAGGAGTGGCTTGCAGAAGAGTTTTAAAGACATATTTGGTGACTTTTCTACAAACAAATCGCAGCATGTATGCGACAATAATTGTGTGAAGAAAGTTATAAATGTACACTCCATGAGAAGTCAACAAGTCGAACTAATCTACGAACGGACACTTCAAAACCACACCGTAATTGCCTCTTCTAGCTCTTCTAGCCCTTCTACTCCAAAAAGGAAAGCAACGACACCCAAAAGCAAAAAAGGGTCAAATTCGGAGAATAAAAGAGAAGCTTGTTTTTCAGCGGCACCTGGCACACCACCAACAAAGGTAAATAATCAAACAAACACATTTAAATTTCATCTCTAGATCTAGGTGTACCTTTCTTGTCGGACCAAAATCCTTCATCGCTTGGTCGAACTGTAAAAAAAAGGTGCCATGTCATGAATGTACTCGATCTTGCGTCTTGCGACAATCTTTGATTTGTTTTTTGTTCTTTACTGTTCCCTTTCTATGGCTTTCTTCCCACTTACAAAAAAAAAATCCCTTTTTTCTGCTACTTAATTCAATAGGCTACAGTGAAATGAAAATCTTTGAAATTAGTTATGTTTGTAGACTCTTTCTTGCATTATTGTGATATTTGTTTTCGCATATAAGGCGAGAACAAATATCACAATAATGCATTATAATATCATTATAATGATACAAATATTGTATTCCTGAATGTATGATTTGTTTTAATATTTTTTTTTGCAAATCAGCACCATCACCTAGATCTATGTTTTTGTATTTTTTAACAAGCAATTATTCATAATGAATGTGTATTTTGGTATCCTTAAAGCATGTTACTAAGTTTCTGGAACACCCAAGTCCAAGACGAGGATCAACTTCCAGCCATTGATTGAAAATGAATTATCAATTGATCCAATGCCACAACGAGGAAAACAAGTTCAGATTGGGTTTATGAATTTTGTTGGTTTGATTGACTCCCTGGCAATATTTTTATATTTTTTTAATCCATGCATTCATCTGACATTTGGTGTTAGACCAAGGAGTGCCAGTAACTCCTTGGTTAGACTGCAGAATCATATATAAAGGCCAAGTCCAGTCCAAGAATTTCTTGGTATTTATAAAAGCAGACAAATGGACAAACAGATTCTTTAAAAGTTTGAGGAAAATCAGACTGATGATAAATATATATATATATATATATGCAAATATAGGGAATACTATAGGTAGGCCCTAAAGTTGTTTCATTAGGGGAAAATGGAAACTATTTTCTTTCTCCCTTAAAGGAAAAGACCAGTATTGGCAACGCCCCAATTTCAAAAAATGAAATGGAAGCTCTCATTACCAATCATGTGAAAGAATATGTTTTGACTAATACATGATGATAAAAAATTTGCCGGGAAACAGCCTACTAATTCATATATTTGGTAAATTTGTTTCTCTCATGGTCGTGTGAGAGATATAGGGTAGTCCCATATACATCTTTCTGTGTATAGTGCTTGTAACTTTACGAAGAATGGGCCAAATTTCTTATCATTTTGATGATTCCAGAACCTTGCAGATGCTAGATGCTAGATGGCCAACTTTTCTGATCGATTCCACAACGTTTCCTTCACAATGCAATCGCATGCCCATTACTGGTCTTTACCTTTAATATCTCAGGTCATAAGTTGACTGCTAGCAGTTATGCACTTAAATATGACAGTAATTGTTTATTAAAGGTACTATGTTCCATTCGCAGGCCCAAAAATGAAAAGGTTAAATTAGAACGGCATTTGAAAGAATACTAATTTAGAACTTCCCTCAAAACGAGCTTTTGTTTTATATTACCCACACATTCCTTTTTTTAATAAATATTTGCGTTGTATGTTAATCATATTTCAGATCGATTAGCATCATGGGCGTCAATCCTGGGGGGGACGGGGGGACACGTCCCCCCACGAATTTTCAGGTGGCGAAATGTCCCCCCCCCCCCCCCCATGATTCGGGGTTAAAATCTTCTTTTTTTTTTCCTTTCTTCCTCTCTTTCTCTCTGTGTTGAGAAAATCAAGCCAAATCAGGCGATCAGATTGTATTAATAGAACTAGAAGCGTCATTAATATTACATTCACATTACCGGAAGTTCAAACATTGGTTTACGATGAAAATCCTTTCACCAACTGAAAAAAATCAAATTAATCCCTTGTATCTTCCAAACTTTATGGCTGATAATGGAAACGACAAATTCATCTATCTACCCCCCCCCCCCCCCCGTTGCGTTCTTGTTCCTGTTAGTTGAACTTAAGACTGTTTTCTTTTTAATTTGACAAAAATTAAGCCCAAAATCAAGCCATCTATCCATCAATTTAAACAAAAATCTTCAACTTCTGAGGGGGGAACTTCCCCCCTCAGACACCCCCTGCGTTCTTGTTCCTTGTTAGTTGAACTTAAGACTGTTTTCTTTTTAAATTTGGCAAAAAGTATGGCCCAAATCAAGCCATCTATCCATCAATTTAAACAAAAATCTTCAACTTCTGAGGGGGGCACATCCCCCCTCAGACACCCCCTGCGTTCTACTGTTTTCTTTTTAATTTGGCAAAAAGTATGCCCAAAATCAAGCCATCTATCCATCAATTTAAACAAAAATCTTCAACTTCTGAGGGGGGCACACCCCCACCCCCCTCAGACACCCCCTGCGTTCTACTGTTTTTTTTTTCTAATTTGGCAAAAAGAATGCACCAAATTGAGCCATTTATGCATCAATTTAAAAAAAGTATTCAACTTCTGAGGGGGCAGACACCCCCCCCTCCCGTGCGTGGCGCGCCCATTCGCCCCCCTTACAAAATAACCTGGCGCCGCCCTGTCTGAACTTGTGTCCCCCCCACGGTCTGATTTGGATTGACGCCCATGATTAGCATAATTATGTTGATTTTTCAAACACTGTGGATGTATATTTTGACATTACCTGCTTTATAAATGTATTCATATTATATATTGATTTTCTTTTTTGCTATTCATACTAGCTCCTGTTTTCGATAGAACTGGCCTTGTTTTTTCTTTGATGATTGATTTGTTTTGCTTATTTTATTACTCATTCCTTATAGGTAAACAGCCAGTACTATTGCTTCAAAGATGCATACCTACAAATACTTTGCTTTCAAAATGTGATATCATGATAGACATTTTATAATCATTGGAATGACTTTTCTCCAAATCTCAATTTTTGTCACTTTGTATGAAAGCCATACAAAGAAGGAAGTAGCTAGATTCTCCTTTTAATTTGAAGTAACTTTACACCCAATGATTGTTAATTTAAGCTACATAATTAAGCTTACCTCATTTACAGGTTATAACAGTTTACTTTGATGTTATTAACATGAATTTGCAGATGATGACATGCTTTAACTATTATTCTCGTTGCCAATTTTTTGTCTTCAAAAGGTAATCAGTATTCCACATACATTGTGGACTTTTTATGCAAGTACACTAATGCTGAGCACTGTTCTTGCCCATAGAGTCCTTGATGGCAAATTACATATATCTTAAATCATGCACTACGGTGTGAGATACTATTCTGCAAAGGGTAAGGAATTCATTGTAGGCTATTCAGTGTTTAACCCATTTGCGACAACAATGAGAGTCCTGAATTCCATCTTTATATATTTCTGTTTATCTTGAAGTGATTGGGGACATAATAGACTTCAAAATGGGGGTGTTTCTTGAAGTGCCTTGTCAGTGATTTTGACTGACAAATTCGCTCTCAGCTAATCGATGCAAGGATTTCAGTAAAAAATAACAGTTTATCTGTAAAAATCACTAACAAGACAATTGATTAAATGCTTCCTAGTTTGAAACATGACCTGTTACTAGTGTAGTTCATTATAGGTACACTATGAAGTTGAAGTCTGTAAATTGGAATAAAAATATCTTGGTGAAATGATTACAAGTCATGCACTACTTTGTGTTTACATCATGGATGTGTAGTGTTCAGAGTGTGTGTGTGTGATTGAATGACGGAACAACGAAATTGTTAGCAATTTATACTGCTTTGTAGTGGTTTTCATTGCCCGGAATTCACACTGGTGGTTTAGATATAGATTTAGGGTTGGATTTCCCGTTAAAGGGCCAAGGAACTGACATTGCAAATTGCCTATATAGGTTTACGATCGTTGTAAGATTGCGCAATGACCGAATCTTTTGATGGGCATGAGTAGGAACCAATCACAACTAAGCAAGGTCTGACCAAGGTGAAGTGGGAGGAATAAAAGTTCCCCCTGAATTTAGGGGGAACTTGCCAAGGTGTACTGGACTGTTCTCAGGCTCTGTTTCCGTACGTGTATATTATGGTGTACTAGTAATAATGTGAGCGCGCACGGATCATGTAGAGAACAGTCCAGGCAGTGGACTAGTCCCGTGCGGGCCCTATTTAATGCGATCACGTGACTTACCTACTTACACATGTTGCAATTTACTTTCTTTTGACTCTCTCTTTCTCCCTCTCTCTCTCTCTCTCTCTCTCTCTCTCTAATGATTAAGTATTACACGAGACCACATTAAGGAGTGTAAATCACTCATGCTCGTGATACTCCTTTCAAACTCAAGTAGCAATGACACTTCTTAGTTTCAACACCTCCCGATCATTTAAGCTCATTTCAATTTGATAGCAGAAAGGTAAATTGGTTTGAAACATGTTGATTATAGTCGCATTGTGTTCTCCTCTTTTAAAAACGCATATGTCAACGAGATAATTTGGTATTCCATCCATATCTTGCACACAGCAAACCCGTGGTCCCTGAAAATATCCCCTAGTCTCTCAAAGAGTCTTCGGGCATGGACATAGGCTTCGGGGCGTTTAGTGGAACACGCAGAACATTGCATAAGGCCTGTTGGTCTTACAACTGAAGGCTAATCCTGGTGATTGCCAACACCCGAATGGTGTCAAATTTCCCATGAGAGCCCACTATACTATGCGTCTTTAATTATTATAATATACCTCACTTTAAATAAGAAATCCAGCCATCTGTTTGGTCGAAATTGCATTCATAAACTTTAACTATTACTGTAAAATTCCCGGTAAAATTCCAAACCCATGTAATAGTGAACAAATCACTCTCCTGAAAGATATATCTTTTGGATATTACCACACAAAAACTTATTAGGGAGATCATGAGATTACAGCCTAAAGACAGAGTTGCCAATTTATCTCTCATAGACACTGTCAGACACAGGAACCTTTGAACATGATGACAAAATGTCCACTTTCTTAATATGTTGATAACTTTACTATAAAACAAAAATTTCGAGTTTCTCTCCTCTTGATGAAATTATAATGCTGCCTAGCGTATATTACTTATTGCAGTTAAATACATTTAATATTGTTTTATGTGAAAAGGGCATAGATAATGATAATTAAGTGTATCTCCCCAAAACTATTTTCATTTTATTGATCTGATTTATCTATTTCTCTTCATGGTCTTTTTCCCACATAACAAATAACTACATCATAATAATAAATGACTAACATAATTAATACACCATCAAAGTAACTTAATTAGATTGTATCATTAATATGTAATAACCACACAGAAGGATTGCCACATAAACTAAGCTTGGAGTCGTGGCGATCCTGTATAAAACCTAATACTAATTACCTCCTTTATCGAACCTAATAACTCTTTCTTTCAATCGATCGAAACTTTACAACATTTACTCAATTGTAATTAATTTTATGCCCGAGACATGACAGATGGAAACAATGCATTAAAATTGACGCAACAAAAATGCACCAAGTGTGGAGATACAATAAACTCTTCCGCTTGGTACATGCGATGTTTTATGTAACAGTGGCTAGGTCTTTGGAGATATAATACTGTGAGATTATTCGCTGGAGGTTAAAGGTAAAGACCAGTATTGGAAACGCCCCAATTTCAAAAAATGAAATGGAAGCTCTCATTACCAATCATGTGAAAGAATATGTTTTGACTAATACATGATGATAACAAATTTGCCGGGAAACCGCCTACTAATTCATATATTTGGTAAATTTGTTTCTCTCATGGTCTGGTGAGAGATATAGGGTAGTCCCATATACATCTTTCTGTGTATAGTGCTTGTAACTTTACAAAGAATGGGCCAAATTTCTTATCATTTTGATGGTTCCAGAACCTTGCAGATGCTAGATGCTAGATGATCAACCTTTTCTGATCGATTCCACAACGTTTCTTTCACAATGCAATCGCATGACCATTACTGGTCTTTACCTTTAATCATGCACTCTTTATCGAAAGATGTTGCTTTGTTTTGTCTGCATCTCACTAAGATAACCTCTTCGCATCTTACCCTAAACACCAGATCATGGTTACAAAGAAACGATACATGACCCCAACTTCCCAAGGGATGACACTACATCAATTAGTCATAATAAATGTTTAAAACAAAAATTGAAGATGAGGTCTGGGGGTGTTTCACAAAGATCCTAAGTTGAACTTATCTCTAGGTTGGACTTAAGAATCATGGAAAGCCGTTTGCATCTTTGAAACAAGTTGGTAAAAGTTATTTTAAAAGGCCAACAAATGTTGATTCAAATCATTAATATTTTCTTTTATCAAGGAGATTTCATGTTCTTGATGTGAAATTTATGAAAAGTCTCAAATACTTGAATTTTTGCTTTTGAATATATTTTATTTTAAGGTTAAAAATAGCTCTCCATAATTTTTAAGTCCAACTTAGAGTTAAGTTCGACTTAGGATCTTTGTGAAACACCCTACTGGTCACGTGATTGCATTGTGAAACAATACGCTGTGTGGAAGCGAATTGGAAAAGGGTTAATCACGGTGGCACATAATCACTCATGTGTACTGAGAAGACTGGAATCATAAAATTGATAAGAAATTGGCCCAGTCATGCTAACTGAAAAGTTACACGCACTCGAAGGTAAAATACCAAAAAAGGAAAACGGCCAGAGCCTGGTGTAATCTCCACTATACATGACGTGTCATTATGACGTAACAATGCTCACATGACTTGCTAAAGTGGTTGCATTTTAAGCACGCCCCAACGTGGACGTGCAGCAATGGTGTAAACGGATGTTTTTCTGCAAATTCGGTTTGGTTACAGATTTTTGGTCAGTTTCTTTGCTTGTTAGTTTTCTGTTTTTGAAAGAAAAGGCTGATATCTGGTCATGCGACTTTATTCTGAAAGAAATTGGATAAGGATGGTCGGAAGAGAGTGATCACGTATAGCACATTATGGTTTGGAATCATCGAAATGATAACAAATTTGCAAAGTCTTGCTAAAAGTCACATGGGGCGTACACAGAAAATGTATATGGGAGTCCACTAACATGGGCATGAGGTTGTGGTCAATAACCTTTAGCTATTACTTATTATATTACCTTATATGGGTAATTGAAGAACAATCCTTTTTCAGTGGACATTTCTTTCTATGATACTCTTCCACACTAGCATGAAGAGAATGAAAAGGCTCACAGACCATTTGTCACCTTTCCCAGAACTCAACCTTAAGGCACATGAAGTCTTATACCATCGGCCTTAATTGTCTAGACAGTGTCTGTGTAAAAGATGCAGCAATTGCACAGAAAGGTTGACGACTTTTGGGGGGAGGTGTTGGGGTTTAGTGGTTCATTCACTTGAATCTTAATCCCAGGGTTTATGATCCCAATCCCAGCCCGGCACTTTATAAACGTCCTTTGGCAAGACCTTAATCCACATTTGCCACTCCCCGTCCAGGTGTAAACAGGTACCTGAACATTTGCTGGGGGTAATAATAATTGAAGGGTCCTTCGGAAGATCGGCATCGATGCTAATGAGGCTCCCCTGGGTAAATAGAGTATCATTATTAGTACTGCTTTGTCATTTTCCTTATCACGCATGTTTAGTCCCAAACGGTCTTATTATAGGCCTACTGGTAGACACTGTGTATGATCTTCATCATTATACAATGGCCCAATTACCTCTATGCCAGCTATCTTTCTCTCTCTCTCTCTCTCTCTCTCTCTCTATCCAGGGAACGCCTCAGCATTATTCTATTCATCATTATTACCATCATAGCACAACCGCATGATCATGTACACCACACATACAAATTGAACTATCATTTATCACTGTAGCCAATTAAATCTGTGAAATCTTTGACATCCGTATGACCCTCTAATATTAGCCGCAAGGCCGTCCGAGATCGATGCTTCTGTAAATAAATAGTGGATTTAATTACTGGCAGATCGATATGCTTAATTAGAGAACGATCTCCCTACATCTATACAGGAGGACCTATGTAAAAGCCGACCAGCATCTTTATGATCACGCGGTGCAGCTCCTACAAGTACCAGTAGATGGGGAATCGTCTAGAAGAAAAATGATACCAAAATGAATTGATAAAATATGATGTTCTCTGTATTATTATCCTAACAAACTGAGAACCAAGGCATCTTATGAGTTGACGTCTTGGCTGAAGGTGACTGATAGTTCGCGTGTATACGAAGTATACGAAGTATACGAAGAGACATCTGCGCAAACAACACAGTATTAGTACAAGACATATATTTTTTTCCATTCGTGTAAAAAGAAAGTACGCTTATCTACAAAGAAACAGCGCATCAAGAGGTTTGAACAATAGAATGAAATTGTTTTACCCCCAGGGACTCTTTGTGTGCTCTCAAGTCTCTACGCCAGACAATACACATAATTACAGCCAATATCTATATGTTACCATGGCAACTGTTAATGTGCTTTGCCTCCGGTAAGTGGACTTAAAGATAAGGTTGAGTTTTGGTCGAGATAAAAACTAATTTGGACGCTTTTTGTATTCTTTGTACATCAGTTTGAGACAGTATCACATGTCTCCGGGAAAAAGATATTACTCTTCAATTGCCTTTGTATTCAAATTATTACGGAGAAAAGCTAAAGTGTTTGGACCAAACATTCATGCTAAAGTAGTCCCATATATCCATTTATGTGTGAGGAATTGGATCAATTATTTGTGTGAAGTTTACAACACCTCACATCATATAACGATTGTTATGTACGAAATAGTCAACCTATCCCAATTACTTCGAGACACTTTCTATCACAAAATAAAAGCATGGCCAGAATCCCACCTTTTCTTTATAAAATATAAAATTGTGTTCATGTAGGCCTAACTAGGACACGGTTATTACTTCAACAATTCCAATTGACGTACAGTAGCGAGGAGAAAACTGGTGTGATTAAGCAGGCAGTTTCTATTCGAGTACCTAAGGACCTAAGTATGTTGCTGGAAAAACAAGTAGGTAGACACTAAAGCGGCGCTTTTATGATAAGTACTCCTTGCAAATTCAATTCAAGTCAATATTTTTTTTGTGGCTAATACTTAGAGGTTCGCCACGTGTATGACTTGTAACATACAAAAGAAAATCTATGAATAACCAATCGAAATAGACAAACAAGTACCGCCATACCAATTACATACAGTATCACTCACAATATAATTTCAAAACCTTACAGTATACACCATTAGTGAGATGGTATATGATCAACCTTTCCAATCTCTCCCACTCACAGCTTATCTCACATTACAGTTGCAATGAAAAGAAATCGTCTTATTATCTTTAAAGGGATGGGTATGTTTGCCTCAGATTCTAAACCAAATCCTAGATTTAGCTCAGGCTGCAATCATAACTATAAACCTTTAGGTCAGACACGAACCCGTTGACTTTTACAAGCCGATGTCTGATTATCACGATATTTATGATTGGAAATCGAAATTTAAAAATTCGTTTTCCTAACGGTTTTTATAACACTACAGTCCATCGGGGGAAAGTGAGTACGTTAAAACCGGTCACTTAAAGATTTTTACTTTTTTGAGGCACTCCAATGATCATTTTGAGGCGTAATTTTGTTAGGGCTTCAATATCACACCATATCACAAACACTGATAACACGAAGGGGTCATGCATCTCGGATTTAACCTTGTTAAACGACGCCTTTAAGACATTCTCAGAAACCAGTCTAAAATAAATCATTGAAATTATTTTATTTATGGGTTAACGACTTTAATCAATATCTGTAAAGCACTCATATAGGCCACTGCACCAATCGTGATGACAAGAGCAAAGTATATAGATTAACGATATGTTACACGGTGCCACATCTGTAGTAGAGGTATATATTAATATATAGCATGTAAATAAGCGGGTGCCATCGTTTTTGTTAATTAGCCTTGATTGGAAGTAAGCTAGGCCTCTCAAAAAGATATTACTTAAACGTCAGCCCAGGGATGACATGATAGATTTACAGGAAATTAAAAATCTTCTTTTGCAATTTATCAAAACATCTATTGATAGAAATAACAGAATGAAACTGCATTATTTTATTTAGTTTATGTCCGATTTTTATCCAAGTTAAGCTAAAGACTGAGGAGAGTATTAGCAATACGTGCACAATATATTTCATATTTAATGATCTTCAGAACATTTGGTTCAATTCTGATATCGATATGGCAAACAAAACAGATTTACTGTCTTATATTCAACAAGTATCCTATAATCTAACATGCCAAATTGAATTACATTATTGTAAAAACAACAACAACTAGAACGGAACATGGAGTAACATTCGTAATATATTTTCGCCATGGACTTACGGATTATACTAATATACAGAATAATGAAATAGAAATATGATTAGTTCATGTGTGGATGTTTTTCTGATTTTCTTCCTCAGCGATTGTATAGTATCTGTCCAGTATCTGTCTAGTATCTGTCTATCGGGGAAAATCGCATAAACGCAACACCCCGTTAAATATCCTTCTGTTTCTTATTTTGTACAAGTCGCTTTTCGGCAGAAAGAAGCTCAGATTTCTGAAGATGATATGCAATGAAAACTACACGTTCTTTGTCTGCCGGGGACAAAAAGAGTGAATCACGTATCCTCGTTTTCAGGTACACATAGATTATTTATTTCTTGACTCCAACTTTTACATTAAACCAGATATTATAACGATCATGGGGTGCATGTTTAAATTGTGGAAAATTCTTTATAAATGAGGTACAATTTATTTCTGGCAGAGTTATGATCACTATCACTCAGTTAGAATGCTGTCGAAAAAGAAAATGAATAAACATATGAAATATTCATTGCGTCTTGAATTCAGACTAGATATGGATCAGACATGTCAAACTCGCTCAAATAGACACGTGTTCTGTTTCCAGACGACGGAGGGGGTATTATATGTCTGATGGTAAAACAGCTTCATGAATTGTCGAGACAAAGAGATGATTTAAAGGACCATATCAGGCGGAGCTCCGGTTTGACGTTCTTTTATTCCTACTGGCATTCGTAAAGCTGTAACATTGTGCTGAAAATATTCCCCTCGCGTGTTGGATTATAAATAGCGAATTTTTACTTTTGCTTTCTTTAATACGCAAACTGCACTTGTCAAATTCGACCACCACGAGAGTATTTCCTCGTTTAGTTGCTGAAAAGGCTTTAGACAAGTATCGACATAGAAGTAGAAGTAATAGTATATTCTATAACGCGTACAGTATCTCCTATATGGTGTTATTTAACCTATTGCATACGGGAACAGGATGGTCCCTGTGTTAAGTAGATGGGAATCAAAGAATTCAGAAGTCAATGGGCCTGCGGAATTAAACAGGAACCTCGTATCGCAGTAAATAATCGCTTTCTAATGATTGCAATTCTATGACAGAACATAATATTTCACTTTCAGACACTTGAAATCTGATTGAAAAAGATTAGATTTTGTACATGTATGCATTTAGAGCTAAAGGAAGTTGGCAGATGGTTTTTAGTTATATGGCTGGTTGTGGTCTCGCTTAGTCGTTTCCCAATCATCTGAATTTCGTTTACCAATTCGAGGCTGGCTTTGGAATATTGGAGATTTATATTTAGGGGTCAAGGTCAACTAGTTTCCCATGAACATTTGAAATAAAATATAGGCCTACATCATACATGCTGAAGCGATCTATAATAATAGGCCGACATGTAGAACACTTCAATGAGGAGATGCGCCTCTTTTGTCTTTTTCGTTATCCATCTCTCTCACCCCTCCCCTTTCTCTCTATTTCTTTGTGTCTTTGTCTTTGCCTTTCTCTCGTTATTCAAAATTTCAAGTTTATTATTTCCGCTGCTACTGTTTCTTCTTTATCTTCTATCGTTTCTCTCTTCTGTTCTTCTCCTTGTTCTTCTCGTTCTTCTTTTCCTCATTGTTTCCAGTAGCTCTGTCAGTCTCGTTTACATTCATATCTTTATGACAACATAATTTGCGAGGACTAATGTCATCGACGAACACAAACATTTATACAAAGGAGTCCTATTTATCATTCTACATGTTACAACACATTAGGGGGCCCATCACGGGTATGTCACCCCTTTAAAGTGTTGACAAAGGCTCCACTGGAGTGTAGCTGGCACGCGACAGTTTGACCCCGGGGCGCACCGGCCACGCGACCTACCCATCAACCCGACAAGGTGGTATCAAAGCCGCTGACACGTGCGTATTTTACTAGGCTGCATTGCCAGTCGTTTTCATGGAATAATAACTAATTTACTCTATGATGGACAATGAAGTGAGAGAAGTCCACAAAACAATGAATAATTAATGTTTAGTACCTAGGTCATATTATCATAGAATATACGTAATTTCCTTTCGGTTTTAGTGGTCGTCATAGTCGTCATTATATTACTTGTAAGCTCTAAGGCTCTTAAACCGCGATATAACCTCATGATATTAATATTAAAAGTAACGATGATGATAATGAAAATAATTAGTGTAATATAACTAACTACAGCAATGAAGAAAATAATAATAACAATAATGAGTATACTATTGATTTGATATTACTACTACTACTATTACTACTAATAGTACTAATAATACTAATAGTAATTATGATAATTTGGTTTACCCTGGAACGCCTCATGAACATCTACGCTTTTTAAACTAAAGGCCCTGCAAGTATTATTACCCCCTCTCCCCATGAAGTAGTGAACAAATATAAAAATCAATTTTCACGGTCGTTCTGCATGATGTTGAAAAATTAAAATTATGCAACATTCGTAAGTAATCACATATTAATTATTTTTATATTTATTTGGACTATAATCATCTGGAAGCCCTTTTGTCGCCATCTCTGCAAGAAATAAAGAGCTATATTCATTATAGGTGGTAATTGTTTTCTTCTTTTCGTTACAAAAAGAAAAAGTGCAATGGAGATTCCGATCGCTGTGTGGTTACAGATCTTTATCGAAAGGAATTGATCACAGCAAAGAAACAAATTAAGAGAGATCGAGAGACCGGGAGAGAGAGGGGAGGGGAAATAAAGAAGAAAAGAGGAGACAGAAAAGTATATATCTCATCTTCTAAGAGAAACCTATCCTCTACGTGTTTCTTTCAACTACTGGATAAGATGCCTTCATTATCATAACGCTCCAAGCAATGTTAGCAATGTTTAGTGTCCCCCCATCATCTTTTATTCAAACTTAACTCATGAATTATGCATGAAATTGGGCGCGCGCAAACTTCATCGCTCAGCCGCCGTGTATAGCCTCCTCTGAGAACGCTGTGGTTTTCTCATTTTCTGTTATTGCTTTTTCTCTCAGGCAAACGGAAGCATCGAACGATTTCGAATGTTCTTCACAAAGTCACTTTCAGCCGACGTACATGCGTTGACCTGCGTCTGGCTGCTAGAGTCAAACGCGGTAGCGGTCGGGTAACGAAACGGCTGGATGGTTGCGTCTATAGGGCAATCAATAGCAATCAATGCAGAGCGGAGAGTGAAGTGTGGCTTTTCATACACACTTCAACAACAATGTGCTATAAATCACAGAATATACACAGTATCATCTAGTACCCAAACAGTAGCAATTCAATAGTGTATGTTTATTGAACTGATAGTATTTGTTGCAATTTGTTTCGCGCCTATGACTGAATGTACAGTATACCGATGCAGTAAGCTCTTTTGACGATTTCTGTTACATGCATTATTGAAATTAATTGAATTGAATGCATTTTCTTCTGCAGCATACGAATCCAATTTAATCTCAGCGATACAGCGATACAAGAGGCACAATACATACCAAAAACACGAAAGCTCTACAAAATGGATTTGCTATCGGTGACAGGAATGTATATGTGATATTCGTATAGTATAAATAGTGGTTTCTATCTATGAAACTCATCTATCAGCATCATCTGAGCGAAACAGTCACCCTTAGACAAGAACTAAGCTCCGCAAGATATGAACTTACCAACCAAAAAACACATGCAGCTGCATCAGAACAAGACAAAGTATTTCACCAGTAATCATACAAAATATCAATCTTCAGAGGGAAATATATTATGTCTATATATATATATATATATATAGAAAGATCGAGAGAGATATAGAGAGAGATAGAGAGAGGGAGAGAGAGAGAGAGAGAGAAGGGGGGAGTGATGGATAACGCATGGAAGATATATATGTATATAATTATATAGAAAGATCGAGAGAGAGAGAGAGAGAGAGAGAGAGGGAAGTGATGGATAAAGCATGAGAGAGAGAGGGAGAGATATATTATGTATAGAACGATCGAGAGAGAGAGAGATATAGATAAAGCATGAGAGAGAGAGAAAGAAAGAAAGACAAAGCATGAGAGAGAGGGAGAGAGAAAGTGAAATAGATAAAGCATGAAAGAGAAGAGAGAGAGAGCGAGATAGAAAGAGAGGGATTAGCAAAGACAGATGGAGATAGGTGGATGAGTGTATGAATGACAATAACCTTGGGGTGTACAATTAAAACGCGAAGGGTTTAATTCCTATAATTAAGTAGCGACCCAGTCGACCTGTGCAATTAAACGACGCCTCGTCTCCGATATTGACGTGTATTGATGAATCTATCATCTGTTGTTTTTAGCGATCAGGCGGAAGCCACTGCTAACAATCAGGATGACTTCTTTTGATACTCTATCCCTCAGCAGTAGAGTCATGACAGTCTTCTTTTAGTGAAGCTTTTGCATTACCTTTTGATCCAGAATGATAGGAATTACACATTATACATGAGCGAAAATAGAAGAAACAATAAATCTTTTACATTTTTATTGTGGGTAAATGATCTTCTTTTGAATTCATACTTTCAGATGTGGTTAATTATATATATATTATTAATTTCAGGCATAAAGAACCATACTAAAAGCGTTTTTTTTTAACATTATTGACATTGTTACAAAGTACCTTTAAAGTCTATTTCCATTGAAGATTAGTTCAATTATATCGCTGTTATTCGAGAATGGAACAATGTACTGTATTGGAACAGATTTAACAAACTCTGTGATATTTTCTCTTTCTTTTAGGTGTTGAATGTACAGTTCCTAGCATTCTCGATCAAATGATAATGTAAAACATTACTTAAAGGAGACTCTGCATATATGGTCATGGGTTTACTGACAACCAGCGGGTTAACACAGCGTTAACCACCTTGACCTACTGCGACCCGGAAGAGATGAACATTTCCCGGAAGTGAGCTCGGCTTGCCCCTGCCATCCCAAAGTTTCAAGAAAAATAATGTAAAACGGGTTTAGGTGTGCTTCCTCATAAATAATCCTATCAAAATAACACTCAAATGATTGAGCAGATATCCTGATGAGCCCTGTCTTACGCATTAGTACCGACCTAAAAAAAGGCAAAAGTTCATGCCAATATCAATCGAGTCATTGACAAGTTTAAGACTGTTTTACAGTAATGTAAAGTGTGATTCGGCATATCAAGGTTCATTCTGTCAAAAGTTCGTTATAACTTCAGCAATATTGGGTAATTAATAGAACCTGGACCACTGTTAAGTAAAAATCTAAAGCAGTTTGATTATTAATGTATCATACAAGATGATACATTGTCACTTAAAATATATTACTTGCTATAGACGAACCCCTATAAAGCCTATCTGCACTAGTTTGGCCAGGATTGATTAGACCTCCTGTGTGGTCATTTATTTCATTTTAGTGTATAGGAGTATCATTACAAAAAAGTCCCTTGAAAATAACAAATGTTCTCATATTCGAAACACGACAAATGCAGCCACGGGTTGTGGACCGCAATCTCATATCATAAGTTTGTGTAGTCCTATACATGGACATTTCTGTGTACGGTGCATGCGAATTTTAGTTAAACTATACGAATTCCTTATCATTTCAATGATTCAAAACCTCATGCTATGCACAAATTGCTATGTGCTTCTTGATCAACCTTTTCAATTCGCTTCCACACTTTTTAATATTTTTGCAATGAAATCACATGACTTCAAGAATGCATGTGACCTAGTCAGGCGACTAGCAAGGACCAATCAATAACCGTGACAATAGTGGCGCTTTTATTAATGGCTCGTCACGTGGATGCAATATTACCTATTGTTACGGGTATAGCTAGTGTTTCATGTGATAAAAAATGTCTGGCATGGTATAAATCAGGGTGGAGAACGGATGAGGGTGGGGGAGGTGTGGATCAGCCTTTGACTTCCACCTCTTTGAAGCGAGCACGAGCACCATCTTGACAACCACCAAATAAATATATAACAAGATATCAGCAATAACAACCACCATCAACACCACCACCACCACCACCACCACCAACAAAAACAACAACAACTACTACCACTTCCACCAAAGTAACAACAACAACCCTCACCAACACTACCACAACAATTAACAAAAACAGTAATAGCAACAAAAAACATATAAAGAACAATAATCATAACAACAACTACAACAACCAAATACCCCCTCAATCAGTGTTTACTGTGCATGTGTGTGTGTGTGTGTGTTGTGTTTAATTATTTTTATGTAAAAGCATCAATATTGAACACGTTTATTTTATTAAATTGTATGTTATGGTTTGTATTACACATTTGGAGAAATAAAACAAAATTGTTTTTTTTTTTAAGTGTGTTTGGAGGGGGTGGGGGTATTGTGCCCCCAGCCCTTTAACTATAGACTGGATCCGCCCCTGGCCATGAACTACGCGTCATATACACTTAATAACTAATTGGAAGTGGAAGCACTATAATATCATGGTAAAGCATATAGGGGCATATATTTATTGCTATTCATATAGAGATAGCATGAAAGGAGAATTTCAGGAAAGGAATGTACAGCACAACTCATGTTCAAACCATTAAACCAATAGATTGTTAGATTAAAACGAGTTTTCTAGATTAAGAATGACATTAAATTATAATTGTCTAGATTATTGCAGTTATTGTTTAAACAAGGAGGCGAAATATAAACATGTATCCAATTTGACTGGTATGAGAAATACGATAAATGATTAGGCCAATGTTTAATCTCATTAAAAATGAATAGACCCATTAAATGAGTTCTGGTACATTAACGGAAGTGAAACAAACAAAAACAATAAAGTTGTTTGATTAAATTAATCAATCATATTTGATTACTTCTGTTATAAATCCCATAACCATGATAGAAAGAATGGCTACTAGCTTTTTGTCATAGTGCTAGTATTTTCCTCATGTACAATTTGTGTCCGAACTTTGATTTTAACTAGTGCAATTACGATTTATTCTCAAGCAGATCTCTGTGCGATATCTATTCCTCTTACCAAATGACGAGGGGTTGTCATTTCTATCGAAAATTTTGATGATCTACCTTAAGTAATAAACAAACAGTTTTTAAATGAAATTATTGCTGCATATTTACCTGTAATGGTGTATCAAAACATTTACAAAACAGTATTGGGCCTAAGTAAGAAAACGGTTTGAGAGCATTCGAACTGCATTCCCACAACACCTTGTAATAATTCATAGTTTTGCTATCAGATTTACCCTGATATCAATTGCCATCTTTAATTTAAGTACAAAAGTAGGTGAATTATCAACAAAAAATATTTCATATATTATATTTTTCACTTTCTTAACATTTAATCTAGTGTGAAGTAATGCATAAAGACATACTTGTACAACTATTCGATTGTTTCCATGTTTATTTCAATTGATTTATCTTCTCCATATTTGTAACAATCATTACGCCTATGTATTGTAAAACAAAATATTCATGTACCATGTGAATAAAGTCTTCTAATAATAAATACACCCCAAGTCCCAAGAAATACATGCAGTTCAAAATGAACTTACCCCCCTATGCCTGACTTTCTTCTCAGTTGTTACAGTAATTTGTTCTCACGTTTAATGGGTTTTCCAAGCACAAGCATTTGCTTTCCGGGTTTTCGCCAATTTGTTTCTGTTTCTTTTACTTAATTGTCTGTACTGTTCCTTTGTTTAATTATTTACCATTATACAACTATATCAATGAGAACTAAATAAATGAAATTAAATTAAAAAGACAATTTAAAGGGAAATTGAGGACATAAACCCTTGATTCTTAATACGTCTGTTCAGCTGTTTAAGCCGCACAGAAGGTTTTTCGTATCAAGAACCATGTCTTGATTCGTATGCCATATACACCAGACATTGACGTACGGGTGGGTGTATGATGTGTTTAACACACGTTTAATGTATTTAACAAGTTTAAAGGAAAATGCGACCTTAATTGACAACTATTAGAAAGCATGCAGCGAAACCACGCAAACAGACTGTTACAAGTTTGAATGGAATTGATCAAGAACTAGTTATTAATTTGTGAATAGTTGTAATCACTATATTAGTTATTGGGCACTTCAATTTGACCGAATCGGTAATGTCACTGCGATGTACTGCCGGAAAACGTTTCTATTTGTTCCAACACAAAATATCCTTTTTGTTGAGAACGAATGACTTAAGAGGGTCTCTCCTTTATAAAGGACTTTTGATGATATGCTATCCATTATATATTTTGAATAATGCCCTATTGGAGATGGCACTGGGAGGAAACAAGAAACAAGGAAATTAATGATATCAATGTACACGACCCACAGGGAAGTTCGCAGTCAAAACGTCACAATCCTACCATATTGC
Source organism: Strongylocentrotus droebachiensis (assembly GCA_035222895.1). Classification (NCBI taxonomy): domain Eukaryota; kingdom Metazoa; phylum Echinodermata; class Echinoidea; order Camarodonta; family Strongylocentrotidae; genus Strongylocentrotus; species Strongylocentrotus droebachiensis. Next base: position 564,627 of record JAVYIG010000344.1, on the reverse strand, counting down.
CATTTTGAGATTCGCATAGATTTAGTGATCTGATGTATTTGAAACATTCACAACTTTCTTATTATATTATCAATTTATTTCAAACGTTCGCTATTATGTTTCTCTAATTTGGCTGATTTCATACAAATGAACCTATCACAAAGGCAAGGCTTCCTTTTAAACTATTTGAACGGTTGGGAAGGAAGGAGGGGGGGGGGGGGGGGGGGGGGAGGTTATAATTATAAATCATGTAAATAGAAAAGAGGCATCTAAATATGCTTATTCTGTATGGTACCGACCACGCTGGTTTGATCTTGTTCTCGTTATCTGTCCGTCTGTCCCCTTTTAAATTTACTCTCACTCTATGTCTATCTCTCTCTTTCTCTCACTCTATGTCTATCTCTCTCTTTCTCTCACTCTATGTCTATCTCTCTCTTTCTGTCGCTCTATCTGTATTAATGTCTCCCCTTTCGTAGTTATAGGATGTTATTTCTCTCCCTGTCTCGATCTCACTGTCACCCCCCCTCTCTTTCTGTTTTTCTCCCCGACTCTCCGGTTCTCTGTTATTTCATTCCTTTCCGTTCTCCCCCATCCCTCCCATTCTCTCTCATTTCTGTATTATGTGTCTTTGTCTGTTTCCTTCTCTCTCCGTCTTCCGTCCTCTTTCTCCCCCATGCACCTTCTCTCTCTCCCTTTCTTTCTCTATCTTTCTCCTTCACCCTTTTTCTCTCTCTATCTCTCTCTCTACCTCTTATCTCTCTATCCACAATATCAACGCCCGTCTTTCCTTCCTTGTTACAACGTTTCCTCTTTGTATTGATTTGTTTTCCAATCACTATTGATCACATATCAACCTCCTCTCTCTTTAAACAGGAACATTCCTACCATTATGAAAATATGTGTGTCTGTATCTGAGCATTCAGCATGCGACAACGTAATGATACACTTCCGTTCTGAAAATCTGTGAATTAGACAAGAATTGCGAAATACGTCATGTATTATGATATCAAAAACGGAATCATCTTAGAGGAATTAAGGACTAATTCTTTACTTCCGCAATTGCAGATTTAAAAAAAAAAAATAATAATTATTTTCCCATTTGATTTTGTAAACGTGAGTGAGGCCAGTCTACGAATATTAGTTGTCCCCCCCCCCCCCCCGCTCGAATAGAGACGAATGTATCAAATGTTTTATGGTTATAACATTGTCGTTAGCAAATTCCCAAGCATAAATTTACGCACTGATAACAAAGTTATATATCGTTTGCTGTTGGAGCCAAAACAGAACTAACACTGTATTTAAGTATATTAGTTAATGCCCATCTGGCTCTACGATACGATCTTTAGTATGAAGCCGGCAGATGGACAAATGATATAAATATGGATAAACATATGATATAAACGTGAATAATATGGATAAAAATCGATATCAATAGGTGTGGGGAGGGTTTAGACAACACTTGCTAAAAGGTTTCCCTGACACGGGCAGTAGCGTCCTTTGACAAGACATTAATCTACATTTGCCACTCTCCACACAGGTGTAGTAAGTGGGCACCTGGCGGGATGCATTCCTTTCATGCAATGAGCGCATTGATTGTCGGAGGTAAAACCGAGGTAATATCATCAAAATACGTTCTTAAAATACCTTATGCGCTATATAAGGTTGGAATATTACTTTTTTCTACACAGTTTTTCAAATTCATTCCCAGGCGCGGATCTACGGGGGGGGGGGGGGGGTTAGGGGGTTTAACCCCCCCCCCCCCCCCTTGGGCGGCCGGAAAAAAAAAAAAAAAAAAAAGGAAGAAAAAAGAAGAAAAAAAAAGAAAAAAAGAAAGAAAAAAGAACGCACGCTGGAGAGAAACTCTTTCAAGTGCAAATATTGTGAGAAGATATTCGACTCATCTGGTAACTTAACCAAACACATGATAACTCTGGATATAACTGTGTATTAAACTGTTACTTGATTTAAAAAGACGTTATCATGCACTGCTTTTTATGGTCTCCACTTAATAGATGCCAGGAAAACATCACTTACGGGGTTCAAATAAACACCCCCAACAAAATTGGCTCGCCGCTTCGCGGCTCGTGGACGATGCTCTGCATCGTCATTATTTTGGTCAAACCCCCCCCCCTAGCAAAAAGCTAGATCCGCCCCTGATTCCCCCCTCTTTTCATAATGGTATGTTCCTTTATTCGACCCACTTCTTTTGGGCATGCTTAATCACAGGGTGCTATCACATGCATAATTTATTTGGCATGACATTTCAACAATGGTTTGCAGAATTGGGTAGTTGAGTAGGTGATTTCGTCTGCGAATTTTTGTACATTTAGTTTCATTGCATTGTTGTCAAAGTGTGGGTAAAAGCTTATGTTTCATCAAGGAAAAGTATCAAGGATCATTGCATCTTTCGCCGAAGTTTTGGCAATTAAAATTCTATCACATGAATGATGTGCTTAACTCTTTGACTGTTTAAGTAGGGTTATGGAACAAGATGGATTGCCATAATCAACGTATGACACAAATACAATACTGGATAACGAGGACGCAGTTCAGGTATTAAAATGTTTTTGTAATAAAGACCTAGAGTGAAAAACAGAGAGTAAGTAAAAGGCTTAATTACAATGTTGACGCAAAACTCAGTCTTTAGCCCTTTCTCTGTCTGTCTTATCCAATTTCTGTCTCTCACTCTCTCTGTATGTCTCTCTCTCTCTCTCTGACACTCCCCATCCCTATCTTTCTATGTATCTATCTATGTTCCTATTTCTCTCTATCTTTCTCTGTCTGTATGACTGTATCACCCTTTCTCCCTCTATCTCTAGATTAATAATGGTAACATAGTTGGGCTCCGTATCCAGGTACCTATTTCTCTCCCGCCCTCTCCCTCCCTCTCCCTCCCTCTCCCCTCTCTTTCTCTCTTTCTCTTCAATTTCAGAAAGAAAAAAACCATACCCGTGACTCGACAACCATGACAACCTTTGTGTACGATTCCCTATTGTTATATCATGCGTGATGTATAATGTTCCCATGTGTACAAAATAATATACCAACACATATCATTACACGAACACATTTCGAATCTATTTCTGATGTCTCTCGATGGGAAGAAAGGACAATGGATGATTTTTTAGATAATGAAATAATCAGTTACAATACCGAATGCCTTTTTACCTCCAGTTCAAGTGGGCACAGTGCTTACATAAAGTGGAGTTCTGGTCATGCTCGTTGCATTGTGAAATCAATTGGAAAACGGTTGATCATAATTATAAACAACATAAAATCCTAGATATCTTGTTGTCGCGGGCAGCATTGCCAGCAAGTTTCAATATTTTGGCGGCCGTGCGGTAATCGGGCACGGCAGCCATGTAAATAGTATCGATATCTAACGTGAGGGTTTGGAATCATCAACATTATAACTATTTAATTGGCTCAGCCTTTTAATACTTAAAAGTCACATGCAATGCCGACATAAATATGCATATATGGGACTACACGAACGTGTGAAGGTCAGCAACTTGTAGCTGTTGATTGTAATAATTATTTCAAAGATGAGGGCATTACATTTTGAAGAGCTATCCTTTTCAAGAGATATTTTTTCTTCCACACTGTCATAAAAGGAATGAAAGAGCTGACAACATTTTTGTTCACCTTTCCCAGTACTCAACCTACTCTTTATTGAAAGGCAATGCGGTTTTGAAGTCCTCACTTGAGATATTCAAACACACACACACACACACGACATCATTACAACGAAAAGAATAGTTGAGAAGGGATGGGATAAGTTCTTTTTCGACCACATTCTTCCACACTGCCATAAAAGGAACGAAAGAGCTTACACATTAAAAAAAAAAAACATTTCAAAGTACTCAACCTTCTTTGTATTGAAAGGCAATTCGGTTTTGAGGTCCTCACTTGGGAGAATTGAATAAACACACACACGCGCGCGCGCGCAGACACACACAGACTCACGCACTTGACATCGTTACAACGAAAAGAATTGTTGAGAAGGAATGGGTTAAGTTTTTTGGACGGCTTGAGGAAGGACCTCGCGTTTTATTCTGCGACAACAATACCACTTTTTTATCAGATCTGACAACAACATTCTTTTAAGTAGACATGTAGTGCGAGTTTCCGGCTCCGTACAGTGTGCTTGTACCCGTCTTAAAGAGAAGGTTGAGTTCTGAGAAAGTGAAAAGGTTAACTGTAAGCTTTTTAATGTTTTATTTTTATTTAAATGTGAAAGAGAAGAGCATCATAGAAAAAAATATCCCATGTTAAGGACGGCTCTTCAAATGCCTCGTATTAAAAATATGACAAAAATAACAGCTTCTAACAACCGGGAGATCAGGTTAAAAAAGATATGGAATTTCAGCTAAATGTCCAACACAGAGTATCTGCCAGCCTCGATTTCATATTAATAAATTATGAGTAGATTTGTCATGGAAATATCCATAAATGTAATCTTGAACGCAAATTTTCTGATTATTTATTTGAATGAAAGAGATTTTCACTTTAAGTTCAGCTTTTGACATTTAGCTTTCGATGATATCAACTTCCTTGTTGCTAATGTCATGAAAACGTGTCATTTATATTGCATGTGGTAGAAACAATCCAAACATTTCACAAAATAAGAGCTCGCTTACTTTGTGTACATAATGCAACTACTAGTATTACTACTACTACTACTACTACTACTACTACTACTACTACTACTACTACCTCTACCACTACTATACCACTACTACTACTACTACTACTACTACTACTACCTCTACTGCTACTTATACTACTACTACTACTACTACTCCTACTATACTACTACTACTACTACTACTTCAACTACTACTTCTACTACTACTAGTAATAATATAATAATAATGATAACGTTAATAATAATAATAATAATAATTAAGTTTAATATAAGGGATTGCTGTGGTAACTCATTGCTACAACTGTAATAGTTGATGGTGTTGCAGATGATACACTCACCAGGGATACTGTCTATAACATGTATTATAATTATATAGGCTTTTGTTTATATGATGCTCTGATGATTTCTCCGTCGATGTCTCAATGCTTAATTTAATCAAAATTATAATGACAATGTTTATTGTTGGGTTTGAGTTAGATATAATGGCTGGTTAAGGGTTGTTTACCGCAGAGCAGTTTTCACAAGAGCAAGTGTCGTACAACCGGTTTGGTAGACACTGCATTATGGATTCATCTTGTTCATGCAACAGGTCTTAAAATACTGGGCATGGTTTCACGAAACCGTCATATAACTTCACAGACATCCCATTGAAACACGTGTTAAATTCAATCTACGATGTCAATGGTCTGTCGGCGATATCGTTAAATGCTGCAAAGCTTCTTTTTGCCTTCTTTCTGTTCATCAATATTTGTCTGATCATATTTCACACCTTTTCTTCGTTTCATGTTCCCCTTTAAAACGCATCTTGGCTTGATGTCTAAATGTAAACATAGCCCACCCTAGTCGTCTTGTTAATAATTTATAGCTTATTTCCTCCACGTACAAGCGACAGTGGTAAACATTGTGGGCAGACTCTGTACGATAATGGAGAAGATATTCGTGTTGTGTCTTAAGCATTCAAAGATATTATTCATGTACAATTATACATGCACTGATTTACTGACAGATGTATATACATCTCTTTGCTCTTTATATATATATATATATATATATATATTGATTTTACTATTTAGGTACTCTTTCTTCTTCTCTCTTTGCCCCCCTCCTCTCTTTTCTTCTTTCTCTCTCTGTCTCTCTGTCTCTCTCTCTCTCTCGTTCTCTTTCTCTCTCTCTCAATATATATACCCCTATCTCTCTTTATCTATCTATTACTTCCTTTTCATTCCGTTCTCTTTATAAACTCTTTCTTAATACATGTTGTAAGCTCCATTCATTCATTATTTCGCTATAATACTATGAGGAAAGTCTCTGTCCTGTTATAAACATACAGCCAAACCTGTCTCAGTGGCCACCCCTCTTTAAAGGCAACCTGTCTATAGTGACCACAATTCGTGTCTCACTCGAGAGAGAGAAATGAGTGTTGTAGAACCTGTCTAGAAAAGCCACCGGTCTATAGTGGCCAATCTTTGTGTCTCACTCGAGAGCCTGAAATGTGTATTGTAGAACCTGTCTAGAAGGGTCACCTATCTACAGTGGCCACTCGTTATGTCTCACTCAAGAGACAAATGTGTAATGTAGAACCTGGTTAAAAAGGCCACCGGTCTATAGTGGCCACTCTTTATGTCAAACTCGAGAGAGAAACGTGTGTTGTAGAACCTGTCTAGGAAGGCCACCTGTCTATAGTGAACATATTTCCTGTTCCCCCCGACAGGTTTGACTGTATATCTACATCTTCTTTATTCGTAATTTATCAGCCTATTCCTACTGATACTATTTAACCCTTTGGCTACTGAGTTTTCTCAGTCTCATTGACATTATACAGGAGCTGACCGGTTTCCATAGACAATGGGTTAATGCATTTTCAAGATGGCTGCTTTTCATGAAATCTCATTGCAATGAATGTGAACAGGATGGCGATGATATCCGCTGCAGCATCTCATCAGGACAGGAAGATAACGATATCATCCCAACCATGGGCGTAGCGTGAATCAATCCATTGAGGGGCTGGGCACTGGCATTATAGGGGGGGGGGGGTTTAATCTGAAAATTTGAAAAGCTTCTGATGAGGGATCTGGGGGGGGGGGAGCTGGAATCCTATTATAATGACAAGGACCAGTGATGTAGATATCATCACAATCATTGGCGTAGCGTGAGTCAAGGCATTGGGGGGCGGGGCACTGACATTATGGGGGGGGGGTGGGACCAGTTTTAATTTGAAAATTGAAAACTTCTGATGAGGGGTGGGGGAAAGGGAGTAGCTGGGATCATGTCATAATGACAAGGACCAGTGATGTAGCATGAGTTCACCTTTCGAGGGGGCATTGACCACATGGGGGAGAGGTGCACCAGATAATAAGCTAATTTACAAAACCTTGCGCGGGGGAGGGTAGGGGTGGAGGTGTTACCCTCTCCTTTTCTCATTCTTCCCCAACTCATTCATTTTCTCTCTTTTACCTCTCTCTCTCTCCTAGTTTTCCTGCCCTCATCATCATTCGTTGGTAGGCGTGGGGGGGGGGGGGCAAAGTGACCCATGTGCCCCCTTTCTTTAGTTACGCCAAAGCTCAGAACATTAGCATTAAATCTATCAAACCTGGCATTGTGCAATAAAGCAATTAACACCCGACTTATGTTGCTACATCCGCCCTTCAAATGTGAGTTATAGTCCCATGTTATCTCTTCGGTGTATGGTTATTTCCTCTTTTTTTCCCGGTCGGACTGGGGCTATAATATACAAGCTAGGCTTTTTACAGAAAAGACAAATTCAGGTAATGCGATTTCATTATGAGACAAACTGCCTGAAAGCAATTAAAAAAGGTCGATCATGTACGCAGCACATGAGAATTGATGTGCACTGTGAGGTTTTGGAATCATCAAAATTATAAAAAAAATTGGCACACTCTTGTTAATTGTTGCATACAATGTTCACAGAAAAATGTGTATGGTAGGCCTACTACACAAAACATTTGGCATGAAAGGTGTGGTCCAGAAGCTTTAGCTCTTACGTTTTATTTTGTAATTATGAAGGGAATCTGAAGAGCCATCCTTTTCAGGAGCCCCCTTTTTTATGAAATTCGTCCACATCAACATGAGAAATAGTTTTTAAAATCTCACAATTTCTTTGTCACCTTTTCCAGAACCCAACCTGCTCTTTCATTCACAACGCCGCATTTGTTTCTTTGACTATGTCTAGATGAATCAAATTATTACAGCTACGTTTTTTTAACTTCCTGATCAGTTCTGTTGATTGTTGTACAGGATGTATTTTGAGTATGAAAAGTATTTATTTTATATCATATTTGGCATTCTGGGTTCCGTATAATTTAGTTACGTTCTTGTGATTATCATCGTCAATGTGTTCTTGAGGAATAAAATCTACTTTGAATATTTCAGTGCATCACGTGACATGACTTTAATCATCATCAAAAATATGAGGCACATTACATTTGTTGAGAGAGGAGAGACGAGAGAGAGAGAGAGAGAGAGAGAGAGAGAAAGAGAGAGAGAGAGAGAGAGAAGGAAAGAAAGAGAGAGAGAGAGAGAGAGAGAGAGAGAGAAAGAGAGAGAATGAGGGGGAGCAGACCACGAAGGGATGAATGGATGGCAAAATTATTGTTTCAAGTTTATATCTAAAGCCAACAAATTATAAAATTTACTTCATATTTTGATTTTAGGCTACTAAGTAATGACCTCACATCCGTTCATTGAACTGACTTCACCTATATGATTGAAAGGACAAAATGATTAAAGATATTAATAACCTGATGATAATTTATGAAGCATTATTTATTCTCAAACATAGCCTGGTGATTATAATTATGCTGGTATATAGGCTTTAGAAACGATCCTAAACGTAGACTGGTGTTACTATTACATGCTGGTCTTGTTTTACACACTCTCTCTCTCTCTCTCTCCCTCTTTTACTTTCTTTCTATCTCGATCCCCCCGTTTTTTCCTGTACTTAATTCAACACTCTTTCTCTTTCTGTTTACCTTATCAACTCTCTTTTCTTTTTCTTTATCATAATGCTCCAACCTGAAGTATGTGTCTCTTCTTTTTTAAAATCGTATATTCTTACAAGGGTCACCTTACAGGCCTCTCAGGCCTTTTTAAAGGTATGCCTCGCAAACCGATTTCAAAAATTGGAAACCACACGATTATTTACCCCTTAATCTTTCTTTGATCAATATTTCTATGTATTATTTTAATGTTTTAAGTAATTTTGTAGTTTTCATACCATCAAATTTATACAATTTTTTTAGTTATACAATGCTTTCATTACGATGTTTCTTTTATCAATATTTCCAAGTGATTTTGTACTTTTTATACCATTAGATTTATATATATATATATATGTGTTTTATACAATGTTTTGATCACGATTTGTGAAATAAAGACGAAGTGAAAATTTCATTAAATAAAACTGAGAACTTCACTTGTAAGAACATTTGTGACAGAGCTGTCTCGAAACATTTGAATTGTGAAATATTCATTTTGCAGTACGTAAAATGTTAAATGTATGCATGTTTCTCTTCAGAACCCTTAGTTACTGACTATATTGCAAACTGAATTCCATTTCATCCCCTCATGTAATATTGTTTGTTCAACTCACTTATTCATTTGATCTCCGCTCAATTTAAGAGAAAATATACTTGGTACGGTTAATCAGGCTAGTCAGCCAGCAAACGACCCGCTCCTGTTATTATGGGATCGTCTGTATTGCCATTTATTAGCATTTGCGCGGGCCTTCTCGAAGCTAAATCCTTAAATGACAATAGTGTTTTTTGCTGACCCCCTTTCGCTGTGACCTCCGACGGGCATGTATTGGCCTATCGTCATGGATGGTCGTTAGCTTTGTTTGTCGACTCTGTTCAGGAAAGTGTGGCACGCGCGCAAATGAAAAATAAGCGGCATTATGGATGCGGAGCACATCTTTTCTACATCTCCTTTATTCAGGCTTTTTACAAAAAAGTGTAAAAAATAAGAAGGCATGCCCGATACACCGACATTGTGGTGATGGGTGAAAGAAGATTTGAGTAAAAGAAACAAACAATGGAAGAGAGATTTTAATTTAAAAAAAATTGTGTATCTTATCACTCAGTCTTTGTCTGGGCAAGTTCTTACAGAGAGAGACAGAAAGGAAATAGAGAGTGAGAGAGAGAGCATACTTTAAAATCTTAGAGGAAGGAAAAAAACTTGTAAGCACGAGAGACGATTTCTGCATGTGAGTCATTTCATAGTCATTTGCCGAAATGAATTCCGAGAAAACACAACCGTGAGGACACACTTATATTAGCTGCAATAAGATGAACAAGACGATTGAGAATATATACTCAAGAAATTCAATCAAGAGAACGGTTGTCATTGAACATAAAGCTGAGGTTTTTTTTGCCGTTTGGTTCACAACCGGTTCGTCTACGTCCCAGTTGGTCTATTAGGGACTTTTAGATTTGCACGAAGACAATGTGGATTGCTACGGTCGACGTCCTTTTAATGCACTGCCTTGAATAGACGTCACACGTCACAGTCCATGCAAATCTAAAAGTCCCTAATCCCATATGGTCTACACACTGCCAGTCTACTATTCACGTGATCTTATAATCCATATGGTCTTACAATATTGTAATCATAAATAATACTAATCATTGAATAGTTATTGGACCTCATGGGAATGGGATAGAAATCGGCATTAGACAAACTGAATTAGAGTATCTGGTTATTAGACATAATGACCAATAGACCAATGGGTAGTAGACTTATCTTATGTTTTGTTACTGGCATTTGTTTGTAATATAAGTTGTATATTTGTTATTAAGTCAACACGGACTTTCGGAAAAGCAACCATTTAGGCTGAGAGAGTTACCGTCTTTAAATAAAGAAATGAAATGAATGGCCTCTTGGAAATTAGACCTTATGCTTATGACCCTAAATGGCCATTAGACCAAATGAAAGGTAGACGAAATGGTTATTAGACCATGTGGATAGTAGACGGACTGGGTGTAGACCATGACAGAATAAACCAATTGGGTAGTAGACGAACTGGTTGTAGACCAAACGGCAATTCATCGTGCTGAGTACCAGTCATAATGATTACAACTGTGGTTGGAAGCGGTTTCTCGTCTTTTTTCGAATATTAGGGTATTCCTGAGCGATCCTTTTGGTCAGTTTTTTTTGTTGTATATCATGATACTAAAATTGTTTTTAAAAAAGACCGACAGTTGATCCTTCGAGCAATGTATTTTTTGTTCGTTTTTTTTGCCGGCCTAGTTTGGATCTCGTTTGGGCCTCACTTGGGTCTCGTTTGGGTCTCGTTTGGGTCTCATTTGGGTGTCGTTTGGGTGTCGTTTGGGCCTCGTTTAGGTCTCGTTTGGTTGGGCCTCGTTTGGATCTCGTTTGGGTGTCGTTGGTGTGACTGAGGTATCATAAGGGTCCCGTTTCATAAAACATGTTATCAATAACAAGTTGCAATATCTGTTATAAGCTACTGGAAATCGTTGAATTTGATTGGCTGAGAGCAATTTTGTTATAGAAATTTGGCACATGTTATTGATAACAAGTTTTATGAAACAGGGACCCAGTTTCTATGCGCTTATGGTAATGATAGATACATTGTATGCGGAGGTGCCGTGGTTAAGTGGCTCATTCACTTTACCATCAATCGACGGGTTTATGGTTCGAATCCCGGCCCGGTACACACGTCATTTGGTTAGACATTGATCCAAATTTTCCACTCTCCACCCAGGATTTATTCCTTGAAAAGCACTGCACGCCATTACGGCTGCCAGAGCTATAATCAAGACAGGATAATAAGACCCAAACTTCTTTGGAATCGCATAGGAGCATTATATCATGATGTGCTTTGCGTATACAAGAACGAGTTATTATCATAATCATTATTATCATTATTGGTATTATTAATTTTGCACATTAATGGTATCTATCCGACTTAATGAAGTGTTACTTAGAAGTAGGTGTGTGTCTGCAGACAAATAGGAATGTGTCTTATTATAATATTATATGGAAAGCCGCCCTAGGCCTCACCCATGCGTGTCTGATAGATATTGTGATGTCGAATTGACATGGACAGACATACTGCTGTCTGCAGACATGTACAACGGACAACATGACATACAACACATTCACGATAGGTTGTCGTGTAGTTCAGACGTTCACATTGACAAAGAGACATATAATCATGCACGACGCAAGCATAAAAGATGAAAAGGAAGAGTATAATCCATGAAAGCGTAAAATATACGCTTAATATTCGTAAAGAACATGGTCGTTCATGAAATATGCATCACATATGTCTGTCAGTCTGTCTGTCGGCGTAACAGACAAGCGTAAAAGACATGGTCGCGTATCAGAGCAGTAGAAAAAAAAACCTGATCCCGCAACAGACATTCGTCACATACATAGTCGCGTACATTAGCGTTAAAGACATGATTAATTAATTCACAGACATGCATAATTCTAACAGACATGCGTAAAAGACATGATTATTGCTAAACAGAAGCAGATAACATTAACAGACATAGTATGACCTTACCTTAATGACTGGTGACCCATTCTTCTCAGCCTTCCTGTAGACGATGACATCTTTATGCTTCTTGATCCTTTCCCATCCCTCCTCGCTCTCTGCAGCATCTAGCTTCAGCATGTCCTGGTAATCTTCATCGGTCAGAGGATTCTCCGTAGGCGCATCTAAGCACACTTCTACAGGAGCTTCAGCCTGCTTAGCCTCTCCGTTAGCCTCCTCCTCGTTCTCTTCCCCCTTCTCCTTCTCCCCACCTTCCCCATTCCCAGTCTTTCCCTCCTCTTCCCCTCCTTCCTTTTTCTCCCCTTCCTCCTCCTCTGCTTTCTTCTCCCCCTCTTCCTTCTTCTCCGCCTCTCCGTTTTCCACAGCAGCAGGAGCCGGGGCTGCCTCCTCTGTCTTCACCTCTTGCTTGGTCGGGGTCTGCTCCTCGGTTGCTGGTGCTTGCTCTGTATCAGCCATTTTAGAAATCTCACTCGAAAACTGCTTTAGAATATTCCGATATAAAACCAACAGGATTTTGCGAGTCTTTTTCGGCTTTATTTGCGTCGTATAATAATCCAATCTGTTAGGCGTCTGAATCAGTATGTTTGCACGCGTATAGCTGACAGCACCCAGTTAACGGTACAGGGCGCGGTCCGAGAGAGAGCCACAAAGCGAGAGAGAGGGTGAGAGAAAAATACACGAGTTGTGCGGAAAACGTGCAGCGGACCCCGTCCACGGATTTTCTAGAGCTCTCCGCTAACGCTTCTCTTGTTACCTTTTAAGGAAAATGGGAGTGGACACACCTGCTAAAACGCATGCGCAGTGTGTCTGGGAAGTAATGCCTGAAAAGGAGAATGGCTCTAACCACTGTCTAGGGCGTTGGGTTGATCCAATCGATTAAAGGGGTGTTTACGACACATTGTATTTAGCATTGGCTTGGCGTGTTATCTCGTTCATTCTATTTGTAAAGCATTGTGATTAATGTAGTTAGCTTAAGGTCTGCTTGGTGCTACAATCATCAGTTCAGTGTGCGTTTAAAATTGTTAATTCCTGGAAATGGAATCTAATAAATAACTTTATAAAACATCCATACAAAGCGGGAATAATCTTCGACCAAAACCATGAATCACCTGGGAACAAGAAGTAAAGCATCTGTGTCCCAAAATACTGTGTTTGACAGAAACCAAAAACGATATGCGTTGTAGATGAATAGTACATGGGAAATGAAAGTTATTAGCACAGTGGGGATAGCTGTAATATAGTGAATACTATCATGACTAAAATTAATGAGAAGGAATACGGGGAATTGGGAGGCAAGGAGATAGGAGAGAGAGAGAGAGAGAGAGAGTGAGAAAGATAAAAGAGAGAGAAAGAGAGAGAGAAAGAAAGAGAAAGAGATAAATAGAGAACAAGATTGGACAGAGGGGAAGATAGAAAGAGAAAAAGAGAAAGGGGAGAAAAAGATTGGATAGAGGGGAGGGGAGATAGAAAGAGAGAGAGAGATACAAAGAGACAATAGGAAGGAGGACAATGGAATATAGAAGTGGACTGGAACTTGAAAAAAACTGCTTAAGGGCGAGAGAAAATGGAAAAGGAAAAAATGAAACAACAGAAAACACATTTATTCAAATAAAAAGATTAGCTCCTTGCTAACCCTTTATTTATAACCGTTATAGATCAGTCTTGCACTTGGTACATATTGGGATTTGGAAATCAAATGACCACATTTCAGATAATATAAATTGATATCCAAACAAAAATAACTTTGTCTCCCTACCCCGCCAAATATTTACATGACGCTCGATCTATACAGAATTTTGCAAGATTTAGTACGCCCTCTTTGTGAAAAGGCAAGTTAATGTTTTAGATGCCACGAGATTTGAACGCACTTATAACAAGGAAATGCTTTTTTGACTCTCATGAATAATTGTCACTCATTTTCTAATTTTATAGGGGGATAATTATTATTAAAATATTGTATTTACGGTCAGGTCTAATTTTGTTTCTTTGTATTGTAGTGATGATGAAGTTTTTAGAACAGAATGAATATGTGAGCAAAGTTTGCGGGTACACCACGTATTCAGGATGAATGGAAGACGATAGATTCAACCTATCGAATCGGAGAGATAGAGCATGAGTGGGCACTTTTAGGGCCAACTAACCATGTCGAAAAAATATTGGTGTAATCTAAAATCTCGTCCAAATCTATCCTCACAACGGAAGCCTTTACAGATTACAAGATAAATATTACAATGTTGCCTAGTTTCAGTTTTTTTTATCATTTCCAAGAGAACAATAAAAATAAACATTAATGGCAATAAATCAATCACAACAATCAATGTACATTAATATAATGCATTTTGCAAATCTTGTATGTATTGTTCGTTTGGATATCTGTAACAAAAGAAAAATAAATCAATTTAAACTCAAGGTTATGTGTAATACTGACTACTCAGATAGCAGGTGGAAATGATTCGACGGACTAAGACCAACAACATGCACTCTCATATATTTGTTTTCAAATCCTTAAAAGGGGATCTGGAAAAGAATACTGAAAAACGTCTATTTTTTAAATGTAGTCCTTAAAAATGGACATCCATGATAATCCCAGACAATAAGTAATCTAAAAGCTCCTACAAATATTACTCGTAAAGAATTCACAAAGCATTTATTTTAATTGGTCGGAATGATACCCCCACCCCAATTTAAAACACGAGTTATATGTAGTCATACGAAACGAATCAACGATCCTAAAACAGCACAATGTCGTTGTTGGCTGGGACTGAGCCAATGATTTTGATTGATCTTGTTTTCAGTATCATTCTAGAAACATAGTTTTCTTTTCTGTTATCTTCTTCATACATCGTTGTTTTGAAATATCATGAAATTTGTTGGAGTATGTTTGCAACCCCGTTACCTTCAATTCATTTCCTCTTTCTTACATTTTCTCTCCTGTTCTTTTTCTTCATCTATAATTCTCTTCTCTTATACGTTATTTATTGTTCAATATGGCAGACCCGAATAACCCAATACTTTTAATACTTACTTACGCCTGTTTTCGAGTTTGAACGCAGTCGATGTGCCCTTGAAAGGCCTTTGTAGTTTTGTATTTATTTATAACTTGAGCATTTTGTTGATATGAAAATATGGAAGAAAATGAAAGTTAACATGAATCGAAAAAGTGAGTTTTATTTTGCAAAAAGACAAGGTTTCGAATCACGTTAATGATCAGCGCTAGATGGCGCTATTCATATATCCGCTCATGCAGCGTTTACTGCGACAATTCAAAGGGCAGTCAGTCCAACCATTGTAAATAAGTTCACTTGTATGAAAGCAGAAAAAGAGAATCAGAGTAGAGAAAGTTTGAAATAAAACAGACAAGTAATAAAAGCGCTATGAATGAATAAACATGAAACCACTAAATCAATACGAACCTCAAATTGGCAAATTAGTGAATGGGCCATGATGTCAGCACGTACAACTCCCGTCTGTCGTGTACAAAGATATCCTTAATTCCGTTTTTCTTCTAAGTAACTCGCCTTCGGCACTTCTAAAATCTATTATCAATAGCAAATTACTATTATAGGTCCTGTGAAAAGCAAAGGCCGTTCTAAGTCTACCATTAAAACAAATGTTAGTAGTTTTGTGTGTTAATACAAATAAGAAAGTTGTCCGGCATTACCGACATTATAGAATCAGCCAATTTGAAGCGTCCATAACAGCTTTCGAAAATTCACAATTTTCATAATTTTCTTGCTATTTTAATTTTCTCCTTTCTTTTAGGTCAAGGTATATCTTCTAACGGGTTCCAGGACACCTTCTATTGTCATCACTTAAGCCAACGCTTCGCCACTGCTCACTTGCTCCCTTGATCTCCTCTCTCTCTCTCTCTCTCTCTCTCTCTCTCTCTCTCATTAACTAACTCAATCAGGAGCAGATCCAGGAAGGGGTGGGGGGGGGGGGGGGGGGGGGTGGTGATGGCCCTGGCCACCCTAGCCCCCAAATAGGTATTAAAAAAAGAGATGGTAACGTTAAAGATAAACTTTAGTACTGGTAATGCGATTGCATTGTGAAAGAAAAGGTGTGGAAAGGATCAGAAACAGTTGATCATGTAGCATGTAAGTATTGATGTGCACTGCAAGGTTCTGGAGTCATCAAAATCATAATAAATTTGACCGAGTCTTGGTAAAGTAACAAGCACATACACAGAAAGCTATGTATGGGGGGGCTGGTACTACCTTGATTCCTTGTCTTTCTTTGCTCATTTCTCAGCCAGTATACATTTTCTTCCAAAATTGTTTGGCACATGTCATTTATTTGTAATCTTGAACATTCAGTGTAAGTTTCATTTGATTCTGTGAGAAATAATTTTCTTTTTTTTACCAGTACTCAAGTTTATCTTTAATTTGACCTTTTAACCCAAACGAAAAGAAGACGGCCTCCCCCTTGCCCCCCAAAGTAATAACAAACAATTGTTTTGCTCACAGGGGGGGGGGGGGGGGGGGGGTAGTAGAGTTGAACAAAACAAAAAGAAGAGTTCATACCCCCTCCCCTCCCCCGTTGAGCCCTCCCCCCAAAAAAATAGTGCTCACTACCCCCTCCCCCTCCCCCCCCGCTTATTCGCCGGCTGGTTCGGCTCTAAATATTTTAAAGAATAGTTGGGCGCCCTCTTGGGCCCCCACCCTTGCCGCCGGTTGGATCCGCCCCTTTACCTACTATCCTTTTTTTGCACCGTCACACACACTCTCTCTTGATCTTTTAGGCCTAATCACTCTGGCTCACTCACTCAATCTTTTCTTCCACCCACCCCACCCACCCACTCACTTGTTCTATATCTTTCTCTCCTTCTCGTCCCCTCTCTCTCTCCCGCTCTCTAGCTCTCTCCCCTTCCCCTCTCTCCATCTTTCTCATTTACTGACTCACTCGTTCTGTTTTCATTAACACACAAACACATTCTCTCTATCTTTTTAGATCTCATCGCTCTGCATTACTCACCCAATCTCTCTCTCTCTCTCTCTCTCTCCCTTTTACTCATCCACTCACTTATTATATTTCTTTCTCTCTCTCTCTCTCTCTCTCTCTCTCACTGCTTCTCATTCACTGACTTACTCGTTCTGTTTTCTTCCCGCCCCCCTAACACAACCGGGTCAGAGGAACCGCATGCGTCTTCCCAAAATGTCCGGTACGTAGTACACAACAATCCGGCCCGTATTGACTCTATATACACACCGGACTTAGGGGGGTGTTTTCAAATGGAGGGAACATGCATACGCGTACCCTAATACTCTTTTCACACTGGCAATATTTTGCTTAACCCCGTACTATAGGTGGGGTTAAGGGGGGGGGGGGGGGTCTTAGCCCCACCTATAGTACGGGGTTAAGCCTATTCCACTTTCTGTTCAGACTGGTTTTTACCAAAGTGGGCTAAAGTTGGCTAACCCCACCTATAGTACGGGGTTAACTAACCCTGCAAAATAGCAGGGCTAACTCCGCAATTGTGGTGCTAACTCCTGCTAACCCCGCAATTGCGGTGCTAAGCAAATGAATGAGAACAGAAACGAAAAATAGTCCGGTACTACGCAATGGAGCGTATCGCAGCTGGCCAGATGCGAAGTATGTCCAATCATAACATGCACGATATCCGGGGTTAACGAAATGCAGTGCGAACAGCGGGAATTTTCTTATTCCGGAATAGGCGCTAGTACGGGACTAGAAACAGCGGGTGTGAAAAGCCAAAAAAAATAGTCCGGGGTTAAGGATAGTACGGGGCTAAGCAAAGTACGGGGTTAAGCAAAACCAGTGTGAAAAGAGTATAAATAACACTGAGTGGGGGGGGGGGGTTCTTTAACACATACACACACACACACACACCCACACACACGCGCACACACGCACATGCACACTCTCTCTCTCTCACACACACCCACACACACACACGCACTCTCTCTCTCTATTTTTTAGGCCTAATGGCTCTGGCCTTCTCATCCAATCTCTCTCCTTCTCTCTCTCCCTCACCCACTCACTTATTTTCTTTTTCTGTGTCCTCAGGCCCGTCTCCCTCCCCCTCTATCTCTCTCTTTCTGTGTATATAAATTGTATTCAGATTCTCTTCTAAAACTAGAATAAGCCTGTAACTGAAAGACCCCAGGTGTAAGCAATGAAACCCGTTACAAATACAAATCAATATGATAATATCAAACAATGGGTGTGATCATGCGAGGCATTGTTACATTTTTTTCATATTCATAATTTGATCGCGTCCTGACGCTGTGTGTTATCACTTCCTCGTACGAACGCTCTACATGTCGGCCTGTTTGGACCGGGGAATCGACATTTGAGAACTATCCTACTTCCTCAACTCAAGCATGTTTTATCGGATTCGGCAAACGAAGTAATGTCAATGCAATCAGAGCCGGAGAGTTAAGAATTCGGCTGGAATCGTTATTAAAAAGATTCAAGTCTCGCCGTTATCGCAGTATACACCAAGTTGAGCTGTATACACCGCTGTACTTAATTTCCGATTTTACCACACGGACTGCTCGTAAGGACTATATCGGTAGACTCATTTATCAGCAGTTTGTAGGTCATTATTCCTCAATCAATTTTTTTTTGTCGAAATAACTCGCTGTGTCCAAACCTGAACTAAAGGCAGTGAATGACCTTCATTGGTCGGCACTCAAAGGTCTTCTGCTTGAGTATACACATAGCGTAAGTATTTCATACCGTCTCACATTTAAAAAAAAAGCAATCCATTGCATTCATCATCTGTCAACATATATTCCTGTATGGCTTTTTTTTCTTTTTCTAAAGGTGTAACCCATGTCAAATTTCACACACTAGTTATTAAAAGCTATGTAAGTTTTCTGTATTCAAAGGTTACCAAGTGCCCCCTTCATTCTTATTGTTTACTTTGCCTGGCATTGTTATCTCTTGAACTTTGGTTCAGGCGACGACCCTTCCATATGTATGGGTCGTACCTGTACCTGTCTGCTCTATATACATTTAATGGGAAGCAAATTATGATGTAAGGTTGTAAACATGCTTACGGTATAGATTCTGTATGAGGCTATACATAACTTGTGTAGATTTTGTTATATACATTATTTCAATAAGATCTGCTATCTTTATGTGGCGATAATAGTGCAATTCATTCAATGAAGATTTTCCATTTATACTAGGTAATTGTACATGCTGAAATATAATATGATAAAAGTGGAATAAAGAAAGATTACCATGGAGTCGATTCCATTTCAGGAACATTATGGTCGGTTTGCAGTGATTTAACATTTGCTCTAGTTAAAATTGCCCTGTGATATACAGTGCGTCCCAGAAAAAACGAAACCGAGAAGTATCGATGTTTTATCATAACTTAATCGCAACCATAATTAATGAATGATACATATTTGGAAAGCTTAGAGTCTCCTCTTTCATGTGATGCTACTCAGATAATATTTCACGCATAAGTGATTCAAAGCAATTTGAAGGAAGGAAACCAAAAAGACATTTGGCGGGCGGTATCTGAATTTCGTAGAAAAATTCACATTTCTAGAAAGTTGAGTTTCTGCCCTTTCATATGACACTTCAATCAGGAAAAATGAGCAAGGAATGACAAAGTTCTGTTTGTTTGAAGTAGTGCTTGCGTTTCCATAATTTTATTAAACGAATTCGTTTTCACTGGCTGCCTGCCGTATCAATAAACGAAATAAACAAAAGACTTAACTCCGTTTCGTTTACAATCAGCCGTAGACGAGAGTCTTCATGCATGGCTGATTGTCAACGAAACGGAGTTAAGTCTTTTGTCAAATCTGCTTTTTGCTACGGCAGACACCCAGTGAAAACGAATTCGTTTGTTAAAATTATGAAAATGTAAGGGCTACTTCAAACAAACGGAACTTTGTCATTCATCGCTCATTTTTCCTGATTGAGGTGTCATATGAAAGGGCAGAAACTCAACTTTCTAGAAATGTGAATTTTTCTTCGAAATTCAGATACCGCCCGCCAAATGTCTTTTTGGTTTCCTTCCTTCATGCATTATCTGAATAGCATCACATGAAAGAGGAGACTCTAACCTTTCCATATATGTATCATTCATTAATTATGGTTGCGATTAAGTTATGATAAAACATCGATACTTCTCGGTTTCGTTTTTTCTGGGACGCACTGTATTGTATAAACGTGGTGGGGTTAGGCTAAGGTTGCATTAGTATTTTGGATTAGATTTAGGGCAAGATAAAGTAAACTCATGAATCATAAAGGATACAAGCTCAATTTGTTTAATTATGTTTTTGAGAATGTATAATTCCACCTAATTGTTAGCATCTACAAGAGTCTGAGGGCATATATAAATACTTTCATTAATAACAGAACTGGTTTATGCTTGAAAATTGAAATCAATTTGAAGAAATAATTCATAATTAATTCATGCAACCTGATTTAAATGACAGCGTTTCTTTTATGAAGCCTGTGGCCTTATTGCAGATGCTAACACTTCCGTGGCATTGTATAATGTCGAAAACATACGAGAAATTGAACTCCGAGTCGTTAGGCTATATCATCCATAAGTTCACTTGATTATATCCATTGATATACATGTAGCCAGACAGCAAGAATCATTTTTTAAGGTTGACCGTTCAATAGGAAATTGAGAAAAAGCCATTAGTTAACAAAGATTGCATCAAATTGTTTACATGCATGCCCACCTTGTGAGATGCTTCCGGATGGTAGAATTGGCTTGTAGTGGTAACTCATCCGTTTAATCTAGTACCTATTTTAGGAGCACTTTGGGGCGTCTGGCGGGCCCTAAGCAGCAGAAATGTTGTCTGTTACGATGTTTTCTGTAGTTGCCTGTCCCTTTTCAAGAGTTGTTTACCTAGACATGATGCTTTAGAAAGTCGATGACCAAAGAGTAGCTATTCTGTCTGACATGGCATCATAGTGCATGAATTTCAATTTCAGTTTCTTTAGAATTTGGCATATATGGATGACCAGTTGGAACCATATCGCCAATGTCATTTATATGAAATCACACTCTCTTATGTCAAAGAAAGAAGAGTGTTCTGCTTAATAATTCTAGAGCTTAACAATTAATTTAGCAATTTTGCACTTTTTACCCTTCATCTTATTCTAGTTTACTGCCCACTCTATGGAAGCAACACCGTAACATATACAACATTATGGTATCATTCTAAAAGAGAATGAATAAACTTTATAATGATAATAATCAGAGTTTACAAACCCTTTTAAGGGATATTTATATATATACAGAGAGAGAAAGAGACAGAGAGAGAGAGAATTCAACTGTTATCATAATTGTGTTTGACAAAGCTTGATCACAGTTTACACAATAACAGGTACGAGTATAGGCCTAATAACATATTGAATATTTACGTTTCATCCACAATATTTTTTTCTTCTTCATTATACAATAAATTGACACGTTTAACATGTACATGCTGTCTCTTTTCTTGTCATTAGGTTGCGAACACAAGTTTCCCAGAAGCTTGATTCCTAGACGAATCCAAGATGCCTGTTTCCATCGGAGAATGGCGGGTGCGGATAGGAAGATTCATACATCGAGTCAGGGAATACGACATAAGAGAGCGAAAAGAAAAGTTATTGAAGGAGAGAATCCGACTACTCAAGTTATTGGAAAAGAGGCTCCTTGAAAAAAGGGAAAATTTAGAAGGTGAATGCGAGTCCAAGCAAAACGACTCGAGCGCTAAAGTGGAAAACGCCCCAAATGAACCTAGTATCATTAATAAGGACATGCCGACTGATTCTCACAAAGAAGACAGCTGCAGTGGAAGTGAATCTACAATTGAAGAGGCCACAACTCAAACTACCACAAATCATAAGAGCAATGGAACTGTCTCTACATTCCCTTTTTTCTTCACTTTGTTGTTATCCTTGCTTTTCTTCTTCGTCTTTGATTTTTCAAATTTGCTAGAGAGTTGTAAGCTTTTTCTGAAATGGGGTCGTGAATCTACCTGGAGGATTACATGTCTCATAATAATAATCGTGTGCAGCAGTTTTGCCTACATTGTTTTTTCATACGTAATAAAAGACAATGACGACTTGCAGGATGGTCTGGTGGTAATAAAGGATGAGTTCGCAAAAGCTGAATCTACCATCAAAGTGAAAAACACTACAACTGAAACTACTGTCAAATCGAATAACTCTTCAACTGAATCGAACATTAATGAAAACAACACCGAAAGTGAAACAACCATCAAAGAAAACAGTACTCCAACTAAATCTATCACTGAAAACAACAACATTGTAACTGAGTCAAGATTCAAAGAGAAGAACACTACAATTCAATCTACCAAAGAATGCAACAACGTTCCAATGAATGATACCATCAAAGAGAGAAGCACTGCCTCTATCATCAGAGATGAGCCATCAGAAAGAAAAATATCAAAGACAACAACATCAAATAGAAAAACAATCAAAGAAAAAAATACTACGACTAAATTTACCATCAGAGAGAAGAGCGCGCTACCTGAATCTAAAATCAGAGGCAGAGTTGCTCCAAAAGAATGTAATATCGACACTCTCTCTACCATGACAGACAAACCGCCAAAGAGAAAAACACCCAAGAGAACAACATTAACATCAAAGAGAAAAATGTCTAAGAAAAAAAACGCCAAAGAGAACAAGAGAGCAACTAAAACAACCAGCAAAGCAAACAACTCTCCAAGTAAATCGAATATTAAAGAGGACAACATGCTAAGTGAATCTACCATCAAAGAGAACAACACTCCAGCTGAATCTACCATCAAAGAGAACAACACTCCAACTGAATCTACCATCAAAGAAAACAACACTCCAACTGAAACCACCATCAAAGAGAACAACACTCCAGCTGAATCTACCATCAAAGAGAACAACACTCCATCTGAATCTACCATCAAAGAGAACAACACTCCATCTGAATCTAACATCAAACAGAACAACACTCAATCTGAATCTACCATCAAAGAGAACAACACTCCATCTGAGTCTACCATCAAAGAGAACAACACTCCAACTGAAACCACCATCAAAGTGAATAACACTCCAACTGAATCTACCATCAAAGAAAACAACACTCCAACTGAAACCACCATCAAAGAAAACAACACTCCAACTGAAACCACCATCAAAGAGAACAACACTCCATCTGAATCTACCATCAAAGAGAACAACACTCCAGCTGAATCTACCATCAAAGAGAACAACACTCCATCTGAATCTAACATCAAAGAGAACAACACTCCATCTGAATATACCATCAAAGAGAACAACACTCCATCTGAATCTACCATCAAAGAGAACAACACTCCATCTGAATCTAACATCAAACAGAACAACACTCCAACTGAAACCACCATTAAAGAGAACAACACTCCAGCTGAATCTACCATCAAAGAGAACAACACTCCATCTGAATCTACCATCAAAGAGAACAACACTCCATCTGAATCTACCATCAAAGAGAACGACACTCCCTCTGAATCTACCATCAAAGAGAACAACACTCCCTCTGAATTTACCATCAAAGAGAACACTCAAACTGAATCTACCATCAAACAGAACAACACTCCATCTGAATCTACTATCAAAGAGAACAACACTCCATCTGAATCTACCATCAAAGAGAACAACACTCCAACTGAATCTAACATCAAAGAGAACAACACTCTGACTGAATCTAACATCAATGAGAACAACACTCCAACTGAAACCACCATCAAAGTGAATAACACTCCAACTGAATCTACCATCAAAGAAAACAACACTCCAACTGAAACCACCATCAAAGAGAACAACACTCCAACTGAATCTACCATCAAAGAGAACAACACTCCATCTGAATCTACCATCAAAGAGAACAACACTCCATCTGAATCTACCATCAAAGAGAACAACACTCCCTCTGAATCTACCATCAAAGAGAACAACACTCCATCTGAATCTACCATCAAAGAGAACAACACTCCATCTGAATCTACCATCAAAGAGAACAACACTCCATCTGAATCTACCATCAAAGAGAACACTCAAACTGAATCTACCATCAAAGAGAACAACTCTCCATCTGAATCTACCATCAAACAGAACAACACTCCAACTGTATCTACCATCAAAGAGAACAACACTCCAACTGAATCTACCATCAAAGAGAACAACACTCCAACTGAATCTACCATTAAAGAGAACAACACTCCATCTGAATCTACCATCAAACAGAACAACACTCCAACTGAATCTACCATCAAACAGAACAACACTCTAACTGAATCTACCATCAAAGAGAACAACACTCTAACTGAAACCACCGTCAAAGTGAATAACACTCCAACTGAATCTACCATCAAAGAGAACAACACTCCAACTGAAACCACCATCAAAGTGAATAACACTCCAACTGAAACCACCATCAAAGTGAATAACACTCCAACTGAATCTAACATCAAAGAGAGCATCACTTCAACTGAATCTACCATAAAAACGAACAACACTCCAACTGAATCTACCATAAAAAAGAACAACACTCCAACTGAATCTACCATCATAGAGAACAACACTCCAACAGAATCTAACATCAAAGAGAACAACACCCCAACTGAATGTATCACCAAAGAGAAGTCTCTGATCGAATCTACCGTTAAAGGCAAAAGCATTTCAACAGTTTATACAGTCAAAGACAACAACAATTTAACTGAATCTGCCATCAATAATACCCTAACAAAAGCTACCATCAAATACAACAGAACTCAACCTTCCACCAAAACAGACAATAAGGCTCCGGTCGAATGCAACGTGAGAAACAGCAAGAGCTCTCCTAAATCTACGTACAGAAAGGACAGCTCTCTAAAAGACCCTGTGGTTAAGGAAAAGATCCACACTAACCGTTTCCGAACATGTGGGGGTGACATCAAGACAACGGCTACGATATCCTCTGAGCTACTTTTAATAAAGGCGGGGGATGTAGAGATGAACCCCGGGCCCCAAGACAGGTAGGTTTATTTCAAAGTTAGTCTCCAAATCATGACAATTCTTCAATAGCAAGGCTACTGGGTATTGGAGTGGATTGGTTCCTATTGAGGGCCTGTGGGGCGTTACAATACGTTAATGGTATCAGATGGAGTAGAACGACTGGTTATTTTGTCAGATGCACGTGTACCCCTACCCATCCACTCTTCTTGCTTTCTACTTTTGTTCTTATAGATTTGTTGATATCTAGGTCATTCTTGACGTGTGTACCTTAAATAATTTAAATGCACGTTGCATTGTTATTCTTTGGATTTGAGCTAAGAATTTTTAAACAGTTATTTTTTTAAACCAAACTTTGTATTGCTTTTTCAGATTGAATATGACTCATTAAAACATATTATGGAATAGAAGATTTGAAGACGAAAAAGCAATGTATTTAATACACAATTACGATCCTCATAATTTCACTGTTATCCACATTTTGTCTCCTTTAGATCCATTGGTCCTTTACAAGAACGAGAGCTGTTGTCACTGGCGCATGAAGTATCTCCCCAATACTACGAAACCTTGTGCATTGCTTTAGGGTTCAAGCAAGCACAAGGTAAAACTATTCTGACAAAGAACCTCCTAGACGTTCGTGCATCTGTCTTCGAAATATTATGCATGTGGAAAATAAAACAAACGGATGGTTCTGATTGCCGTCATGCCCTTGTGGAAAAACTACGAAGGGAAGACCTCAATTTGCTTGCAGACAAAATATCAGAAGGTAAAGGGGTTACCTCATAATCAGCTATTCAATCATATGGTCATTCAACCTAATACAGCCCCCCCCCCCGTAAATAGCCGTATTCCGTCGGAATTAAAATGATATGCATCAAAAGGTCAACCAATCTTGACGAGTGTACCTGCATACGCTTGTTACCCAGCTATGTAACGTTATTTCTACTTACTGATCATTGGATCAAAGATATATTGGTGTTTTTCATATGTTATATTATTGGACAAAGAATTAATTCTGAACCACACAAATCGTGTTGTTTCTTACAGTGCTCCGCCCTTCAAATAAAGAACAAAAAAAAACATTTAAGCCCACCAATTTATTATTTTAAATGAGGCTCATGTACAGAATGATATTACAGAACCCCGACTCGCCTCGCCCATTTTTTTCTTTTAGAAGCCGACTAATGTATTTGTTCCTTACAATGCCCAATTGTTCAAGTTTCCATTTATCCTTTCATACAGGTACCAGCTATCACCAAGAAACATCGCTAGAAGGTGAGTAGAAATTACTATAGGTATATAACTTATTGAAACAATCAAGAGATAGCTCGTTATAGATGTAAAGTGTCTAAATTCATGATAAGAAAACAATGATTTTGATACTAAAATATGATTGTATCCTTTGCAGTCAGTAAGCTGATAGGTAGCTAAATTTTTAGTTCTTTTAAGAATATGATATTTTGTGCAGGTAAACAAAAGAAGTGATAATAAAATGTTTTAAATAACAGAGTTTGCTATTTTCTATTAAACTTTTAATAAATATTTTGTTTTTATCTATGTAAATCATTTACACAGAATCAGCAGTAGCAGACCAAACACAACCACTTACACAAGAGCAGGTAGATCGATGTGCTTTGGACTTCAAAACGTTCTACCGAACACGGTTATGCAAGATCAAGACAGACCCACTCGACTTCAACCTAGTTTTAGAATTCGAAAGGATTTACACTGACCTAGTTCTCCTCAGAAACGAACAGGGAAAGACAAAGAAGATACCCTTAGACTACAAGGAACTTCTTAAAACAAAGGTAAACGGGGAGCTACCAAAACGTCTTATGGTCGAAGGCGAAGGAGGAGCAGGTAAAACAACATTTTGTTCCAAGATGGCATGGGACTGGACAAATGGAGCTGTTGAATTTGGAGAGTTTGTCTGGGTTCTTGTTATTCCTTTGCGTGACATCGAAATAAATCAAACAGTAGGGGATATCGCAAGAACATATCTCTCAGATAGTAACTCGGTACACCCACGCCAGATCGACGAATACATATTGGCTAATCCCTCGAAGGTATTCATTATATTTGATGGGCTGGATGAGACCGACGGTGATCTTGTCAAACAAGGGAACGACATTGCTAAGATAATCAGGTCGGAAAAGTTCAAGGAATGCAGGGTCCTCGTTACGACACGGCCTTGGAAAGCAGACCAAATAAAATCGAATGCAACATTTATGAGAACATATGCTTTTATTGCCGTGGCTGGATTTGATAAGAAACATATTTCAATTTACATCAACAAATATTTTGGGGATGGCTCTCAGGCAAGTCAAGATTTGATCAAACTCATTGAAGACAATGACGTAATTCAAAGAAATATGGCTCCCTTTCCAATCTACATTGCAATGCTTTGTATTTTGTGGCGGGATTCTGATAGCAAGAAACGAGAATTAATTCGAAGACTGAAGACATTTTCTCAGCTTTTCCAGGAAATCATTGTATCCCTTAAAGACCACTATGTTTCCAAGGTGTCAATGAATCTTCATGTGGAAACTGTCACTCAATCTTATAAACAGCTTGGCTTGTTTTTCACACAAATTGGGAAAATTGCATTATCTGGAGTTATGGACAAGAAATTGGTGTATGCCGAAAAGGATTTCAGCTCATGTAAAGAAGCAATGGAGACATGCTGTAGAGTTGGAGTACTAAGTCAAGAAAACCGATTAGTTCGTAGACAAGATAGACGTCAGAATACGACACATCCTGTGACAGTAAGTGTCTTCTTCCCTCATAAGTTATTCCAGGAATACCTCGCTGGCATGTATCTCGCCTCTCTCTTTGAGTCTGATCACGAGCAGTATGAAAGAGCGATTAGTGATGTGATTCCAAGAGCAAACGAGTTCCGTTACCTTTTATACTTTACTGCATCTCAATCGAAGAACGTTGCTATTGACGTCACTAACAGGCTTATTAACATGGGATACTATGGCACGGAGAAACACATTCTAGTGGATATCGCCTTTGAAGCCTATGATGAAGACGCGGCAACAGTGGTTGGAAAGCATCTCTGTGGAAAAGAAATGTCGCTAAGAATCGACTCCGAAATGTCAACGCATACTGTGTGTGGATATCTTTTCATCATGGAAAAGTTAACAATGGTGAGAATAGTTGAATAGTTGCTGTAAAAAGCCACAACTTAAAAAAAAATGTAATGTGTCATGAAATAAGAAAACATATCTTATTATATAAATGATTTATTTTCCGAGATTAATTTCTTTGTGGAAGAATTTTGTCATAAACAACTTATTTTGGTTGTATATATGCTTTTGGAATGTTGATCGGGAACTATCAGAGAAATTTCAACAGACCCCTTTTATCAAATGCGTCTAAAAATATTTCTCTATAATGGAAGAAATTAATTTCTGAGGAAAAAATGGATACGATTTACCTGTCTGTAATTTAATGAATGGCTAATTCTTGTAAATTGTGGAATTATTGTTATCAACAAACTATTGGAAATACAATTAGGTGCACACAAATTGTATTAACATATTTTGTTTTTTCATAGGAAACTCTGATATTGAGTAGAAGATCATGTGGTCCGACAGTTTCCCGTGATCTAGCAGATGTCATCTGCTCATCTACAGCTTTAACATCATTGGAACTCAGTGGCACGGCGCTCCACGACGACTTCTATCGCACCCTGGAGGGTAAAGTCGAGACGTCGAAGGTATGGGAATCCTCATGTACAGAAAGAATTAGGCTAGGTGGGGCGGACTGAGGAATGTATGAATGGGGATTTTTGCAAGCCACAGTTTTTTTTCTACAGAAGCATAGATTCCAAGGGCCCTCTTCAGACACTCTTACAATGTCTTAGTCAATGAAAGCTTAACGATTTCTTTCTTATATACATTCATTCACTCAATTGCTGCTTGGGAGCCCTGGTGATCAGTAATGCAACGTTTATAAGACTGACAATTTGTCAATCATAGTTACGGTACGTCAGGGGTTATTGCAATTAATACATAGCTTGGAAAATAATTTAGGTATTGCTTTTGTTCTATGTTGAAAACTATGAACGCATGAATACCCTGGCAATATTTTGCCTTGTAGTAGAATTGAGAAGAATGTCAACTTTTTGGAGGAAAACAAAAATGTTCAAAATATATACATTTACCCAACACACATCTGGGAATGTGGGGAATATTTTGAAGGGGGTACAAGTTAAAGACAATTGATATGCATTTTAAAATCTATAAGCCTTTGCAGCATTTTTTTGTTTTTAATTCGTCCCCTACTTTAATTTAGAAGAAGAATCAGTGTTAAAAGTTCGGAAAAATTAATATATTGTATATGACATTTGATCATCACCATCATAGATTGAACGACTATCTCTGAAATTATGTGATGAGCGTGCATCGCGTAATCTGGCTAGATTCTTGAATAATCTCCCTAGACTGAAGGATTTGATGTTACAAGACAATCACTTTGATGGAAGGTTTTACACCGAGCTAGCCTCTAGAGCGTGCTCAATGAAGGTGAGAATTTCATTTGAAGGGCAGTCCAACCCTTGTTCATACAAATTAAAAGCAGAAAAATCAGAGAAACTGAATGGCGAATGTTTGAAATAAATCAGACCAATGATAACAAAGTTAACTAGACTTTAAATCGTCACTTTGACGAATTAGGTGATACGTATGCTATTTTTGTATCATGAAAGTGTGCCGATGATGATCTTATGATAATATTCATGAATACGATAATGACGATATTGATGATGATGATTTGTTGGTTTTAAATGACGATGACAATGATAAAAAGTGGTATAGCGCCCCCTTCAGGTATTCGATAGACAATTGTTATATGATTAAACTATTAATTTACTAAACAAGCTCTAATTTTCGCCTGATGCAGAGCCTACCAATCATTGAACTGATTTTTCGACGCACACTACATACGCAACATAATGAACAAGTCTAGACTGGAATGTAGTATCAATCACCTCCCAAAGGCATAAGACGCATATTAAGCAACAATATAATGACGTCATGAAAATGAATAAATATTGGTAATAATCTTGTGCAGAATTGGCTCAGCTACAACATATCAAAATTTAGAAGAAAATTCATCAATATTTGCAGAGATACAATCATTTTCCGTATATATGTTGACGTCATAATATGCAAATTCGTATTTTGAGTTCCAATGTCAATATGATTATGCAAAAATATAATTAATGGCCAAATGAGACATGAAATCATATCTCCGACTCATACTCTATCTAAATATGAAAACAAAATGGCAGTCCTTATTCATCCCGATGTACTTTTTATAGGCATGTTTTTGCCCATATATGCTATGTAATACATGAGCTCGCACGCACGGATATTTTTCTTCAACGGACGCTCATTCCGTTATAAATAGTGATAAAGAGATGAACATGGTATCAAATTGTTCAGAAAAATAAGAGGAATAACCTGTCAAAACAAATTGAGTGGTAATTATTTTTCGTTCGGCCGTGACGAACGAAAACGTCCAAAAATGCGTGTTTTGCGCGATTTTTTATGAAATGGTTATAATGGCCTAAAACGTATGCAAACAAAATTTCAGACGATTTTGAGCAATTTAAAATTGTACGCGCACATTAACGCGCGCACAAACGCGTACGCGCATTTTTGCGCGCATTTATTGACCTGAAATTAACCGGACAGATATTGACCTTGATCATGATAAATATGAATGAAAAATTACTGTTATGAAGTTATGAAGATATGATCATAAGTTGATTTTCACAAAATGGCGCCTGGATGACGTCACGGTGATCTTGAGTCTCTGAAAAGTCACGCAGTTCTAAGTTAGACTAATATCTATTATATACCTCACTTAAGAAATCCAGCCATCTGATTGGTCGAATTGCATTCATAAACTTCAACTGTTCCTGTAAAATTCTCGGTAACCATGCATAAAACATTTCACTATTTTTAATAACCATGGTTACTCCATGGTTACCCCATAGGTTTACATGTTAAAAAATGGTTTGAGCGATGGAGAATACCGTATGTGTGCGAAGGATTGGTCTACAATTGAATCTCGATCGATCTTACCGACAATTTTATCTTGCATTGTTGACATGAAGACGAAAATAAACTCTCAAAAACAAAAAAACAACATCTGCCGATAGATCTTGATCTAAGTTCGTGCCAATATGCATTGCAAAAGTAAAAGAAGGGCCCGTTTCATGGAGCTTTTGCGAGGCCCTCACGCAGAGCCGTTTTCAATCCATTTTAATGTATGGCTGTGTGACCAAAGTTCGCGCGTGACCAAAGTTCGCTTTCTCAAAAAATCGGTAAGATTTCGAAAATCTGATATCACCAATGGAAAGAGGATCATAAAATTACCCAGAAACGAAATTTTCTTTGGAATTGGGTGCGAAATTGTGAAAATATTGACAAAAGATCGGCACATTTTGCAGTTATTTGCGTCCGTTCCGAAAAATTACCAACTTACCGATAAGGGTCTGGAAATCTTCATTTTGAGAGCAGATATCCTCAAAATTGTAAGTAATAAGTGGTACCGTCTGGTTGTATGATATTTTGCCTTGCAAATTATCAAATTACCTTATTTTTGATGGATCGTATTTTTGTATAAATCAGCTGTTAACCCCCGTGCGTGAACTTAGGTCTCGTTGTTTTTATGACTTTTTTAGATGCAGCGCGCATGCACGATCGGACATCGAATTTTTAGATCGCGATATCTCCGAAATCCTTCGACGATAAATGTTGTAGTTGAACCAATTGGTAGTAAAATACTTTGCCGTCCATTTGGTAGTAATTAAAATAAATAAATTTGTGTAGAATATGAGAAAACATGGATCGAATATCACATTTTCTAATTTGTTCTAAAATCTGCGCGAACTTTGGTCACCCCTTCATATATATTGGAGAAAACTGCCAAGCATGTTAACGACGCGCAATAGCCTAGTGGTCTAAGCGTTGGTTTTCGAAACACCTCTTGTTGTACGCAAGAGTTCGAATCCCGTCTTCGACAAAAATGAAAAATATTTTTTTATTTTTATTTTTTAGTCTATTTTTTTTCGGCATATAAAAGTATTAATGACTGCTTTAATATTCGAGAAATAGTTGTTTTATTACGCTCTCGGGAAGGTTACAATTGGGCTATTCCCCTCGGCAAGCCTCGGGGAATAGCACAATTCTAACCTTCCCTTGAGCGTAATAAAACAACTATTTCTCTCAAAGCAGTCATTAATACTATATCATCATTACAAGTTTCATGATAATAGCTTTATTCAGTCTTGAGATATCCTGCGAACAAATTCAAGGAAGAATAATAATAAATAAATAAATAATAAATAAATAATAATAAAAATCTTGACGAAATCAAAAGGTGATACGTCTACGTACGTATCACCTAATAATGTTTGGAATATGAGATTACTACATTCTGTCAGTGGATTATGTGAAGGATAACTTAATGTTTGCCAAGAACAAAAATATCACTGATTTATATCCCAGCTGCCTTTTCCCTTGGGTTACTACTCAAAATATAGTATAGATTACATGTCCTCTAAAAATAAACGATACCAACCGGAGTCATACATTTGTGAAAAAAATAATTTTAGTAATTTTGGGTGTTGAAACATATGGGAATGTTGTCCGCCACAACATCACAGAGACATTTACGATTCAGCCAATTTGAATAGCCCATACGATTACAACTTTCAAAAATTCATACTGTTCTCACTTTTCGTTCGATTTTATTCAAACTTTCATTGGTATGCTTCTCTGATTTTTCTGCTTTCTTCTTCCCTTTAAATAAGAATTGACTGAATTTGGTCTATATACTATTTAGTCTGCAATTTCAATATGTAAAGAAAGATTGTAGATGTTAATGTTCTGATGTTCATACATTCAGTTTCATTTTGGGCACCTGATTTAGCACTTCGTTCAAATTAGCCAAAATTCTATATTGGTTCTTGTTCTAATTATTCCTGTTGTATTGCATATGTGCCATTAGTGGTCTGATTATTTTCTTTAAAATGAGTCTTGCCACAATCATAATGCCGTCTACAAAGAAAAAATACTTTATAATATTGTTATTACATTCATGGGACAACAATTTGTTCGTATAATAAATAATACAGCATGAATTGTTTACATATGCTTAGCATTGCTCATGTATACAGGTGATTATAGGAATTTAGATGTTATTGTGAGAAAGCCTTTATAATTAAAGAAAACTTTAATATCGGTTTATCGATTGAAGTCGGTGGGGGCTGGAAATTTAGCGGATTGACATTTTTCTTTTGTTCCTGTTGCGTATAAAACTTCATGACAAAAAAAAGACTAAAACAATATATACCCCTTTTTTCGAAGCTCGACCCCTAAGATTTTTTTTTTTGCCGGGGTCAACTTCGTAGACGGATGTGGAGTTGATCGATATGTCAGTAACACGTATTTAAACGTTTTTTTTGCGAATTTTGACCGCTATGAATCGTATTCATCACTGTTGTATTGAAGCGCTGAACTTCGCCATTGGCTTGTGGGACTATGTCAGAAACACGTATTTAAACGTGTTTTTTTTGCGAATTCTGACCGCTATGAATCGTATTCATCACTGTTGTATTGAAGCGCTGAACTTCGCCATTGGCTTGTGGGATTCGAGGTCTGCTTCTCATTTGACAAATTGTGGACCATTATCAGAAAAAAATGCTGTGTAGATATCCATCCCGCGAAAATATTTGTTCAAACTTTGCATTTACTGCTGAGCTTGTGGCTGCGGCATATACTGTCAAAAGTAGGGATTCCCCAGTGGGAAAAGGACCTTAGGGTATGTTTATGCTCAACCTTTCTGGCCAGAATCAGGCATCTGTTACGCATTTAGTTCAAAACACAGTTGCGTCCTTTGTCACTTTTGTAGAATCACCGAAAAACGGCGATCACGATCGCCGATCGTAAACTCACAAAAAGGTGCGTCTACGATCGGCTATTCTGCAAAATCGGCGATTCTGGGGAAGCATAAACGCACAATCATTTGTAAACGCGTTTAAATGGGATCAAAGCACCGACCTCTAGTGGTTACGTAGCATGCGCAGTGCAGGTTTGCGAATCCAGCTGCAAGGCTACCCAGCAAGAATTGCCTGGAGGAGCCAGAGAAGTGAGCATAAACAGTACACCGTGGAACTGCGATTACGATGAGCGTTTACGATGAGCGTTTCAAATCGCTCATTCTGCCTTCAAAATTGAGCTTAAACGCACCCTTAGAGATCTATGTGGACCGTGCTCGAAGGTGCAGATGGCATTGGCAAAGGTGTACAAGGATTTGGAGATGGAGGTGGTGATTCAATTTGGCACGCTTGGCAGAATTTGACAAGAGCTTTGGCTTCTGCATGAATACTAGGCCATAATACCGCTTTCAGTGATCTTGTGAAATCCAAGACATGTCTTGAGTTTGATATTAATCCATTAGTCGGTTCTATTGACAATGCGTTCACAAGCTATTTTTGCATACATAATGATCTCCAATGACCTTTGACCTCATGTCCCCCAAATCTAATCAGTTCATTGATTCTGCAAAATACATACATAACCCAAGTTTGGCAGTAACGCATCAATTGCTTCTTGAGATAACGCGATCACGAGAACGGGACGTACGGACGGACAGCTTGAAAACATAATGCCTCTGGCTACTTTTAGCGGAGGCATAACAATGGGCAGACCTCTCAAGCTTTTGTTTTTAAAAGTTAATAATTGTAAATAAAAAGATTCCAGATATTTAAATCTAGAAAAATGGCGCAAACGTCAGTCCCTTTGCGAATCGATGTATTTAGCCCTAATCCTGCACGAAAGGCCTTCCTGGCTTTTGCCCCAAGAATATTAGGAGGGGAGGCATCTCGCATGCAACCTTGTCCTCCAAAATAAGGCCTTGAGTTAAAGAGAATATCAATGCACTGGCATTTGCCTGATTAAAAGAATAATATGGATCCAGATCCATCGTTATCTCCAAAAACTTGCCTTCTCGCTTGGTCGTCATGACTTTCCCCCTAACCAGAAGTGAATCCAAAGACAGGAAATAGTCCTGTATTCTTAACTTTAAATGGATCGTTTCCCGCCCCCCCCCCCCCCCCCCACTCCGGGGTCGAAATGACAGCATGCGTGTTAGCACAATGTCCGGTAAAGGGGTACTTTTCGTGCGACAAAGTCCGGCCCGAGAATTGTAAAAAAAAGGGTGCATTTGACTTTTCACCCGGAGCTTTTTTTTAAAAGGGGGTGTTTTTCTTTTTTTCTCTCATCTCTTTGGACTCCTGAGAAATTATTCCGAATTTAGGGGGGTACAATGAGCATTTTTCCGTATTTAGGGGGGGGGGGGGGGGTCTCCAAGGCAGGAAACGCCCGCGAAAAGCCCGCGAAAGGGCGGTTCGGAAATATTGGCAGTCCTCAGATAGGGAGTGCTTTCAAAAAGAGGGAACGAGCATACGCGTACCCTAAATAACACTGAGTGGGGGGGGGGGGGCGGGGATCGTTTAACAAATGTTAAATCTGAGATGCACGGCCATACGTGTTATCAGTGTCTGTGATATGGTGTTATATTGAAGCCCTAAAATAATTGCGCTTCAAAATGATCAAGAAGTGCCTCAAAAAAAGTAAAAGTTTGAGTGACCGGTTTTACCATACTCGTTTTACCCAATAGACTGTAGTGTTTGGAAACCGTTTGGCAAACGCTAAATTTGATTTCGCTTCTTCAATCATAAATATCTTGATAATCAGACAGGCGATCGGCTTCTAAAAGTCATGGGGTTCCTGACTGACCTAAAGGTTTATAATTATCATTGCAGCATGAGCTATATCAAGAATGTTTTTAAGGATCTAAGACAAAGTTACCAGATCCCTTTATAACTGATTACTTTAATCACCCCTCTTCACAAATCTAAGCCCTTTAGATAAAACTGAAAATAGTGATACAGTTTACTGATAAGTGTTATTCACGGGCAGACTTAAAAGTATAACAAAGTGTTGGTATGGGGTCATGAATTTGGTTCAAATGAACATAATGGAAGCATATGCGATCCTACAATATTCAGTGATCGTTGTCGCGGTTGAAATCGAGTCTAAAGTGATGAAATAGCTCCCTCTCAAGGTCAAGATATTAATTTAGCTGTAAAACAATGTTTTTTTTTACTACGATTGACCGATTGGCTATGCCCGTTTTAAAATTATATATCCCAAGTACATATTCTGAAATTTTCAAAGTCGCAGCTGCGATTGTATGGCCTTAGGCGCTGTTTGAAAATTATCGAATTTATCGGGGGCTCCGGTAAATTTTTATAATTAATTTTTCTCGGAAGCAGAAGTGTTTTAGGGGGTAATTTTTTTGTGCTTATAATAAATCCACAGAGGCATCACAATATTTTGAGATTGTAAAGAATCTTTATTCAGCCATTTTTCAAAATTTTCCGAAATTTGGTATTACCCATAAAGGTAATACAAAGTTTTGGTATGGGGTCATCAATTTGGTTTAAATGAACATATTGGAAGTATATGCGTTCCTAAATATTCACTGATCATTGTCGCTGTTGAAATCGAGTCTAATGTTATGAAATTGTAAATAACAAACTCTTTATGTTATATAGCTCCCTCTCACGGTCAAGATATTAATTAAGCTATAAAATAATGTTTCTTGACTAAAATCGACCGAGAAGCTATACCCGTTTGACAATTATATGTCACAACTACATATTATGATATTGTAATGATCGCCGTTACCATTGTGCGGCTGTGGCCGCTATTTGAAATTTATCAAAATGTACCGGGAGCACCGGTAAATGTTTATATTCAATATTTCATCGAAAGCAGAATTGTTTTAGGGGCTAATTTTCTAGTGCTTATAATACATCCAGAGGGCATCCCAATATATAAAAATTGTAAAGAATCATTATCCACACAATTTTCAAAATTTCCCAAAACTTTGTATGACCTTTAGAATAGTTTACCACTATTAATGCATTTGTGGTAAAATAAATGACACCTTGGTGATGCAATGCTACTACAATGCAGCTGCCTTTTGAAATTGAAGAAAGTAGACCTCCCTCCAACAAAAACAACAACAAACAAACAAAACAAACAAAAAACAAAATCACACAACAAAATAGTGGAGTTGAAAAGACCATAACAGAGGCTGTAAATGTTATCTAGTCTTCTTGTGATGAATGCATGGACTAAAGCAAGGGTTACTATGGTGAAGACAGTGCCGGATTTGTCCTATATGGCGATTGGCTACCATAGCTGACCTGCAAACAGATTTTACATGATCTTTCATTGTGATGTGGTGATCAATGTAGATTGGGATGCTTCAATTTGTAATTCACCAACCTTCACTACTACGGGCCAAAATATCGAGGAAAAGTGAATGACCTCGTTTTTGCATCATTGATAGATAGCGCTCTTTGACGTCCCCTGCAATTTTTTTTTTAGCTGCAAGAATGTTCATTTTTTTCTTCTTATTTCTTTTTTCCCTTATCTTCACTTGACCGATATTGATATGCAGTGCCTCTGAACTCCATCAAGCGCCAATATTAGGAGCCAAGTGTGGCAGGAATTCGGAATTGGTCAAAATTTCTTGGATTATACGGTTGTAGACAATTGTTCTTTTCATTCAATTATTAAGTAATTAAAGTACAAGTCCACTCCAAAAATAATAACTTACTTTCAGTAGAAGCAGAAGAATCAAACAAACCAATCAAAAAAAAGTTTGAGCAAAATTGGATAACTAATATGGAAGTTATGAATGTTTGAAAAAGTATGTAAAACTATAGAACAATGGAAATCACTACACGAATTGCCAATTTGGTTATCAGATTGTGACGTCATGTCCTCACTATATATTAAAGAGAGAAGAGGAGAATTTTTTGTATTTAATGGGTGATTTAATGTAAATTTATTAGAAGTCAAATCTTCCCACAGTCAATAATTTTCTTGATGTCTGCATGTTTAAGAACAATTATCCTCTGAGTCATACTCTAACACGTGTATAACCAATAATTCAGCTTCCTTGTTACATAATATTTTGACTAATGATAAAAAGAAAAAGTTTGCAGGTGTTATATTCGGTGATGTCACTGATCACTTTCCATTTTTTTTCAATTTCAAATCTACAGTTACAAATTAAAAAGGAACAAGCTGTTAAACGTGATTTTAATAAAGAAAATTCACAGCTTTGTTTTGGTCTGTTGAAAATCATGATGCTTATGAAGCCTTTAATGATTTTTTGCAGAGCCAATGAATTTATTAGATTTTAGGGTCATAAGGTCAAAGATCAAGGAGTCTTGCATGTATATGAAAAATAGCTTGTAATCTCTTTATAATGGATTACAATCAAACTTAATTTTTGAATGACTGCGTGCAGTTGAAGCCCATCTAGCTTTAAATAGTTTATTCATAGAATTGAATGCATTTTGTTCATTCAAAGAAGCAAATGGGGTAAAAAATGACAAATTACAGCGAACCCGAATGACAAGGTAATGTGGTTGCCAAAATAAGGATGTATTAATAGATTTCTTAGTCCCCGAACCCCCACCTCCTGTATCGAACACCTGTAGCTAGAATACAGGGCGGTACCCCATGTCCAAGTACATGCAGTATGTGAAATTGTTTCCTACAAACAAAGAATACTTTAGATGACAGGTTTTAATTTAGTTCTGAAGTTATCAAACAGAGTAGAGTGATTTTTTCTGTTAAAATGTATGTGCTGCTCAAAAAGTTGTGAAACGAATTTGAATTAAAGATAAGTATGAAAAAACTGTACAAATTAAAAATTAAATTGAAAAAATACCAAGTCATTATAAAACGTTTCAGGCTTTTTGTGTATGCTAAATTTCGGCAAGGAACCCTGAGCTGTCCCCGTTAGTTTCATGGATAACGTTTTTTGTACTTATTTCCAAAGTTTTATTGCTCTCACTAATATTGCAATGTAAAAGTATATACAAAATTTAACATAAACATTCACATGTCATCCTAAAATGTTTCAGGCATTGTGCAGGCCCTATGCCGGATGTCTAAGGAAACCTCTAAGTGGTCCCCCAGAGTTTTGGGGAGAACACAAACCCAGGTTTTGTGTTGATTTTGTATACTTTTCCAAAATCAAATTCGATTTTTATTGCTTTCACTAATATCGTACAGTATATTTCTATCTGTGCAATGTAAAAAAAACCTAAATTAAATTAAAATTTCTCTCTCTTAATTGCCTCATCTACGATTTGTTGTTGTTGTCACTATGCAGGTATTACTATTTTTGGGGTGCTTTCATGAGCCCTGAAACCGTCCATCTGGATGGGCAAAATTAAGCGTGACAGACGGGACAAGCAAAGTGTATATTGCGACTATGACAATAAAATGTTTATAAATAACAAGATTTAAAGCATCATATATCTTACTCTGGTGTGCTTTAGCGGTGAAATGGTCACTTATCATGATAATGAAAGTTTTGGGTAAGAGGAGTCAAATCTTTGATCTTTGATTAAAGCATTGGAAATATAAAATTATATAATAATATATGAATATTTTTATGATATCAAATTCCAAAAAGTATGTTGCAGCATAAGACATTAAAAGCATGATGTGTGTAAAATTGTAGTTTTAGTCATTGATATCATACAACTAAAAAGCTAAAATACAAGTGTCTATCAGAAACGTGACGGAAGGGATACAATTTCGTTTAACCTTGGACCTGCTATTAAACTTCATATATGTGTGCATTTAGATTATAATGAAGATATAACAAACTTAATGCAAGACAGATATTCCAACTCCACATGTTGTTTAACATAAACATGAAGTTTTATTTATGGCCTAAAAAAATGGAATTCAGATATAAAATATAAAGAAATTAAAAAATATCAACATTGTTATGTACCTTCAGCTGATATAGAAAGATGTAGTAGTAGTAACAGTGGCGGATGCAGGGGGGGGGGGGGGTGCACCCCTGGAGAAAAGAATTTGTAAAAACACGTTAATTTTACCTCGTTTTGGTGGTGACCCCCCCCCCCCCCCCTCCCCACTGAGCACTTTATTAGTGCATCCACACAAAACCATATTACTCTCAATCTAACTTGGATGCTGGTGTGAAGAAATAAGATTCTCAGTGGGCAAATAGGAAATTTATATTATCAATATAAAGAAAATAATGAGTGGATAGTGAGGACATGACGTCACAGACTCAGGACATGACGCCACAGACTCATGAATGAGTTGCAAATTTGTCTTGTGATTTTCATTGTTCGATAGTTTTACATACTCTTTCAAAAATTAATAACTTTCTTATTAGTTGTCCGATTTTGCTAAAACCTTTTTAGATTGGTTTGTCTGATTTTTCTGCTTTTATTGAAAGTTGGTTATTTTTAGTGTGGGCTTGTCCTTTAATATGTAGTAATATAGGATTTCCCGGTCAAATTCGCGAGTTTGTCATTCAAATTCATTTGTCTTGCGTTCAAATTCGACGGTTTTAGTGCTGTCGGGTATATCACGGGTTTATATTCCTTTTTCTAGATTTCAAATCTATGAAGTTTTCGTTAGAATCTATGTATGTTTCATTCCAATTGATGAACAAATTGCTTCTTTCGCTATTTGGTCATTCGATTTAGCGCAACACGATTTTCTGACATCGCGACGGTGTACTTTTAGCATTCTAATTCATTTGTAGCATTCAAATTAGCACTTTGTGCACTAAAATTAATGGTCAATATACATTTCTCGTTTTTTAAACACTTTTTATAGCTCATTCTTTTTCTTTCAAGATCGTTTTTTCATGTGTATTTCATCCTATTTTATTTTCTTGCATTTATACTCTTTATATACTTTTAGATTTATCAGATATTCATCAGCCTTTAAGTTTGATTGTTAAAAAAAAAGACTTACTGTACATCTACGGACTTGATGGTCTCAATATTTGTGTAAATTTTCATGTAAGGAAGTTGTTTGTCTTGTGTTTCATCATAATTTTATCACAATTTCATTATGGAGGAAGGGTACAATATTGTGACTGGGGTAGGTGTTTTCGTGTCCCCACTTTTCCGGGGTATATGAACATGTCCGTTCAGAGATGCCATATCCCTTGATTTCGCCCCTTCTTTGCCTAATGTCTGACTACAAACATATGCTTTGTCCTCAAAATTAATAAATTGAATAACAGAAAAGACCCCAATAGCAAATCATGTATTTAATTGCATTTTTTTAAAACTGTAAACGTGTGTTGCATTTCTTCCCCCTAACATTCCTAACTTGAATAAACATAATTCGAATACGAATGACAGGTGTTAATTTGAATGATAAAAATGACGCCTCGACAAGTGACGATTAATTTGAATGCTAGTTGAGCAGTTTCTAAATTGAATGACAGATCTATGAAATCCTTCGACCAAAATCCTAAATTAAATACAAAATCGGGAAAATTGAATGATAATTGGCATGGCAAAGCTGATCTGCGCTAACTTAAATACGAAGTAAATGAATTCGAATGACAAACTCGCGAATTTGGCCGGGAAATCCTATACTATACCTGCCGCCAATTTATTCGCTCAGTGGAGGGATTTTAGATAGGCAGGTAATTTGTTAATTAGCCTAGCATCCCATATAAGCTCGTGCCGCTTCGCTGAGCACAGCTAGCTGCCAGTGCGGCCATTGTCTGCAAAAGTAAGTGCGAATGTATGAGACGCTACGAGATCATGCAAAAGCCCTAAGTAACTCAGCTTGTGCTTGTGCAGCCACAGTCACTCAAGGGTCGGTTCTCCCAACTCAGACTGGTGTTTGGGACCTGTTAGAGACCATACGACAGCTCTACTGAGCACGAACCGTCGCACAGTGGGCCAGGGAGGGACCAAAGTGCGCCAAAACTATTTTTGGGTGATTTATTTTTTTCAATTTTTGTCTTGCCCAGTTGAAAGGTAATACATAGAGGAATACCTCAGTGAAATATTTAATTCCGGTATGCACAATAAGGGTATAAATTTACTACTTCAATCAGCAAAATCCTACATATTCACAGTTTTAGTGCAAAAGTGACCTATTTTATAAATCTTTCAATTCAACATGAAGTTTTTAAGTTATTGATATGAAATTGCTCTCACATATTCCTGATAGTTCATTTCGTTGAATGAATGGGTTAAAATAAATAGAAACACGATCTTCATGATATATTATAGGGTAATTCACTGAAAAATGGACTAATTATCCATGTTTTGTATAAATCCAGAAGAAATGTTTAGATCTCCGCGGTGTACCGCTTAAATTTTAATACCACCCTTTCCTCTGATGTCTAAGCTTCAAGTTGATACCAAATTTGGCTGCCCAAACTTGCCCATTGTTATGTTAGAGCCGATTTCCCTTGCCACATTGCCCCGAAAATGTGGGTTTTTGGGGTCCGCGGATGAATCATGAAGGATTCGTGGTCATAAATCACGGCGCGAGGGGGCGTGTGACACTTGTTCTGACACCGCAGACCAAAATAAACACATTTTTCGGGGCAATGTTGCAAGGAAAACAGCTCTAACATAATAACAGGCAGAATCGGGCAGCCAAATCTGGTATCAACTTAAAGCTTAGACATCAGAGAAAATGTTGGTAATACAATTTAAGCGAAAATCCCTGGAAATCTAAACATTTCCTCTGGATTTATAAAAAAGAAATCCCCAAACATGAGTTTTGGCGCACTTTGGTCCCTCCCTAACCCACTGTGCGTCGGGTGAGGCCAAGGTGTCGACTTCTCTGCAGGCGGGCCCAGCGTGCAGATAGTCGTAGCTTTAAGCATCTTTCGGCCACGTCTCTTTCTAAGTCAGAGTCTGCAGCCTCTTTTCAGACGCCCACCCTTCTACCGTGCTGTCGATCAAGCTGAGCCTCTCGAATACTTGAAACTCTTTGCTGAGGAAATCTAGTGGGCTAAGCCCTTGGCCTCTCAGCCGACCACTGGTGGTACGGGCCTTCCTTGTACGTGATCGACTCTGTTCTGTCTTTGGACTCGAGTGTCCCGGACCTCAGTCCGGGTTCGTTGGGTTGAGACCCATTTTACATGTGCCTGCATGATACTCAGGTTCCTGTTCTCATAATGGTTTGGAACCCGGTTATGGGTCGTTCCCGTAG
This sequence comes from Strongylocentrotus droebachiensis, assembly GCA_035222895.1. Taxonomy (NCBI): domain Eukaryota; kingdom Metazoa; phylum Echinodermata; class Echinoidea; order Camarodonta; family Strongylocentrotidae; genus Strongylocentrotus; species Strongylocentrotus droebachiensis. The sequence goes on along the minus strand of JAVYIG010000344.1, from coordinate 521,369 downwards.
GCTCAGAGCCGCCTGGCCATAGCTGCCCCTACTATCACCGCGGTGCTTGGCGCTTGAAGCTCCTCCCAGCAGGGAGACTAGCGGATCGTGGTTGCGCTCAACCCTTGGAGCCAGATTCCCCATGTAGCTGACTTTGAGGGTCAGGTTGGTCGACGTACTATGAGAAAATTTCTTACAAATTAAACTAATTAATAAATCAAACAAAGAAACAAATGAAAAACAAGGAAATAATTATAAAGTAACGTATTGATATATTATTGACAAGACTTTTTCATATAACCCTATTTAATGCCATGTTCATTTTGCTAATCCATCTGATATCACACATTAAGAAAATTGCAGAGACTGATATTGACTCTCATACCTTCAATAAATTGCGGACAAACTTTCTTTGATTCTACTTGAATTTTGTAATTCCATTACTAATGTCCTTAACCTTAAATATTATGTTTTGTTTGATCCTATTTTTACATAGGTCGGAGCGTCAGGCCATTCGATATGTAAACTTTACCTAGATCATCAATGCCACAGCGACTTATTGCAGCATGGCTTCACTGTGGAAAGGCTATTTCCAATGTTGGAGCAGCTGTATTTCACTACATCCCAAACAGTGTCCCCTACCATCGTAGGATCCTTTGCTCATTCTGGGCTTAAAGAGTTGTCATTCACCACAAAAATCAACCATAGAAAAACTAAAGAAGATGGAGAATATCATGTTCCTCTTGTCGGAGATCCTTCCTCACTGGAACAAGTTTTCTCGAACTCATTTCCGCTACTTACCAATCTGTCATTCAACAACCTTGTGATTGGAAATAATCGTTGTAAAATAATACTGAGCTCTCTCAAACAACATCAACACTTGAAAAACTTATGGTAAGACATTATGTGAAATTCCATAGTTGTGACCGAATGACAAATAGCAGTGTGGTTAATTACCTTCAACTCCCCTTATTTTACAAATTGTTACATAAAAAGAGTTGTAAAGGGTACACTCTAAGAAAAAAGGGTGCAAAAAAGGGTGCAAAATAAGAGTTTGCACCCTTTACATAAAAATGAACCCTATTGAAGGAAAAGGGGTTCAAAAAAGGGTGCAATATAAGATTTTGCACCCTTCCCACAAAAATGAACCCTAACAACCCAAAAAGGTGCAAAATAAAAGTTTGCATATTGCATGCATATTCATGATTACTTTCCACGTGCTCACATAAACATACATTTATCATATGATTTGTTAAGCAAATTATGAAAATGCACATCAATTTTGTGATTTTTATTTTCCTTCGGCAATCATTAACCAATAGATTATTTTGTCTGATCATGTTACAATAACATTCACGTTTTAGCAATATATAGATTGATTATATGATTACTAACCAGGAAACATCATGCATGTTCAATATGTATATGTGTACGAGCAAATGTCACGAGTATTCCTCGATGATGGGTGCAGGATTGCACCTTTTAAATGGTGCAGGATTGAACCCTTTAAGGTGCTGCTATTGTATCGGTTTGCACCCCTAAAGGAGCAGGATTGAACCATTAAGGGTACTAACATGTCTTCTAAAAGGTGCATTCTGGCACCCTCCTAAAGGGTGCAGGATTTAACCCCTAAAGGTGCTGCTATTGTTGCATCGGTTTGCACCCCTAAAGGTGCAGGATTGAACCATAAAGGGTACTAACATTTCCCCCAAAAGGTTCAATCTGGCACCCTTTTGAAGGGTGCAGGATTGCACCTTTAAAAAGGGTGCAGGATTTAACCCCTAAAGGTGCTGTTATTGTTGCATCGGTTTGAACCCCTAAAGGTGCATAGTTGCACCATTTTTTCTTAGTGTGTACATGAGCATTTTGTCTACATCAATAACCCACTTCTTGTGATGGCCAAGATTAAACTGATTGAATCTTTGCGCAGCATAAAACGTATGACCATTCGGTACAACTGTCTGAAAATCAAGACTATTACTTTTGGGCTCTATAGCCCTAAAGTCGATTTGACAACTAATAGTCGTTATTTTCCCACTTGAAGACATTTTCAAGCCCCACCTTTTTTAGGGAAGTTTTAAATTAGTATTATCTTTCAAATGCAGTTGGAATTTAACTTTTTAATTTTTTGGCCTGCAAATGGGACATAGTACTTTTAAGGCTGCACTTTTCCATACTTCATCTTTACGTTTTAACATGAATTATAGTTTGAAGCTAATGTCGAGTTTTGATAGTACATAACTATTTTGAAATTACTTTTTGATCGTGTCTGTGCAGCGTCTTTCACTGTTACACTGATGAGGAGCTCGACTCCATTGTGTCAGCTATCAACATGGAAAACAGGATGAAGGTTACTATTCAACATGACCAGGTATATATATATATATATATTTTTTTTTTGAGGCATCTAAACAATATGAACACACTTAGAATCACAGACCTGATGCAGCTGTAATAAAAAGCCAATTTACATAGGTTAAGCCCAGTAATTCTACCTTGGGGCTTATGCGTTTCAAAGTTAACACCATAAGCAATATCAGAAACTGTCCCAGTGAAACAAAATATTGATTGAAAAAAAAACATGCACATATCTGAAGGGCTAGATATTATAGAAATCAAGCGCGAAGAATCGATCTAATTTATTAATACAAATTAGTAATCCCAATGCAGCACGATTGAATTTGATAAAAATTTACGAGAAATCGAGTCTCTGCTCCAGACTTTCTTATCTATTTCTACAACCAAATATTCAAGAACTTTTGTCACTGAGCTTTAATTTACCAAGACCTATTTTCACTACGGGTCCTGCGATCATAATTTCACAAATTTGAGCGTACCTCTTGAATTTTAATCTAAACTAATTTACACCTCATTGGTACCAAAAAACGGTCTGACCGGTCGGCGGTTTGTCTTAGTGTGACTGGGTTGTTAACTTTGATGTTTGAACAGATTCAATTTATTTGTAACAGGCCCAGAGGCTTCTCAAATGCATGAAAATGTCATGTAGCTTAGCGGATGCTCTGTGCCATCGGACATCCATCCAGGAGATGAGTCTGATGAATGCAACCATCTTCTCCAATGCTTGGTTTTCAGAGGAAAGCCAAAGAACAGTAGACTCGAAGGTAATTATAATTGTGTCAATATGGTAGCCGTGTCCAATTCTTCTAATTGAGTTATTAAATGTTCCTAGATATTTTGCAAATGTGACCGAGAAGTAACCCATTACTAATAGTGTGCATACCCCGTCAATCTTTGTGTATACGACGGAATATTACGCCGGAATAATTCAAAACTCAGAGGAATATTTCTTTGTATTCTTTAGTTTAAAACATTGTACTATATTTTTGACAAGTTCACAAGCATTTCAACTGCGCCTCGTAATAACTTATAGTGTTTCCCTGCATGGCTTGGGTTTCCGACCGGTATACCTTACCAAACGCTGATCTGGCTTGCTGCCTTCGGTGTCGGCAAAAAACCAAAAAACCCCAAAAAGGGTGCGTCATATACATTTACGACATTTGTTTATTACATGTTTAATTTGTCCATTGTTTTCAGATTCGATCATGTTTCATTTATTTTTTTTTGCATTTAATATGTATGATATTTGTTAACCTGTGATAACACAGCACCACCGTTGCATAGAACCCAAGTACCAAAATATCTACAAAAGTGACCCTTACACAAAACCTTTTCCACAACAATTGTAGAAAATAGAAGTACTTCATAACAATTGTGTATGTGTGCTATTATTTTCAATAAAATAGAAATGTTTTGAGATATATAGATATATCATAATCCTTTGAAGTTATCACCCTCCATTCAAATAGCATTAATGCCTTCACTCAGACGAATTCAATTTTTTTTCTCGTGTCTAGATGCATTTGACCGTGAGCTTATTTGAAGGTGGCAATTCCCCCCCCCCCATACCATTTTAGATCTTCAATCAAGAAAACGAAAGAATAACTTACATTCAATTTAGAACATTATCTCATGGAAACCATCAATAATCATCACAAAGTTGCACTTAAAATCTTTTACATCATGGATATTTCCCTTGAGGTTTTATATTAGGTTAATGCAGCCTCGTTTAAACGATGTTTTCTTAAAGAGATGGTTTATCGATTTCAAACTTGACTGAATTTGGTATCATTGCAATCGAAAAATTACACTGAGTAAAATCATTACATTTGTATAACTTGTACATTCGAGCGAAATTTATAAAAGTGGATTGAACTTGACGAAAAATCAACCCACTCAACGCCCCCAAAACATCGTAAGTCAGCTGATTTTTGCAGTGACGTCACAATATGAACAGCGGGCCGCTCAGCTGAAATTATTGACGACGGTGCGAGATGCAGTTTGCGTGCGATACACATGTATTGCATTGACTCTCGAGTACCGTACCCATTTATACCTAACGCTGTTTACCTTCATCAAATGATCCCCTGGATATATGGATATGGACGAAAACATACTTGAGTATACTCCAGAAGGCTCCTCCATGGCATGGTTTTGGTTCTTAATCTGACGTTAGTCTAGATAAATGGTATATAACTTCCAAAAAGCGAGTGAATATCGTCGATGTAGCGTTCAAGTTTCCCGTAGCTGGTAGCTGTGCGTGCGTAGGCCTACTCTGTGCATGTACTATGTGTGCAATACACTGACCTCTCTATTATGCGTGCATCACATCTAGCGCAGCTTGCTAGCCAGCCTAGCCCGTAGCCCGGCGCTCGAGCTAGCCGTGAATCGCGAACCGGACTGATCTGTTTCTCTCGGTTTATCAGGTCCTATACGACTTAATTGATCAAAAATGTAAATTAATCAGCCTAATCACACATTTTTGTAATGAATATCTGGACAATTCTATGTATATTTATCGCCTATTTTACTCCAAAAAAGTCGTTAGGTCAGCTTGCAAAATGTCCTTTGCCTTCCCAGATCAGACACATACACGCTGAAGTGCCCTCAGAATGTGATTATTTTCCCGATTTTTATGCTCAAATGTGACGGGAAAATATATAAAAATCAAACAAACATTTGTAGAAAGTATTATTTATTCAGTGTATCTCATTCAAAGTGCCCCCAAAAAATATATATATCACCACTGGCGGTAAATATACAAACAACGTTAACCCATATCTGAAAATTGCAATGGGAATCCAACATTGTCCCGAATGTGTGATGTATAGGTTGTTCATATTGTGACGTCATCGTTTCGCATGTAAAATAACGCCGTCAACTCACTTAGTGAGTGGGTTCCAGGCGCGGATCTACGGGGGGGGGGGGTTTAGGCGGTTTAAACCCCCCCTTGGGCGGCCCAAAAAAAAAAAAAAAAAGGAAAAAAAAGAAAGAAAAAAAAGAAAAAAAGAAAGAAAAAAGAACGCACGCTGGAGAGAAACCCTTTCAAGTGCAAATATTGTGAGAAGATATTCTCAGAAGATATAACTCATCTGGTAACTTAACCAAACACATGATAACTCTGGATATAACTGTGTATTTAACTGTTACTTGATTTAAAAAGACGTTATCATGCACTGCTTTTTATGGTCTCCATTGTGTTAATAGATGCCAGGAAAACATCACTTACGGGGTTCAAATAAACACCCCAAAAAAAAATCGGCTCGCCGCTTCGCGGCTCGTGGACGATGCTCCGCATCGTCATTATTTTGGTCAAACCCCCCCCTTAGCAAAAAGCTAGATCCGCCCCTGGGTTCAGGAAAGGGTAACAAAATTGCATTTAATTTATTCCTCACAACAGTGAGGGCTTCAAAAGTACTTTGCTCATTTTGTTAATGTTCTCAGCAATCTGTAGAGGTGTAATTTCCCCATTTTCCACATTTCAATGAACCATCTCTTTAAGCATACATTTTGTATAAGAAGTCAAATAAATAAAAAAATAAATTGAAGTGGAGTTGAAAAATTAGGACAGGTATCGTTGAACTAATGATACCCACTTGTTAAAGTCATTATTAGTTGGTTTGTCATCAACAGAGCTAGAGTACGATAGCATATAACATATATATTCATTGGACATTCACCATTACAATGTGCAGATGTATGCAGGAAAATAAAATCTCAATATTATATGATATTAGATATATATGCATTGGATAATCACCATTATAATGTGCAGACTTATGCAACAAAATCCAATCTCAGTATGATATCATATGATATATATATGCAGTGGATAATTACCATTATAATGTGCAGACTTTTGCGCGAAAATCGAATCTCGGTATGATATCATACGAGATATATATGCAGTGGATATTTACTATTATAATGTGCAGACTTATGCGCGGAAATCCAATCTCAGTATGATATCATATGAAATACAATGAACATTCACCATGACAATGTGCAGACTTATGCCTCAGTCACACCTTTGCGTATGATGCTGCGTATTGCTGCGCTGTACGGGGTATATCAATACGCAGCCGTTCCTAGCAATACGCGGCAAATTTGAAGGTAGCAGTCACAGTCTATTGCGTATCTAGCTCGTAGGTAGCTCGTATGCTGCTCGTACTAAGGCCTATGACCACGCTATAGCTCGCTGTTGCTAATAGCAGTACCATTCAATACGCGGTTTGCTCTCCACGTTGCGTATGTAACTGGTTCTTTGCTCGTTTGCTGCTCGCTAGCCGCTCGCACCAGTAGGTCTCGTTGCGTCTCACTGCGTGTTCGCTCGATTTAGCTCGTCTGTAGTTCGTACTGCTGCGTGCCAGCTCGCTCTACAGCGTACCAGCTCGCTTGGGCTGCGACGGCGTATAAATAAAAGTCATTTTGCGGGATTCTGACGAGTCTACATCTACAAGAAAAATCAATCTAATGAAAAAACATTGCCCAGCAGCAGAGCTCTGCCTTGCGAAAGCTTAAGCTTTTGGTTCAGCTGGAAGAAGCAGAGGCGAATGATGTTTATTTATTAACGTTATGAAGCGCACCGACGGTGATTGGTGCTAGACAACTAATCGCAGTGAGAGAAAGAGAGAGGTAAAGCGAACGGCGTACGAGCTAGACTCGTAGCGTATCGAGCGGCAATTGCAACAGTTCTTGCTGCTGCGAGTGGTAGGCGAGCAACAGCGCAACAATACGCGCAATCATACGAACGACAACGAGCTCTGGCGAGGTAAATCGTGCAAGGAACGCAGCTTTAGGCAGTGGCACGCACTCCAAAAAAAGAGGTGTGTATGGTTGCGTATACTTGCGCTAAGCCACTCGCTGTTGCTTGCATTCACTGGTTGCCACTCGTATCCGCTCGTAGGTGACCTTGAGTTTGCTTGCGATAGTTTAGAAAATTTTAAAACTAGGGAGTGGCAAACGCAGGTTAAGAAGACACTTTTTTTTTTTTTTTTTTTTTTTTGGTCTCGAAATTTGGAAATTTGACATTTTGCTCAGTTGGGGGGGGGGGTGGGGTAAAGGTCACCTCTTTAAGGTCGGTCGTGGGGATAATTTTTATTCTTTTGTTATTTTTATAAATTTTATATAAAAAAAAAAAAAAAAAAAAAAAAAACTAAAGGGGGGGGGGTTAGGTTTTTTAAGATTTTTTTACATATATAAAATTACCAAGGGGGGGTAACCCCCCCCCCCTGCGTACGCGCCAGGGTATGACTGCCTACGTCTGCGTTCGGGCAATACGCAGCAATACGCTAGCCCAATACGCAAAGGTGTGACTGAGGTATTATGGAAGGAAATCCAATCTCAGTACAATATCATATGAAATATATATACATTGGACATTCGCCATTATAATATGCAGACTTTTGCACGAAAATCCAATCTCAGTACGATAGCATATATATATATATATATATATATTGAACATTCACCATTATAATATGCAGACTTAGGCACGAAATCCATATAGCTCCGTTTGGTCTCATTTAACAAAGCCCCCTATATCGTCACAGTCAGCAGCCTAACATGTTAGCCCATGGACTTTTACCCACAAAAATCGTTACAAATTTTTTGTTTGTTTAAACGAAAAGCACATCCACCCCGACGTACGTTATCACTAGCTTTTTCATTGGAACCCTCATGTCCCATTGACTTTTGAAAGTTCACCCACCGTAATTTCATCAAAATAGATCGCAAGCTCGCCATTGCCTATATGTACATGTACAACAAGTCAAACTTGTTCCTTCTTTCATATGGTCAAAGGTCATATTTCATTTATGCGCTCTAACTGCCACATTTCTCGACGGATTTCTTTCAAATGTTGTATGGAGGTGCTTCTTAGTACACTATACACATGATTTAGTGTTTGGTGATGCTGCCACCTGTGTTCCGTCTGTTAAAGGGTGATAAGGCATATTTTGGTTGCTGTCTTTTGTGCGTTCTACTAACTGCCACATTTCTTGACAGATAACAGAGTACATACCCGATAAGTACCAGGGAAAAACTTAGAGATGAATTACAAAGCAGCTATCAGAAAACTTTCAAACTCCTACTCTACACAAGAGTGAACCTGCTGTTGGGAGCTATGCCGAAAATCTCGGGGAGAAACTGGTTCGAATCCTCGTAGAGAAAGATGTAACCAAATAATACACTAAGTGTACCTGGTGATGTATTAACAACCAGGATATTGCTCTGCTCTGAGCTAAAAGTTATCGAACCCAGGAGTTAACCCACGGAACCGGACGGAACCGCCCAAAAAGGACGAGTTCTAATTGGTTATTTCCCGTAACCAAGAATAACATTATTTACATAATAAATTACCGTCTGTGTCTTGGGAATACACCTGTATCTTCTTTAGAATTAACCGTATCTTAAAGGTAATGCAAAGTTTTGGGAAATTTTGAAAATTGGGTGGATAGTGATTCTTTACAATTTTGATATATTTGGATGCCCCTGTGGATTTATTATAAGCCCTAGAAAATTTAGCCCCCAAAACACTACTGCTTTCGAGAAAAATTGAATATAAATATTTACCGGTGCTCCCGGTAAATTTTGATAAATTTCAAATAGCGCCTACGACCGTTTAATAGTAGCTGTGACCATGAAAATCTCAGAATATGTAGTTGTGATATATAATTTCACAATGGGAATAGCTAATCGGTCGATTTTAGTCAAGAAATATTTTTTAATATCTTAATTGATATCTTGACCTTGAGAGGGGGCTATACAACATAAAGAGTTAATATTTTCAATTTCATAACTTTAGACTCGATTTCAACCGCGACGACGATCACTGAATATTGTCGGATCGTATATGCTTCCAATATGTTCATTGGAACCAAATTCATGACCCCATACCAAAACTTTGTATTACCTTTAAATACCAGATTGCGTTAAAGTTGAGTTTACACGGTAACACATGCAATTGAAATTAATACATCAGTAATTTCCTGATTTCATAAATAAATTGAGAAATAGTCACTACACATTATACTCTGAATATACACACATATTGTTTTGGTGATGCTGCTCCTAGTCTTGACAAAAGTCCGAGCCACTAGTGGCGATCTCTACGTCATCCTTTTGTTTCAGGGAGGGGAGAGGAGATCTTTGTCCCTCCTCCTTCGCACGCAAAATTTTGAAATTCTCAGAATCGTCTCAAATTGATTTTTGCATACGTTCTCAGTGGGCCATTTTGAGGATTTGTCATGTGCGCTCGTTTTCGTTCGTCATGAACATACGCAACATAGAATTGCCAATAGAATTGCCATTTGTTTTCTTTCATGGTATTTTCCATATTTTTCCAAACAATTTGATACCATTTTTATCTCTTAATGGCTATTAATAATGGAATGCGCGTCCGTTCAAGATAAATATCCGCGCGCGCGAGCTCTTGTAATGCATACCATATATGGGCAAAAACATGCCTATACAAAATCCATTATAGCTCTTTGGGATGCTCTCGGATCCCCAATTTCTTTTCGTGATTGGATAGGATATGAGTTGGAGATATGATTTCATGTCTCATTTTTTCCCATTAAGTACATCGTGACATTATCATAATGGCCTTGGAACCTAAAATATGAATTCGGATATTATGACGTTAGCATATTATCGGAAAATTGAAAGTATCTCTCCACTTATCTTTTTTTTAATATTTGTTTTACCCATTATACTGTATATTTGTGTATACTTTCTATTTCACAACTTTAAAACATGAAAAATGTATTCTATTATTGAATGTTGATTGTATATTTGATTTCTTGTCAAAATAACTGATCTTTTGGAAATGAAAAATAAAACAGAAACTGAAACTAAAACTGAATATTCATCGATTTTCTTTCAAATTTTGATATGTTGTAGCTGAGACAATTGTCTACAAGATCAATTATTACTACTGTTCATTTTGATGACGTCATCATAGTGAAATTTGCGATTTAAGACGACATGTCAGAATTTTCTTAATTTGTGTGTTCTGCCGTTCTCAGATTTGCATGAAAAGTCAAATGGGATATTTAGGTCTATTGAATAACGCACTTGCCTGCGGTGATCAAGGTTGCAGGTTCGATTCCTGGAGTGTCCATTATATGTCTTCATCTTTCCGTTAACACCATAAACCTTTGAAGAAAAAAGACAGACCACCTCATTCGTCAAGTGACGATTTAAATTATCGTATATTTCCTGAAATCGATATTATATAAACAGTAAAGAAAGAATCTTTCCTGCAAGCTGCCAAATAAAACAAGAGGAAATAGCTGGCAAAAGTTTGCTTGTTCACTTAGCTCACTTTCAAGCATATAATTGATACTGACACTACAAACGAAATGATATACAAAACAAGAATAATACATTAGTAAAAATATTATCAAATCATATTAAATACAGTGTCACTAAAATAAAACGCCTTGTTGCTCAGACGTTATTGGATACAACCAACATTTTACTTTGTATGACATAAATATCATGGGCAATCGCGAACATATTTATTTATACTTTTTCTTCTTCTCTTATTTTGTTTTGGTTAGAATACATTAGTCATGAACAAAAACTGAAGGAAAAAAAAAAATCAAAAAAAGAATATAGCAATAATAGCCATAAAAATTAGTAATTCAATATGTTTTTTTCTTCTTAAAATGACGATTGGAAGTGGTGGAGACTCACATATCTGTTCATGTGTATGTGTGTGTGTGGGGGGGGGGATGGAATGATGAATGAATCCCCCCTCCCCCACTTACTATTGTATGTGTCTAAAGACAAAGGTGATCTTTCTAAATTGCTCTTTTACAATCATAAATGAACATTACTTTAAAACAAAATTGAAAACTTTATTATAAAATTAATAAGCTCCTTTCTTCAGGTGGTACTGGAAAATTGATTAAGACAAATTTGGCCAAATTGTATTGAAACAAATGATAATGATACTTAGATAATATTGTTTTTGTTATTGTTTAGTGCTATCGGCGATCGTTCGTCTCTATTTACGGTTTTTAGATTTGTATTACTCTGATAGGATAAAACGGCGGTTAATGCTCTTCACAAACATTTTAGATATTTATACATACATTTTGTTAAATACTAATCAGTATCATTATTAAAGTCTCTAGAATAAGTCTGCTCGACTAATCTGTCAAAAATGTAAATGTTCACATGGTACTCTGTTTTAATAAACGAACTACACTGGCTTCAAGTTATTGTTATAATACTATATTGGATATCTTTTTAAGCTTTTAGATCTATGTCAATATTCACTTATTGTGCATATTTCTAACTCTTTCAGCGGGAGATAACATTTAATTCACTTTGATATACATCAGCTCCTTCCTTTCACATTCTCAATAGATCTGACAATAACAATCCTGTATATACTCTTACATCTCTTGATTGATTATTTTGAACCTGAACTTGTATTGATATATATTATGCCTCTTCCTAAAAGGTTGTTTTTAACATGTTTGTCATTTCATTTTAGAATTACAAAAATTGATTGGTGAAATGACTCAGCACTTTGTATTAAGGGAAGGGGAAAAAGATTTATCACATGCGAAAGTACATAATATTGATTTAGTCGTGATTGCATGAGCTATATCTCATGGATATTAATCGTGTTTCTATGTTTCTATTGTCCCTAAAACCAATCATAAATCACCTCCTTAGAATATTTGTAAACTTAGCAATACAACAAAAATTTAAAATGATATTTAATTTCGAAATGAGAAACCTCCTTGCATGATAGGTTCAAGGAGGGGAGGGGGATAAATGAATCACATGCACATTACATATTTATTTAAAAAAAAATATTTTTTCCCATTCCACAGGGTTCTTTATTTTCAAAACAAATTTCATCATATACAGAACATCCATATATCATATACAAATAATTAAAAAAATAATTTCCATACATAATGGCTTGACACAGATAATAATCATCACGGCCGAAAACTTTTGTGGCAGATAAAAACAAACATTTATGACAAAATTAGTACTTTAAATATGCCAAAAAAAAACAAAACATAAAATACATGATCATGTTTATATTAGCACATTTCCAACACTCTCAAAACATTACATATTTAATCGAGTGTGTCAACATACCTTTAGGGATCTGAGTACATTTAAAAAAAAAAAATTATTGTGGAGAGTCCTTAATCTTTTTCAGCGCATGTTTAAAATGTTTGTAGCATTTCTACAAAAAAGTTAAATAAAAACTTAAATTTAGAAAGGGCTAAATATTTTCTTTGTCTAGTACTGTATCATTTATATTTATATAAAGAAACCTATTGCCATGGATATTATTATTAGCATTAGAAGTATTAGAAGTAGTAGTAGTATCATTATAACAGTGTAAATATCATTGCCATATTTCATTTTTCAACAGGTTCAAAAGTTATCCTTAGATGATTTGAATAGAGTAAGGAACGATTCATCAGCATCACGTGACCTAGCCAGGTTTCTCTGTCTTCAGCCTTGTCTCACTGACTTGACGATAAAGGGGTATAATGGATATCTACATGATGACTTCTACCAGGAACTTGCTCGTCTCACTTCTTCCTCAAAGGTAATTTTTAACGTTTGTTACTTTTATCTAAGGAAATCTTGCCATTGATACTTTGATTGATGAAAGCGCAAGTTGACATTGTCTAGTATCAGAAGAAGGAAAGATCAGAAGTTTAACACAGGAAATGAGAAACTCGATTAATTCATGCAAGTTTGAGCTATATCCCTCGGGTATATGTATTACTTATGCTAATTGTATTTTATATCATTCATAGCTTTCCTAAGGAAATTTTAACAATTTTTTTTATTTAGAAAGGGGTAATATAGGATTTCCCGGCCAAATTTGCGAGTTTGTCATTCAAATTCATTTGTCTCGCGTTCAAATTCGACGGTTTTAGTGCTTGGGTTTATATTCCTTTTTCTAGATTTGAAATCTATGAAGTTTTCATTAGAATCTATGTATGTTTTATTCCAATTAATGAACAAATTGCTTCTTTCGCTATTTGGTCATTCGATTTAGCGCAACACGATTTTCTGACATCACGACGGTGTAATTTTAGCATTCTAATTCATTTGTAGCATTCAAATTATCACTTCGTACACTTAAATTAATGGTCAATATACATTTCTCGTTGTTTGAACACTTTTTATTGCTCATTCTTTTTCTTTCAAGATCGTTTTTTCATGTGTATTTCATCCTAATTTATTTTCTTGCATTTATACTCTTTATATACTTTTAGATTTATCAGATATTCATCAGCCTTTAAGTTTGATTGTTAAAAAAAGACTTACTGTACATCTACGGACTTGATGGTCTCAATATTTTTGTAAATTTTCACGTAAGGAAGTTGTTTGTCTTGTGTTTCATCATAAATTTATCACAATTTCATTATGGAGGAAGGGTACAATATTGTGACTGGGGTAGGTGTTTTCGTGTCCCCACTTTTCCGGGGTATATGAACATGTCCGTTTAGAGATGCCATATCCCTTGTTTCGCCCCTTCTTAACCTAATGTCTGACTACAAACATATGCTTTGTCCTCAAAATTAATAAATTGAATAACAGAAAAGACCCCAATAGCAAATCATGCATTTAAATGCATTTTTTTAAAGCTGTAAACGTGTGTTGCATTTCTTCTTCCTAACATTCCTAACTTGAATAAACATAATTCGAATACGAATGACAGGTGTTAATTTGAATGATAAAAATGACAAGTGACGATTAATTTGAATGCTAGTTGAGCAGTTTCTAAATTGAATGACAGATCTATGAAATCCTTCGACTAAAATCCTAAATTAAATACAAAATCGGGAAAATTTAATGATAATTGGCATGGCAAAGCTGATCTGCGCTAACTTTAATGCAAAGTAAATGAATTCGAATGACAAACTCGCGAATTTGGCCGGGAAATCCTATATCTTTTCTTGCCTTGTAATGTTACAGTTACTATCATGAAAATGATAAAAGAATAAGTTGTATTCCCTATCCTTTGAAATTAATAGTGCTCCAATTTTGTGTGTTCCTTTTGTTGTTGTCATGGTTGGTATCTCAACAGATAGAGAAGGTGTGTATTGAGGGTTGTGACCTACGTGAGAATGACCCAAAAGCTTCACGTGACCTAGCCAGGTTTCTATGTCTCCTGCCTTGTCTGACCGACCTGACGATAAAGGACTGTGACGATCAAGACTATCGTCCATCCCTTCGTGATGATTTCTACCACGAACTTGCTCGTCTGGCCTCATCCCCAAAGGTGATTTACAAGGTGTTTTAATGAGTAGAAGATATTGGTTACACCGTTGCCTTGAATTATGAATACTGAAACTGTCAATTATTTTGTACCAGAATCTACAGGCAAATAAAATAAGTTAAACTGTAGCAAGTGCCGTGTTTGGGATCGGTGTGTTAATAGTTATTGGAATATTGAGAGGGACATCAATACAAAGGTGCCGAGACTTTCTTTGAAGTGTAATATACAAGAGTATAATTTTTCTCTCTAAAAACGATGAGTCACATAGTCCAGATTCAATATGCAATATGTTCTGGGAAAGGGTCTTATTAAACAAAGGGGGCTTTAATTATTGGGAGGGAGACAGAAAGTCTTTTGTTTTTTGAGGTTTGGGGTTCTTATCAGATGTATACAATTTGGGGTTTATTTGACTGTGATTAAGTTATTAAACAAGTGTTCTGGAAAGGGGAGTCGGGTAAAATCACAGGGTGGGTCTTATCTGTATTGGGGCATACTTAGTGACATCATATGTATATTACCGAGGGGGTGTAGACTAGAATTTCCATGCCATAACACTAGTAAAGAAAAATCATTTATTTTATTAACATAATGTGACTGATTATTTCGTTATATAAATCTACCCGTGGTGTTCAGTAATTACAGCTCCTACCACATCCCTGTTTCAAGCTTTATATAGAACTATTAAAAGCTTAATTACAGTTAAATAAATTCAGAATGTAAAAAGTATTTTAATTAATGCATTACACTTTAAAAAAATCACCTTCATAATAAGCGCACTTTAATGGACATGTTTTACTCATTACATCATTATGATTTTCTAACTCTAGAGCCTCCTAACCTACAATGTAATACTTACGATCATGAAAATGATAAAAGAATAACATGTATTCCCTATCGTTTAAAATTGATAGATCACCAATTTTATGTGTTCTTTTTTCCCTCAACAGATAGAGAAGGTGTGTATTGAGGGTTGTTATCTATATCGCAATGGCCCAACAGCATCACGTGACCTAGCCAAGTTTCTATGTCTCCTGCCTTGTCTGACCGACCTGACGATTAAGGACTCTGATGGTCCACACAAATATCTTTTCCTATGTGATGATTTCTACCACGAACTTGCTCGTCTGGCCTCATCCTCAAAGGTGATTTACAAGGTGTTTTAATGGCAGTATTGAATATTGACTGTGTGTATTTTAAATATTGTATATGGACACTGTAAAGCAGTCAGTGTCAAATTTTTGATACATATACCTATTATTTTTGTCTTTCCGGCTGATATCATGTATAATAGTCATCATATCCTTGTCAACCAAGAAAGTTATTTTAGATACTACATCCGCAATGAGTAATATATTTAGCAAGAAAGTACTGTACATGTAACCAGCGTAAAATTCAATGTACAAGGTTCATGATGTACTCAAACTCTTGATACGGCCATACACTGACAACCAACCCAATGGATACATATGCTCATAAAATGTTCTATTCTTCATTTCTTTTTCTTCTTTTTTACCCCAAATTCAATTAAATTCAATTCATTTATTTTCATTCTCCATAAAATCATTAAAACATACAAACATGATATACAGATAAAGATCGATAACAAGAAAAATACAAAGGGAAGGAGCAAAAAACATTTTATGGGAATGCGGGGTTAACAAAAAAGGCAATTAGCCTTATGAACGTCAACCCCTTAACAAATATACACTGTATTGTTGAAAAAAGAAAAACAGAGAAAACCTAAACACCATTACAAAAGGGGGAAAGGAGAAGGGAAGGGGAGGGGAGGGGGAATACATTACAAAGTGCATTAACTGAAACGTGACATAATTTATTTTGAGATTGAATACAATGATAGAAGATGGGATTTAAACAATCGTTTAAACATATATTCATTGAATTCAAGTTTTTTCATATTAAACGGGATATTTTTCCATAAAACTGGCCCTTTGAAAAAAGGTGTTTTTTTTAAACATTTGTACGGATTTTAGGAAAATGAAAATTACCAGCATTACGAGTTTCATGAGAATGTATTTCATAATTGAATGTAAATTTACATGACATGTACTTTGGCAGTAAACCCTTGGAACACATAAACATAAATATAGCAATATTAAAATTATTTGTATCAGCTTTAATTGTTGAAAAAGTGGCAAAGTGTGGGCATTGAACGGGGCTTCGTAAATTATTCGAACAGCCTTCTTTTGTAATACAAATAATTTCGTCATAAAATAATCAGAACCATTTGACCATGTAATATTCAAATAATTAATGTTTGGAATTATCAAAGCATAATACAACATAATCAAAATATATCTTGGGAAGTGTCTTAATCGATAAATAATACCAACTCCCTTGGCAACTCTGTTACATATGACACCAATGTGCTCATGCCATGTCAATCTATATCATCGATGCAAACACCGAGAAATTTAGTGAAAGAAACACGATTTATAGCTTGTCCATTAAAATGAATAATCAAATTATCATCTTCAGCTTTTCTTTTTGTAAACAACATAAATATTGTTTTTATCAATATTTATAACTAATTTATTATTTAACAACCAATTATTAAATTTATGTAATTCGACAGTAAATATATCCAATAACATGTTCAGATTACTTCCAGACATGAACGCACTGGTGTCATCTGCAAAAAGAATAAATTGTAAGAGTTTGGAAGTAATGGTATCGTTTATATAAACCGAGAAAATTAAAGGACCCAATAAGGACCCTTGGGGCACTCCGCATCGCATTAGTTATATTTTTAGATTCATGGTTTTTGATAACTAGCAACTGAGACTGGTAACAAATAACTGTTAAATAATAATAATACATTTCCACGAATTCCAATAATCTTCCAATTTGCTCAAAAAATATGATGATCTAATGTATCGAAGGCTTTACTCAAATCGAGAAACAATCCAAACATGTATTCTTTAGAATCGATAGCTTTTAAATTCAAGAAGCGCCATCGATGCGGAGTGTACCGAGCGAAAACTATATTGATTATCAGACAAAATATTACATGAAAATAGAAAATCATTCGAACGTTTATATAAGCACTTCTCAAAAATCTTTGAAAACAAAGGTAAAACAGATATTGGGCGGTAATTTTTGGCATAACTAACATCACTTGATTTAAAAACTGGGATTACTTTTGCTATTTTTAATTGAGTAGGGAATACACCATATGAAATACAAGAATTGAATATAAAACACAATCGTGGTGCAATTATATGAATAACACTTTTAATTACACCAACATCGATTTCATCATAACCGGGACTAGTTCTATTTTGTAAAGAACAAACAATATCAATAATCTCCTTTCAAGTTACATGAGAACAAAAATGCAGTCTTATCATTTCTTTTAAGTTTCTTATGATCAAATGATTTAGAATATTGAACATTATTTGTTAAATTGTAACCAATATTTATAAAATACTCATTGAATATTTCTGATACTTCATCTTTGTCTGTAAATTTTCTACCATCAACATTAATTTCATCAATACATTGTTTAGAACATGATTTTGAACCAAGAACTTCATTTATAGTTTTCCGTGTTGCTTTCATTTTACCCTTATCGTTATTAAATTTATTTTTGTAATATTGATACTTAGTTTTTGAATTTCATTTGTAATTTTATTTCTTAATTGTTTGTACACATATTGACTGTATTCAGTGGGTGACTTAAAGTACCTTTCGTATAAACGCCATTTTTCCTTATGCTTTTTAATACATCTCTATTCATCCACGGTTTATTTATACATTTATTTTTAATTAATATTTCTTGCATGGGAAAGCATTCATCATATAAACGTAGACAATTTTGGCAAGAAGAAGCTGTAACTAGCAATAGGATCACTTAGTTTAAATTCCAATATACATCTTTCAAATGTTCATTAAATTTAATAACATTTCTTTCATTCATGATTCGTTTAAGTATAAACTTTGTATAAATTTGTTCGTTTCAATAATTCTATAGGAATAAGATACTTAAGTTACTTATATCAACCAAAATCACACCACTAAATTTATTCTTCATATCATTTGTAAAAATATTATCCAATAATGTTACGAAATGATCAGTAATACAAGTAGGTTGAGATTAAGTGGGTACATAAAAAAAAAAAAGTTAATAAATTCAAGAAAGAATTTGCGTTTTGGGAAGAGACAGTTGATAACAAATTGATATTAAAATCTCCCATTAAATAAATTTATTTATTTTCATTATTAACAATAGCAAGAACAGAAAATAATTGATCAAAAATGATTCAATAGACTGATCAGGAGGTCTATAGACTACACCCAATATTAAATTTTTATCAGAAACATTTTCAATTTAAACAAATAAACTTTCAAATGAATCATTATAAATATTCAAATAATTTCTTTGTTTATAAACTAAAGAGTCTCTAAAATAGATACCAATACCTCCACCTATCCTGTTTTGTCTATTGATATTAATGACATTATACCGTTTGACGTTGCACAGCCCCGTTGATGAGGTTTCATTCAACCAAGTCTCAGTGATCCCCAGGACAGAAAATTGAAAATCTAAATTATTCAACGATAATGAAATGCCTTCCATGTTTTTCAAAAAACTTCTACAATTCACACTGTGACAACACTGTGAACACAGAGTTTACACATAATTCAGTACATACCACACTGTTGTACATATGTATCACTTTGTGTTAAATATGTACTACTATGTGGATTATGTGGTAAACCACATAATTTGAACCACACACTGTGACAATACTGTGAACACACAGTTTACACATAGTTCAGTACATACCACACTGTGGTACATTTATGTCACTATGTGTTAAATATGTACGACTATGTGGTAAACCACATAGTTTGAACCCCACACTGTGACAATACTGTGAACACACAGTTTACACATAGTGGATAGAGCAACGTCGATCTGGCGCTGCTCAGTGGCTGCCGGGATCACGATCAATTGGGCAAAAATAATTTCCATTTTCGGTTTAGCTTGATAAAATTTTGAGTGGACTTTAAAAAGATTATTATCATTATTATTATTATTATTATTATTATTATTAATATTATTATCATCATCACTATTATTATTAATCCGCAAAACAGGATCAAGTCCGCATCATTTTCTTGAAAAACTTTGTTTTAAAACAAAAAGCACCAACTGTTTTCAAATGCAACTTCTGAGGTCTTGATACTTGAGACGTTTGTCTCTTTCTTTGACGCCGATGTCATGGGGAACAGAGACCTCGATGACATTTACTGTGTTGTTGTCCCTGACGACAATGTCTGGCTTGTTGCAGTTATAATGATAATACTAACATAAGTGTGGAAGTTGTTTCATTCATTACATTTTTAGGCATAACTGTTGATAACAAACTTTCGTGGAAATACCATATAGATAATACATGTAAGATCATTTCACGGAATATTGGCATAATAAATAAACTTAAATTTCATTTTCCGACATCATCCCTACTCATGCTTTAATTTTACCATATCTGAATTATGGGATACTTACTTGGGGCAACACGCAGCAAACTCTATTAAAGGGCCCATGACATCGAAATACAAGTGTATTCCTGTTGGTGTGCAGTCCTGCATACATCTCATATTTTGATATGCTAACTTCTGAATTTGTTTTATAGATTTTTAAATATTTGTTTTAATATTTGTTTTTCAAACTTGCTAAGCTCCACCCCAAAAACCTCCAGATCTCATTCCCCTTGTGACATCATCTGTCAGTCATCAATGAAATAATTTGAGAAAGTGGCATGTAACTTTGCCAAAGTTGACCACCTGTTACAATCCCACAAACAATAGCAACATATAAGTTGCTATGTCAAAACATCTCAGACTAAACTAATATTCTAGAATAGACAATGGTATGTAATTTCCACCAGTTTAGCACACGTTCATAATAGAATTGCATGCTTCCATACATATGTAAAATACATCATCATTGCCTTTGTCTTCCTGGTGATGCTACAGCATTTCTGACAAAGCCACTTGTATGTTGCCATTGTATTACGTATTGCAACATGTGGTCGACTTCGGAAAAGATACATACCACTTTCTTTGATGACTGACAGATGATGTCACAAGGGGAATGAATTTTGGAGGTTTTTTGGGGTGGAGCTTAGCACGTTTGAAAAAAAAAATATTAAAAAAAAAATAAAAAAATCTATGAAACAAATTTAGAAGTTGACCAGGACAGCTAGAGACAGAAGAGAATGGAAATTTCATGAGGAGGGCTTTGTCCAACGTCTGGATGAACTATAGCCTGATAGATAGATAGATAGATATCAAAATATGAGATGTATGCAGGACTGCACACCAACAGGAATACACTTGTATTTCGATGTCATGGGCCCTTTAAATAGACTGTTATTATTACAAAAGAAGTCTCTCCGTATTAATTACCATTCTGCTCCACTCTCACACACAGACCCGTATTTGTTAATGGCAGACTATTAAAAACAAATGACCTGTATCTACTTCACTTAAGACAATTTATGTATAAGTATTCACAAAAGACCCTTCCACATATATTTGATGCCATGTTCCCCCTAAATCGGTCATTTCATGATTACCCAACTAGACGGTCAAACGAGTTTCACCTACCACTCTTTAGAACTTTATTAGCAAAGAAGTCTTTTATATATGATGGTCCTAGATTTTGGAATTCTCTAAGTGAAGATATTAAAAATAGTACATCCCTAAATTCTTTCAAGAAAAATCGAAAAACGTTTTTGCTCAAATCTTATAGTAATGTACAAGAATAATCTGATGAAAGTTGGTAATCATCTTCATTTTTCATTTAGGTCTTCATCATCTGCTCGATTGATTTAATATTTATTTGGTCTTATGATCTTACCTTCCAAAAATTAACATTATAACTTACCCTTTTCCGGTCATGATTTGTCCTCCTTCTTCTTCCTTCTTCTTCCTTCCCCCTTTTCCCCTTTCCTTCTTATCTGTTTTACTTCTCCTTGATCGTTTCGTGTTTTTAAATTGTATGTTGTTTTGAAATATTGTCTTGTGTTTTCTAAGTATTTGTAGGCAACATTTGAAACATTTTTATTTTTATTTGTTTCTGGGGGATCCACATACTACAAGCACTGCTTTTTAGTGGATCCCCCCCCCCCCATTTCCTCAGAAATTAAGAAATTCTTGTAATAATTATATTATGTGCAAAGTTTATTTGTATAGTTTCTTGAAAAAATTAATTATGTATGAAATCAAATGTAATATCTTTGTTTACCTTTCTGTTGGAAATGAAATAAATATGAATATGAATAAGAATATGAATATGAATAGTAGTAGTAGTAGTATAAGTAGTAATAGTAGTAGTAATATTGTTATTACCGGTATCTTTTACACTGTTAAAACAAGTATTAAAAAACTGCGGGTTAAAAAATTGTTGATTACAAAACGCTTAACCATGGTTAAAAATGTAGTGTGATTAAAATTTACTTTTAATCTTGCGTTGGTTAAAAACAGTGTTGATCAAAATTATTCCTTTTAACCTATGTTGGTTAAGTCTAAGTCGTTGGCAAAAATTGTAACCCAGCATGGATTAAAAACAAAATTCCGACAGTAATGATAGCCCCCTTCCGGTTAAAGTTTAATCAATGTTGATTAAAGTACTGGTCACGTGACCCAAAGGAACGATATCGAAGCGCGTATCTAGCGATCGCTCGACATACAAATAAAGTACATGCAAGTACATGCAGTTTACGCGTGCGACAAAATTAACAATGGAGGTTGTCGCGAGGACCTAAGAAATGGGGGTTTGGACGGTCTTATCTCTGTGTTTTCAGGTAAGAAATTATTTTAATATTATCATCATCAATTCTAAGATTGTAAGGAAGAAGTGAAATAAGGTTCTTGCTCAAATCAAAAACGATTTGTGTCCCCTAGGCTGTACGTAGCTCAACCAATAAGTAACATTTTACTTGCACCGTGCACCTGGCTAACGCGTAAGCACACACACACTCATCAGTCTGCAAGAATCTTCAACCGTGAAGGAGGCAGACCCAATTAAAGAAGGAGAAGTGTAGGCCTATTACGGATCACCTACCCAAATTGCATGCATGAATAATAATCTTATTTTAAATCTAATTGTATCTAATTGTTTAAAACAATTAAATATAAAATAAGATGTCATCATAAAGTGAAACGTCTTCATGCATGCAATTTGGGTAGGTTATCCGTTACACTTACTGGCTGAGCTACAACCTACGGGCCGAGACTCAAAGCGTTTTTAATTTGAGCAAGAACCTTATTTCACTTCTTCCTTCCAATCTTAGCATTGATGATAATCATATTAAACAATTTTTTACCTGCAAACACGAGGATAAGACCTCCAAACCCCCGTAAGTTTGACCAACAGTGGTTATAACTGTAACCAACAACCCACTAAAGTTTAACCAACATCGTGTGAATCAAAAAAGAATTAACCTACAATGGTTATAATTTTAACCAACAACCCATGTAAGTTTAACCAACAACATGTGAATCAGCCCCGAACAAAGCATAAATAACCAACAAAAGATTAAAGTTTTAATCAACAAATGGTTAAAGTTTAATCAACACCATTTTAACCAACATTGAGCAAATTTTTTTAACCAATAATTGATTAAAAATTTTAATCAACCACAGGTTAAATTTTAATCAACAAGCCGTTGGTTAAAGTTTAACCAACGATTGTGTGATTCACCTGGTAATCCGTGGTTGATTAAAATTTTAACCAACTTGATTAAAAATTGTAATACTTGTTCTAACAGTGTAGGCCCATTGGTAAAGGTCCTTAGAACTTATTACCGCCCCCACCCCACTTCCATAGCGTTTCACCATTCCTGCATGCCATGACTTAAGTTGAACTGAAAAAAATCTTATGCACTCCCCCCTTAAAAATCCTGGATACGCCCTTGCATACAATGTAATATTTAAAAAAAAACTTGTAATCACGAAATTCTGAGAACGTGTTAATGGATTACAATTAAACTTGACTTTTAAAAATAGCTTTTGTTTTTGTTTATAAAATCGCTCTATGACGGAGGCATCATTTTTTACTTCACGCAGTCGAAGATCCATAGCCTAATTTTATAACATCTCAACCTACAATGTAATTTATACACTTATGATCATGAAAATTATAAAAGTATACCATGTATTTCCCGTTTAAAATTGATATATCTCCATATTTCTTTTCTGTTGTTGTCATGAATGCCATCTCAACAGATAGAGAAGGTGTGTATTGAGGGTTGTACTTTATATGACAATGACCCAACGGCATCAGGTGACCTAGCCAACTTTCTTTGTCTCCTGCGTTGTCTCACCGATCTGACGATAAAGGAATCTGATGGTGCATGCAAATATTTGCGGCTTCGTGATGATTTTTACCACGAACTTGCTCGTCTGGCCTCATGCTCAAAGGTGATTAACAAGGTGTTTTGATGTAATAAATACAGGGAGTTGAACGTATTGGTTACACCGTTCAACGTTGCCTTAAATGATGAGTAATGAAACTGTCAATTACGTTTACCTCTATTTAACCTTGACAGTTAATGTAGAAAAGTCATTCATTCCTGATAATTACCCAATTTTGTCCCCGAATATTTCCCCGAATTTTTTTGCCACATGCCAAATTTCCCCAATGCGACTGATTCGTATCATTAATCGAACCTTAAAGGCTGTGATGTTCAGAAATTACAGCTCCTATCACATCCTTTTAAATGTTTCCTGCTTTTATAAAGATAAAGGTGAGTTCTGGTTTAAAAAAAAAATATTTCTCACAGAATCAAACGAATATTACACTGAATGTTCGATATTACAAATAAATGTCATTTGCTAAACAATTCTGGTAAAAAATATATACTGGCTGAGTAATGAGCATAGAAAGATTAGGAAATCAAGGTTAGTAGCCCCAACACCCGCCATTGGTGTAGTCCCATATACATCTTCTGTGTACAGTGCTTGTTAACACTTTACCAAGACTGGGCCGAATTTATTATGATTTTGATTACTCCAGAACTTTGTCATTCAAACCAATACTTACATGCTACACGATCAACTTTTTTCTGATCCATTCCACACCTTTTCTTTCACAATGCAATCGGATGACCAAAACCTACCTTAATCTTTAGAAACTTCAAGCTAAAAGCTTAATTACAGTTTAATAAATTTAGAATGTAAAATTTATGTTAATTGATACATAACACTTTTTGAAACATTACCTTGATAATAAGCGCAATTAGATAGCGTGTAGTACTTATTACATCATTATTGTTTTCTAATTTCATAATGTCTTAACCTACAATGTAATATATACACTTTTTTTCTCTTTTTTTATTATTGTTCCACGTTTTACAGAAAATATAGACATACATATCAAACATAAAATTACACAATACAATTGTAGTATAAATGAGCACATCTCAATGATTCTCAATTCATAAAATAGATTAAGTAGAATGTGAGGAACCTATGAAAAATCAGTGCTTATAAAATATATAGGTTCCTGGGAAAAATAGGTAATGTAGATGAAAAACAGTAGTAGTAGAGAAAGAGGTAATTTAGAGGGGAGAATTTAAAACACAATACAAATAAGCAAATTTGTATAGAAAATAATGCATTGGCACCAATACCGAGAGTGACCCAGTCAAAATACATAGTCGCCCGAGCAATTTAGTTAACATAGCACAAAGTATTTTTTTTCTCCAAAAACCGGAACATGCATCATGAAATAACAGTTAACATTGTTAGCATTAAAGGACTATGGGGAGGGCAAACAACTTATATTAGATGTAAGAATTTAAAAGAAAAACTCAGAAGTTTGCTTTAAAAGCAATTTAACGATGGTGCTTCCTTAACCTCCGAGTCCAAACCATGCCAAAAAGAGGGACCGGTAAACATGATTGTTTTGGGGCAAAAACTGTCCGGATTGGGGGGGAGATGGAAATTGTTTTTTTTATCTTGTGGGAGAGGAGTGAATAACGCTGTTTAAAGCGAACATAGGAGGGAATATATTGGGCAAATCATCCTCACATAGCTGATACATGAAAATTCAGAAGAAATAATTGTATAAATCAGGTACTTTCAGAAAACGGTTTTCAACAAATAAAACGTCAGTGTTTGCCTGGAAATCTGCCTCTGCCAGATGTATTGTTCTTATTGCTCTTTTTTGGATCATGAGAATCGAATTGAATTTTGTTTCTGAACAATTTCCCCATGCTAACACCCCGTTATTTAGATAAGAATGATAAGAATGATAAAAGTCCCCCATCGTATTCCCTATCGTTTAAAATTGATAGGTCTCCAATTTTGTGTGTCCTTTTTTATCTTTTGTCATAAATGGCACCTCAACAGATAGAGAAGGTGTGTATTATAGGTTGTAATCTACGTGGTAATGACCCAACAGCATCACGTGACCTAGCCAAGTTTCTTTGTCTTCTGCCTTTTCTCACCCACCTGATGATAACAGAATCTGATGGTCAATACAAACATCTTTCCCTTCGCGATGATTTCTACCACGAGCTTGCTTGTAAGGCCTCATCCTCAAAGGTGATTTACAAGGTGTTTTAATGTAATACAGGGAATAGGAGATATTGGTTTACTCCGACATATACACATGAAATTATAGACATCGTTTCAAACCTAGACAACAAGAAAAGTTCTGGCTACGATGATAGCAATAATGTTATCCTGAAAGCCATTATTCCATTTATAGTAGACCCCCTGGTTCATATATATTTAATTTGTCTTTGCTACATGGGCAAATTCCCAACTGTATGAAAATAGTGTCTGACAGTGAAGTCTACCAAGTAAACGGGTTTTCTTTCATAATTTGAATATTATGACACTGCTAACATTTAAATTTCACAGATAGGAAATACATGACATATTCATAATTTCTGCAAAGTTCTACAGAATTTGATGTTGGCTGCAAAAGAGACATAATATCTTTAAGAGGAAATTGAAAATATTTATTATACTTCCTTACAATACAGATTAATATCAGTGCATTATCAAATCATGTCTTGCCGTCTTTAAATCCTTCCTGTCACGTCTTTTTTACGCTATGTATGTAGCTTACTATGATTATGGTCACTACCCCCTGCAGTATGCACATCGTGTGTTCTCTCTCTCTCTCTCTATCTCTCACTCTCCTTTCTTCTCCTGTCCACCTCTCTTTTTATTTACTTTTCACATATGCAGCAACATTTTCTATTCTTCCATTTCTCTCTTTCCTTGTTTATTTTATGTTGTATTATATATATATATATATATATTTTTTTTTTTTTAAATAATAATTATTATACATTTATGTCTTATCTGTCAGTCGTATTTGTCTCTTTTGAACTTTCCAGTGTTCATCTTATACGTGTCGTAACAAGTTTTCGAATTACGTATATGTAATTGTGTTATTATTCAGCAACTTTTTGGTAATCTATGGATATATATTTTTTTCTTTAAGTGATATATTTACATGTTACAACAGTTTTGTTTGTTATTATCTTGATGGATCCACATTTAACAACCTTTGCTTTTCAGTGGATCCCTCCATTTCCACAGGTTAAATCTTATTTTTGTTTTGTTTAAACTATCATACTGGATATATTGACATGTATGTATAGTTTTATATACCTCATACATAGATTGTCATTCAATGATTAGTCAAAACTATATCACATGACAAGGAGCATTTCGATCTATCATTGCGTCAGAGGGTTTGATAGCTACTATTAACCCCTGTGATAGGACTCCTAACCCCTCCGCGACTTTTGCACACACACAGCGTACAAGATTTCAAATAATTAATTAACGGTCACCGTGTTTTTTGAAAGTGGGATTGAATTGGTATGATCGTATTAGCTAAATTTCACACATTTTGGGGTCTAAAATTACCTTCATAGCAATTTTAGGTTCTAAAAGGGCACTATAAATGTCATAGATAAGACTAAAAGCAATAACTATGCACTTTGAAGGTATTTGCGGTGTGAAAACAGAACTCAACTATCCCTTTAACCTACAATGTCATTTATACACGTATGATCATTAGTATGACAAAAGTATAACATGTATTCCCTATCGTTTAAAATTCATTTGTTAGTGTCCTTTTTATTTGTTGTTATGAATGATACCTTGACAGATAGAGAAGGTGTGTATTATAGGTTGTAATCTACGTGGGAATGACCCAACAGCATCACGTGACCTAGCCAGGTTTCTATGTCTCCTGCCTTGTCTCACCCACCTGATGATAACAGAATCTGATGGTCAATACAAACATCTTTCCCTTCGCGATGATTTCTACCACGAGCTTGCTTGTAAGGCCTCATCCTCAAAGGTGATTTACAAGGTGTTTTAATGTCGGGAATAGAAGATATTTCTGACACCGTTGCCTCGAATGATAAATAATGAAACTGTCAATTACTTTTACCACTATTTAACTGTAACAGGTAATATAAAAAAGTCATTCGAATGTGTTATTACCACAATGTAACTGATTGTTTCGTTATATAAATCGACCGTGATGTTCAGTAATTACAACTCTTACCACATCCCTTGATAATTTTACATGCTTTAGAAGCTTTTGAAGCTAAAAGCTTAATTACAGTTTAATAAATTCAGAATGTAAAATTCATGTTTGTTAGTATTAACAACTTATAAACAATCACCTTGATAATAAGGGCAATTCGATGGACATGTAGTACTTATTACATCATTATTGTTTCCTAATGTCTTAACCTTCAATAAAATCTATACACTTACGATCATAAAAGCATACATGTATTGCATGTATTCCCTATCGTTTAGAATTGATAGTTCTCCAATTTTATGTGTTCTTTTTGTTGTTGTCATGAATGGCATCTCATCAGATAGAGAAGGTGTGTATTGGGGGTTATAATCTATATGACAATGACCCAACGGCATCAGGTGACCTAGCAAAGTTTCTATGTCTCCTGCCTTGTCTCACTGATCTGACGATAAAGGACCGTAACGATCAAAACGATCATCCATCCCTTTGTGATGATTTCTACCACGAACTTGCTCGTCAGGCCTTATCTTCAAAGGTAATTTACAGGGTGTTTTGAAATTAGTTTAATACAGGGAATGAAAGCCTTAGTTGATGAATAATGAAACTGTCAATCACTTTGTACCACTATTTAACTGGGGCAAGTTTAACTTTTAAAGTCGATATAGATTGTTTCGTATTACAAAGGGGAAAGTTCGAAAATTGGGTGGATAGTGGTTCTTTACAAGTTTGATATATTTATATGCCCCTGTGGATGTATTATAAGCACTAGAAAATTTAGCCCCTAAAACACTTCTGCTTTCGAGAAAATTGAATATAAGAATTTACCGGTGCTCCCGGTAAATTTTGATAAATTTCAAATAGCGCCTATGGCCGTTCAAAGGTAGCTGCGACCATGAAAATCTCAGAATATGTAGTTGTTATATATAATTTCCAAACGGGAATAGCTAATCGGTCGATTTTCGTCAGGAAACATTGTTTTATAGCTTATTTAATATCTTGACCTTGAGAGGGAGCTATACAATATAAAGAGTTTATTATTTACAATTTCATAACTTAAGACTCGATTTTAACCGCGACAACGATCACTGAATATTGTAGGATCGCATATGCTTCAAATATGGTAATTTGAACCAAATTCATGACCCCATACCAAAAGTCACCATCACCAATTCTATGAGTCCTTTTTATTTTGTGTCATGAATTGCATCTCAACAGATAGAGAAGGTGTTTATTGAGGGTTGTTATTTGTATCGTAATGACCCAACATCATCACGTGACCTAGCCAAGTTTCTATGTCTCCTGCCTTGTCTGACCGACCTGATGATAAAGGACTCTGATGGTCAATGCAAATATTTGCACCTTCTTGATGATTTCTACCACGAACTTGCTCGTCTGGCCTCATCCTCAAAGGTGATTTACAAAGTGTTTTAATGTAATACAGAGAATAGAAGATTTTTCTGACACCATTGCCTTGAATGATGAATAATGAAACTGAATAGATGATTAGTACTACAAAATCGGAGAATAGCGTTGAAGAGAGCCATAACTGAAGTTGTTCGAATTGCACTCATCAGAGTAAAACGCAAGAATGAAACAAAAAGCCATAATCGATCAATATAAATGGAAACTAAAAGGAATAAGGCGCGAATATAACGAGCGCTAAAAGAAAATGGTTTAACATGACGGTGACGGATCAAGGGGGAGGGGGCGAAACGGCCGCGCCCCCCCCCCCCTATTGGCTGCGCAAAAAAAAGGAAGGAAAAAAGAGGAAGAAAAGAAGAGGAAAAAAAGGAGAAGAGAAAAGAAAGAAGAGAAAAGAAACAGAGAGAAAGAGAGAAAAGAGGAGAAAGGAAAAGAAAGTTCCCCCCCCCCCCCCCCGATGTCGATCGGTCAAATTTTAGAATTTCGGGATAAAAAACAAAACAAAAAAATGTTCTCTTACCCCCCCCCCCCCTCCCTCCCCCCACCCCCCTCCCCCCCCCCCCCCCCCCCCGCTTATTCAGCGGGTGGATGAGTCGTTGCGAAATTTTCGGCGCGATTTTAAAATTTAAACCTCCACCCTCTCCCCCCCCCCCCCGCCCCCCATTGGAAAAATCCTGCGTACGCGCCTAATTTTAGCATTCAACATTGCAAAATCTCGTTTGGTCGCTACACCTCCTTGCCCAATAACACAAAACTATGATATCGTTCCCGGCCTTGATGTATCCATGGTTGGTGTAATAGATCTTTTTTCCTTCAATTTCTACTAACCTTATTGTGTGCTTTCACAATCATGATTGTTTCATTTTCCCTTTAAAGCAGGCGCGTAGCCAGGGGCGGTAGGGGCAGTAAAAGGACATAGGTCGAAAAAGGAGCAGACAAAGCAACAATTTTGAAAATTCGGACAAGTCGAGAACGGTACAACGAATTGTCTTCTTTCTCTAATAATTTAATGAAAT
Source organism: Strongylocentrotus droebachiensis (assembly GCA_035222895.1). Taxonomy (NCBI): domain Eukaryota; kingdom Metazoa; phylum Echinodermata; class Echinoidea; order Camarodonta; family Strongylocentrotidae; genus Strongylocentrotus; species Strongylocentrotus droebachiensis. The sequence goes on along the minus strand of JAVYIG010000344.1, from coordinate 490,759 downwards.
GTCAAAGGGCGGGGGAAAACTGAATTCAAACAAGGATTAAGAGTCGAGAATGGTACAACGTATCCTCTTCTTTCTCTAATAATTGTATGAAACGTCAAATCTTCCGCGCTTCGTGCGGATGGGGGGCAACTGAATTCAGACATGGATTAAGAGTCCAGAACGGTACAACGAACCGTCTTCTTTCTCTAATAATTTAATGAAACGTTAAGCTTCTGCGCGTTGCGCGGGAAAACTGAATTCAGACAAGGATTAAGAGTCGAGGATGGAACAACGAATCATCTTCTTTCAACCATAATTTCATTAAACTATGAAAAGTCAAAGGTTCCGCGCTTTTTGCGCGGGAGGGGGGGGGGGCAACTGAATTCAGACAAGGATTAAGAATCGAAAACGGTACAACAAATCGTCATCTTTCTAATTAAATGAAACGTTTAGCTTCTGTGCGTTGCGCAGGAGAGAGGGGAAAAAACTGAATGTAAACAACGATTAAGAGTCGAGATTGTAACAACGAATCATCTTCTTTCTCTCATTTCATTAAACTATGAAAGATCAAAGCTAATACGCGCTTCGCGCAGGAGCAAGGGGGGGGGGGGGACTGAATTCAGACAAAGATTATGAGTCAAGAATAGTACAACGAAACGTCATCTTTCTCTAATAATTTAATGAAACGTCAAAGCTTTCGCGCGGGAGGGGGAGGGGGCAACTGAATTCAGACAAGGATCGAGAGACGAGAACGGTACAACGAATCGTCTTCTTTCTCTAATAATTTAATAAAACGTTAAGCTTCTGCGCTTTGCGCGGGAGGGGGAGGGGGTGGAATCTGAATTCAGACAAGGATTAATAGTCGAGATTGGAACATAATTTCATTAAACTATGAAAGGTCAAAGCTTCCGCGCTTTGCGCGGGAGGGGGAAACTAAATTCAGGCAAGGAATAAGAGTCGAATATGGTACAACAAATCGTCTTCTTTTTCTAATAATTAATGAAAGGTCAAAGCTTCTGCGCTTCGCGCGTAATATGGGGAAACGGGAGGTGAACAGCGTTCTGCCCGAACGTGACTTTTTGATATCTTTTCTCGTTTATTTGGTGATAAATAACACTTTCACAAAATAAATATTATGCTCAAATTGTGAAACCAGAAAATTACTCTTTCGGGCAAGAGGCATCGATGAAAATGTAAAAAAATGTATAACTTAAAAACGGGGAATGTTGATATCGGACAAGAGACGTGACGTGAGCCTGACCCCTTTCCAAAATGTTGCATGCTTGTTGGTACCGGTATGGTACTTCTAATATGACCTTGTCAGTATTGGTATGTTGAGTTGAAAAATGGTCTGCGCAATTTTCAAATTAACCCCCACCCCACCCCCTATTCGAAAATCCTGGATCCGCGCCTGAACATGTGTAATGATGTATCGAGTACCAAAAGCCCCTAAAATCGGTTTGAAAAAAAATGTATGTTATGCCGTTTTGTCATGGGGGGGGGGGGCAGCATGAACGTGTAGGCTGTCCTGCCGCATGCCGAATTGTAATTCATATTCCCGCCACCCGAAGCCTCCCCCCTCCAAAAAAAAAAAAAAAAAAAAAAACAGCAGATGTGCGTACAGTATCCATGTATTTGAAAAGCTCAATGGAGCGCCCAGCATGCTTCTCCGTATAAATTGACGCAAAAACTAGGAAAGCGCTTGCCCACTGCTGGATATCAAGGGGTTTTGCGCTGGGGCTGCAACTGCAAGCCTGCTCCCGATCCTTCTAAAACAAATGTAGTGCTAGCTTCATAATACTGGTACTATTGGGAGCATTCTTCAACAACATGCCCACATATTCCCCTTTCCATATCTTGTGCTTCACTGTAAGCTGAATCATGGACAGTCACCCCTAGACTATCCCCCACCCGCGCCACCATACTACTATGCCTGGAAATTGGAAAAATCAGTGTGCCCAACTGTAGTGGAAGGCTCATTATCAAATGCGGTCCCCTCCCCATCACCCGCAGGCGCGGATCTACGGGGGGGGGGGGTTTAGGGGGTTTAAACCCCCCCCCCCCTTGGGCGGCCCAGAAAAAAAAAAAAAAAGGGAAAAGAAAGAAAAAAAGAAAGAAAAAAAGAAAGAAAAAAAGAAAGAAAAAAAGAACGCACGCTGGAGAGAAACCCTTTCAAGTGCAAATATTGTGAGAAGATATTCAACTCATCTGGTAACTTAACCAAACACATGATAACTCTGGATATAACCTTGTATTAAACTGTTACTTGATTTAAAAAGACGTTATCATGCACTGCTTTTTATGGTCTCCATTGTGTTAATAGATGCCAGGAAAACATCACTTACGGGGTTCAAATAAACACCCCCCAAAAAAAATCGGCTCGCCGCTTCGCGGCTCGTGGACGATGCTCCGCATCGTCATTATTTTGGTCAAACCCCCCCCTTAGCAAAAAGCTAGATCCGCCCCTGACCCGGCTCACTCATACTATTCCCGACCGACGGCAAGGGGCCTATAATAATTCCCAGGGCATCGACTCACCCTCATTGTGTGGATTGCTGATTGGGCCCGCCTCCTCCGCCGACATGCAATGGCTAGCAATAGGTACTCCCGCATCCTGTGGAATGGAAGCCTCAGTCGCCGATCACTCCGAGTTACCCTTCGACGACTCTCAACCTGCCTACTAGCCCTCTTGGATTTAGATTTGGGTAATAGGCATTGCACTTCAACCAATTAACAACTCTGCTGAATCGAATCGTAGAAAAGTTCCAATGCAAAATATATCTATAACACCGGAGCTCCAAATTTATATGTCCACTCTTCACTTGCTCTAAGGAAGCCCACTTAGCACGTGCGTGCTGCGCACGTGAAAAGTGCGTGGTCCGTGCTTTCTCGCCACTTCCCAAGTTCAACTGTCCAATGAGCACGCAGAACTTACGTGGACCGTACCGAGTAAGCACGTGCTCCGCACTTACAACGCACGTTGTGCGCACTGATTTATGCAGTGTATAGTCTCTGCGGTGGAATGGGCGGCATCTTGAGGCAGCACCAGCTGGGATTTCTGGAGAACATCGGTCGTCCTATATATACCCCGACATCGGGCGGAAAAACTCACCGAGTTCATTGCACGTGCATGCACTTACAACGTGCGAGTGAGTAAGGACACCATACGTGAGTAGCACGTGTAATTACGGCCTCCGTACGATAACGTGGCAACCGCGCGGAGACCTTACGGTGTAAGCATGTTGTAAGTACGTTGTAAGCACGTACAACGTACTTACCATGTGCGCAACGTACGATGCACGCAACCGTTCACGACCAGGCGTGGCGTGCGGGCCACGTACTTGCATCGTGCGTTGCCGGTACTCCCTCCCTGCCTTTGCCACTCCCTCCCTACGTTTTCAGAAAAACGTGGCGGCCGTGGCCTCTTTAAAAACCGTACGGACTAAAAACACGCACGGTGGGTTGTGACCAACACTTTAATAATACATTCGGCCGCTTGTAATTAACGCTGTAGATATCGTGGGAACAACCGCACTAGAAATAGGTCAGGAACAACTGTAAACCATAATAACGCTTTGGCGTTAACATGTATTACATCTTCCTTAAAACGAAAGGACTGGAAAATGTCTTTTTGTGGGAAAATAACGATGATTAGTTGCAATCACTTATGTAAATAATATGATTTTCAGACGCTTGTACCGAATGGTTGTATGTTTTGTGCTGTGCAAAGATTCGATCAGTTTAATTTTGGCCATTACAAGAAGTGGGTTATTGATGGAGACAAATGCTGCATGTACCTGGTACAGATTAGTATTAGTATTGTATTACCTAAGAAGAAGAAAAAAAAGTCAGTTTAGTCACTCAATAGCGTCTGACATTGAAGTCTAGAAAGTAAACAGGTTTCCTTGCATAGTTTGAATACTAGGAAGTTGCTAACGTTTAAATTTCACAGATAGGACATACATGACATATTCATGATTCCTGTAATGTTCTACAGAATATGATGTTGGCTGCAAAAGGGACATAGTATCTTAAACCTACAATGTCATTTATACACTTAAGATCATGAAAAGGATTAAGATATAACATGTATTCCCTATTGTTTTAAAATTGATAGATCTCCGCTTTTTGTTTGTGTTTTATTTTGTTTGTCATGAATGGCATCTCAACAGATAGAGAAGGTGTGTATTGAGGGTTGTACTTTATATGACAATGACCCAACGGCATCAGGTGACCTAGCCAAGTTTCTTTGTCTCCTGCCTTGTCTCACCGATCTGACGATAAAGGACTCTGATGGTCCATGCAAATATTTGCACCTTCGTGATGATTTCTACCACGAACTTGCTCGTCAGGCCTCATCATCAAAGGTGATTTACAAAGTGTTTTAAATACAGGGAATAGAAGATATTGGTTACACCGTTGCCTTGAATGATGAATAAATGAAACTGTCAATTACTTTGTACCACTATTTAACTAGGGCAAGTTTATTCCTGCCAGTTAATGTAGAAAAGTCATTTGAATATGTTATTACCATAATTTCACTGATTGTTTTGCTTTATTAATCGGCTGTCAATGACCATGATGTTCAGTAATTACAGCTCCTTCCACTTTCTTAATATGTTTCTAGCTTTAGAACTTGAAAATGATAAAAGAACAACATGTATCCCCTATTGTTTAAAATTGATATTTCTCCAATATGTTCTCTTTTTTGTCATGAATGACGTCTCAATAGATAAAGAAGGTGTGTATTCAGGGTTGTAATATACGTGAGAATGGCCCAGCAGCATCATGTGACCTAGCCAAGTTTCTTTGTCTTCTGCCTTGTCTAACCGACCTGACGATAAAGGACTCTTATGGTCTACACAAATATCTTTCCCTTTGTGATGATTTCTATCACGAACTGGCTCGTCTGGCCTCATCGTCAAAGGTGATTTTCCTTGGGGGGGGGGGGGGGGAGGGGGTACTATTTACTGCAGGTAATTTGCAAAACAGTTGCCGTGATGAATAATGAATGATGAACCTGTTATTTATTTTGTACTATACATTACGTGAAAAATAAAATCATATTTAACACCGACTGGCAATTAAAAATGTTGTCGGTGACCTGGAGAAGGGGGATTGGGGCGATAACACGCCTTTCATAGGTGAAATAGCGTCTCACAAGCCCTGATGATTATAAACCTTTCTCAAATATAAGTTGACTCTAACATGCTAAATATGACCATTACTTTTTAGATCAAGTTGCTTTAGAAAAAAATATCACATTGATTATCTGTGATACTCAAAAGGAATGACATCTGAACAGAATGAACAATAAAAGGATTCAATTTAAATAGGAATATCAAAACAGCATCTCGTGATGGTTTGTATTATGATATGCTCGACTAGCTTCCACCTCAGATTCATGAAAACATACATGCTATTATTATAATTATTTTACAATGTCAATGGCAAGTTTCTCATAATGCATTATAATCACTGAAGCAATATTTAATGAATAACGCATCAAACAAGAAAGAACAAAGACAAAGGACAAATTTAAAGAAGTGCTTTATCAAGTCAACTTCAGAAAGAACATTAAACAACACATTTGTCACAACTCCAGTCTGCAGTAGGCCTTTTATTTACCCTTATGACCATTATCCATCACCCAACGTTTATCTCTCTCTTTCTATTTTTCTTTTGATCCCCACTTTTGCTCTCTTCCTTACAATTTCCCAATGCGCAGACAGTTAGAATCGTCAAAATATTCGCTTATTTTAGAGTAGCAACAATTTTACCTTGAATTAACAGAAAAGGAGTGACTGAGTTAATACAATAAAGTATGTATATATTCATAAAGTGTAGAAGAACGCAATCGTGTTGGGTAAAAACTATTCATATTGTCTGGAAACTATACAACTTTGAATTTCCTTTGTTGTCTTTGTTTTATTAAGGGTTACGATTTAAAAAAAATATATAGAAGTCTTTCACATATTATGTTCAGTCGAGTAGCAAATTATAAATCTATATTTCATGATTTATCTATATACAAATTGTTTAATAAATTGACTTGTTACTACTTAGAAACGGAAAAGCATTGTAAGAACTAAACGATTATGCATTTTCTAAAGCAACGTTATCCATTCATAAGTTATAGGTTTTACATGAAGTTCGTCATAATATGTGAATATAATCCATTAATTAAGTCCTCCCCAAGAAAATTAAAATTAATAAATCAATCAATCAAACAAAATTGAATAATTGTTTTATTCAGGCAAAAACAAATCGCCCTTAATCTTTCAAATAATTTAGAACACCCGTTTCATGTATTTGACTATCCGATTTTATATCTCACAATAGAAACTAGCTCTACCATCAACTTATCGTTACTTGTGGGAAACATTGATAAAGAAAATATCTAAATGCGAGGTATGGTATTCAAAACAACAGTAACATGAAAACGGTTTTACAAGTTGTTATTATCTCTAATTTGTAAACAGATTGGAAAGCTCTGCATAGAAGACTGCAACTTGTGGGAAAATGATCGCACAGCGTCACGTGCCTTAGCCAAGTTCTTATGTCTTCTGCCTTGTCTCACCGACCTAACGATGAAGGATTCTTGTAAACCATGGCGACACGATGATTTCTACCTTGAGCTTGCTCTTCTTGCTTTTTCTTCAAAGGTAGGGTAACAAAATCAATAACGTACTACTTTCTTTTCGACCCACGTTTAGCATGCAACAAAAAGCCTTGTCACCGATCTCGATAAAAAAAAGGGGCGGGGTGGGTGTCTGTCAAATATCTGGGCACAAAATAGCGAATACTCCTTTGGGAAAACTAAACAAAAGACCTCGTGTTGTGACCAACTGAAACCAAGTGGGACGAACTCTGAGTATAGATAGCTCTGGTCATAAAAAACGAAATTGTCGCCGATGGATGCAACTAAAAATGATTATTGATAGCATTGACTAATCTAAGAACCAGAGGCTGCGGAGAGTCTTCAACAGTGTGGTAGTAGGCGGTGGGGGGGGGGGGGGGGGGGGGGGGGGTTGCCAACATAAAAGGGCACTTTCTGGAGAAACAAAAAGAGAGAACACATATTATTGTATCTTCCGGCAGTATGCCGGTGGGGTACCTTTGATTCAGCAGCTTTACGCCGCCGCGTCCGCCGAGTCATATTCTTGTGTGCGCTTTAACTGCCGCACTCCTTGACGGATTTCTTTCAAATTTTGAAAGGAGGTGTATCGTGGTATAATCTCAACACCTATAAATGTTGGTGATGCTGTCCCCAGTGTTCCGTCTTCTATAGGTTAAAAGGCCATATGCTTTTGGATGGTTTGTGTGTGTTGTATGTGCCACATTATTCAAGGGATTTTGTTCACATTTTTAACAAAGGTGTATCTTGGTATAATCTACAAGCCTATGGATTTTGGTGATGCTGCCCCCAGTTTTTCGTCTTTTATAGGGTCGAAGGTCATATTTTGATATATTTCTTCGTGCACTCTAAAAATAGAGTGCAAAATTTTGCTGTGCAAAATCGCTGTTTAAAAAAGTTGGGTAAAGTATTACCCAACCTTGTGCCAAACACCAAGTCCCTTCGAAATGTCATTACACTTGCCATAGTGTCATATCAACATTCGACTGTGCCCATTTCTGGGGTAAGAAAGTAACGATGCAGATTAAGATTTGAACCACGCGTTGGGTAAACACAAGTTTTTACACCTAAACGTTGGTATTATGACACAACTGATGTTAAAAACTATGATTGAAGCGCTAGCGTGGTCGGTCGTTCCGAATCAGCTGTTCATCGAATTAATCGTGTTCAAGATCGACAGAAGATGGACGACTTTGTTCGAAATAGACTACGATCATGCACATGTGTCTTTCCGCAGCATTTATTTGCATGAATGCGTGTAAATCTTCTCAATATGGACATGAAATTCCTCATAATTCTGGACAATACATTATTCGTATGGAGAATGTCATCCGTGATGCAGTCACCTACTGCGAGCACGCCAAGCGAAAGACTGTCTAGCCAAGAGAGAGAGAGAGAGGTCTGCTACTTATACGCTACACTACATATAACATGTACATTTCCAGCCAACTCCTCGGACAAATTTTCGTTTTTACCCAAGTCTGTGTAAAAATAGAAAATCATACAATAAGGTTGGGTTAAAATTTTACCCAACTTTTGGGTAACAAATTACACAAGAACAAAGTAAACGGGTACCCAGGATGAGTTGGGTAAGAATTACCCAATGTTGTGTCAAAAAGGGAACATGGTTGTCGTTGGGTAACGTTTTACCTTTTACATTAGGTCAAATATATTGCACATCAGTTGGGTAAAACATTAACAATTTGCTGGGTAAATTTTTACCCAACCACCCCTGTGTCAAATTTTACCCAACAAACATGCATGTTCCCTTTTTACCCTCGTAAAGTGTAAAATTTTACCCAATATTGGGTATCTTTTTTTTAGAGTGTGGCACTCTAGTTTGCGGTCTAACGTACTGCATAATTCCTTAATGGATTTCCTTTCAAATTTTGTATGGAGGTGTAGCTTGGTATAATCTACAAGCCTATGGATTGTGGTGATGTTGCCCCCAATGTTCCGTCTTCTATAGGGTCAAAAGGTCATAGTTTGATTGGTGTCTAGTGTATGCTCTGCAGACTATATTTCATGACGGATTTCTTTCCAATTTTGTGTAGAGAATTAGAATTGTATTTTGGTACAATCTACACTTTTAGCTGATGCTGCCCGTATTGTTCCATCTTTTATATGGCCAAAGGTCATAACTATATACATATATATATGTCTTTATGCGCTCTAACTGCCACGTTTCTTTCAAATGTTGTATGTAGGTCTGTCTTAGTACAATCTTCACATCTTTAGTGTTAGGTGATGATGCCATCTGCGTTTCGTATGTTGTAGGGTCAAAGGTCATTTTTTGATGGCTGTCGCTCTAACTGCCACATTTCTTGACAGATTTCTTTCAAATTTTCTACAGAGATGCATTATAGTCTGATCTAAAGACATATTATTTTGGTGATGCTGCTCCTAGTCTTGACAATAGTCTGAGCAACTATTGGCGATCTCTACATCACCCTTTTGTTTCAGGGAGGGGAGAGAGGATCTTTGTCCCTCCTCCGAACATAAGGATGACACAGAATCGCTGCCGCTGCCGGGGGATACATTCGCATTGTGCGGCAATACAGATTGCGATATTGCTAGTTTGTAGACATTGTTTTTTACCCCAACATTGTCATAATTGTGATTACATTAGCAGGGATGACATCAATATTTGTTTCTCTCTTTAAATTGTTCAAGATACTGCTTAAACCTCATACTTTGCATTTAGTTGTGATGGTCTGAATATTAGCGAGCGATCAAAATAATTTCGATTTGTAAGGTCGTAGTGTGAGAAAAAAAAGAGGATAAAAAACAATTCCTGATGAGTTTTAACCACAATCTAATCACGAACGATTGGAATGGCCCTTTATAAGTAACACAATCGTATCAACTATACATGTAAGCGAACGTAGCGAGAGAGCTTTGGAGAAACTACAGAAAATGGGCCTCTATTCAAGTCGTTTTAAATTTGGGTCGCATGTTATATTAGGAAAAGGAGTCACTTATCAGAAATGAAAAGAACACTTGTTAGAAAAGAAAAGGTGCACATGTCAAAGCAAAAAGGACAATTATCAGAGGGGAAAATGGGCACTTATCCATAGGAAATGTACTTATTAGAAATGAATAGGGGCACGTGTCAAAATAAAAGAACAATTGATCGGGGATGAAACGAGAAAGAGATAAATTGCCTTTTTTATATTTTATAACCATATCAACAGTTATATGTGATTTACAAATTTGTTTGATAAACTGTGATCCGTCGTGTTATATGCCAATAATAAAGGAAACAACTTAATTTTAATTCTATCTGATTGTCATTAATTAATCTTGTATCAAGATGGGGGTGGTCTGTATGCTAAACACAAGGAAATAGCACAGTCATATTATATCTCTTTGCCCGACACTTGTACAATAGCCTTATAATACTCTTGAAATCGACATGATATTCGATACGACCATGATATTCGATACGACCATGATTCTCGAATCAAGTGACTCTGTTGAAGGAAGTGATGGAGGAACTTCTTGCTGATAAATCATTTCAAAAGTTTTGTGTATTGAAGAGAAGGCCGCGTTACAGTAGAGATGAAGAATAATTTGTGAGCTTTCCAATTTGTTTATCGTTCTTTTCCTATCTGAAAGAATATAATTTTTGGAATTTCACTCGAAAAGGATGTTTAGCTGCCCTTTAAGTCAAAATATAGCAAAGGGAAAGGGACACTTTTCAGAGGAAGGAAAATGGGCACGTGTCAAAATAAAAAAGTCAATTATCAGGGATGAATAGGGGCATTTCCCACACCTGAAAAGAGGCACTCACTAGAGATTAAAAAGGGCACAATATTATAAATAAACAGGGACATTTGTCGAAGGAAAGGGAGCACCTATCAGATTTTGTTAGGGCCACATATCAGGGCTAACTTCGAATCATCGGGTCATCACGTCCGGCCGGGTGGTCGCGTTAACTGACCTTTTAGTTTAAAACATGCCCCTTAATTCAGGAAATATCGGGGTTGATGTTTGTGAAATAAATTCCTCTCATCTACAAATGGTCTGATCCGAATTACCCGACACTAGTTAAAACCCTACAGCAAATAAACGAAAGGTCGCATGATCTTCCACTTTTATTTCATGAGAGGAGATCAGTTTCTTGAAGGTTTCACGACACCAAGATTGGCGAAAGAGTACAGGGACAGCTGATCAACAACCTAAGATTTGCAGACGACATTGTCCTTGTAGCTGACAATGATAGAGACTTCCAAACAATAGTTGACCTAGTACATCAGAGCAACTCAAACTTTGGATTGGAAATAACCATTACAAAAACAGAAGTACAAGCCATAAGCAAACAGCCTTAACTATTGAATATAAACATTGGAGGAGAACAGTTAAAACAAGTACATAAGTTCATGTACTTGGGAGGAACAATAAGCCAGAGAGGATCCTGCTCGGAAGAGGTACAGCACCGTATTGGGAAAGCAATAAGAGCATTCCAAGCACTCAATAATATCTGGGCATCAAAAGATATACGCTGCTCAACAAACGTAGAACTTTACAAAGTCCTGGTGTTGTCTATTCTGTTATATGGTTCAGAAACATGGACATTAAAGAAGGTCGATGAAAATAGACTTCACACTTTTGAGATGGCATGCTTCAGGAGAAACATGGGTGTGACCAGATTTGACAGGCTAAGAAACACACATACGAAAACAACTTAACATGGAAGAAATCATCGCCAGGGTTGCCACAAGAAGACTGATGTACTTTGGACATATCAAATGAATCCAAACAGATACATCAAATTCTCTCAACGGAAATGTACATGGCAAACGCCCAAGAGGAAGACCAGCTAAGGCGCCTTGGATTAATTCGAGTGGCAGTAAACACGCGGCTTATTAACCAGAGAGCGCATGCATCAAAGCCGATTGAGTTAATCCCGGATGCACGATTTGCCCACGAAAAGCTGCATTGTGTGTGTCCGAAGACCGTGACGTCTTTTTCAAGCCAGAAAAACCGCGATTAATTTTCAACCCATTGAAAGATTCGTCATACTTGTTTAGCTCCCTCTGCGGCTAAACTAAGTTATTTAGCTTAGCTTGAGTTCGTGTCTAATTAGCACTGTACTCTGTATATTTGGAATGGATCATTATGCACAATAAAAACACCGTTTAAAATGGTTGTTTACAAGTAATAAGACCTGTTTAAAAAATTCAACAAGTTGTTGTATTGTAATGAACTGTTAGCATTTTAAACAAGTACGTTTTATCTGTGTATATATAACCGAATGAATTTTTTAAAAATAGATTTTTTTCGAGGAGGTAACTTGGAGGTGTCAATCTAGACACACGGGTTATGGGAGCCCCATTCAAATTTAATTTTCCAGCAATTAATGGAAATAAAGACAAGTGGTTTTTTTCTCTCTCTTGCGTGCTGGCCATTAAGCCAATGTGTTGATTCATGAATTCTTGTTTGGAGATTATGCTATTCAAAACAAAACACATTTTACGGAAGGTTTTAAATATTATTTGTTTCTTTGAACTTGGTATAAAGCCCTCTCTAAAGAATTTTTTTCTCTTGCTCCTGTTCATCTCTTTTCCTCCCTCTCTTTTGTTTCTTCACTGCCTCCCTATCCGCATTCTGCCCCGTACCCCCCTCCCCCGTACGCTAGTGTTTCTCCGGCTTATTATTATCATTATAATCATCATCATATTATTATTATTATCATTATTTAGATGGGGAGGGTGATGAATAATGATAGGAAAGCAATGAATTATAAAAATTCGTTTATAATCGTTTAAAAATTTGGGTTGATTTTACTCTTCCATTCAATAAATCTCATTAAAATGTGAAAACTGCACTCATTATACATTTTTTGTCTTCCTCCCTCCCCAAGTATACTAATGTGTCTCCGGCTTTTTTGTTGTTGTTGTTGTTAGGTGGGGGTAATGGAAGGGAGGTAACAAATCATTGATTGACATTCGTTTAGAAATTTGCGTTAATTTTGCTCACATCACAAACGAAAATCTTATTAGGATAAATCAATACTCTTGCACAAGATTCAAGATTACGAATCAAGATACATTATTTCTCCAATCGTGCAAAATATAAACTAACATTATCAATTGCTCCTGTTTGTTGTACTTTCACATTATTCATTATAATCGTTTTTTTCATAAGCATGTCCATTTTTCTTTCACATGAAATTCTGATACTGCAGGTACTTCATTGAGAGCAGCGTAATCCGCGCTCGCCCTGAAGAAATCTCATGACGGCAAGCACCCTAGTACCTCATAATCCGCCCTTCTATTGTTCGAGTTTATAACCATGACAACGAACTCTACCTTTGGCCAAGTTCATTGTTCCTCTTACGTAGCATAGATGTAGATAGGCCTCACACATAACTCTTTTTCGTATAATCATTCTATATACCGGTAGTTCTAAAATGCTTTCAAATATTTTGTGTCGTTTTTGTTTGTATATACTTAAAAATATGCTTAAAAAATGTAATATTTGAAGTTTGAAATCCTAAGACATGGGTCAATTTTTCCCAACAAATCCTTAGACATGGGTACCTATTTACAGCAAAAGGACCCTTGGATATGGGTATGGGTTCGGAGGTCTCTGCCGCACACCCCCGTCCAACTATATTCTGAGTACCCCCCCCCCCCTTCCAGAATCTGGCCGATTTAATTTGATTTAAAAAAAAAAAATGTTTATATGAATATCATTGTTGAACATTATATTTGCACTATTCAACTGTATTTCTTCCATGCCCCAGAAGGGGCTGTTAAAGAAATTAAAAAAAAAACGTTGTATGATTGTCATTTTCATTGTTATTGTCAATATCCACAACACACATCACACTGAGCATGGCATTGCCTTTCATGATAATATGGCTTCTAAACCGGCGACCGGTAGGCCCTATATGAATAAAACCAGTTTCAACACAAAATTTAGAGTCTACTTCTAATTACAACAGTCTTTGAAAAAAATCAAAGAGAAAGAAAATAAAGAGGAAGAAGAAACGAAATGGGGGAAAAGAAGGGCAGATCAGTTGCGAGTTTCCCACCAACAAGGTGCGCTGGGGTGCCGAGTGGGCATTATACACCCCACCCCCCCCCCCCCAAAAAAAAAAGAGGGAGAGAGAGAGAAAGAAGGAAGGGAAAGGAAACGGAAGTGAGAAGAAAAAGAAAAGTGATACAAAACAGAGGAAGAAGAGGACTGGAAGAAGAAAGGGAAAAGGGAGAAAGTTCAGTTGCGATTTTTATTTTTTCGACCTGCTGTCCCCCAAATCTTACCAGTTTGTTTTCCTTTGGAGATACATATTATCATTAAGTTTGAAGTTCATATCTTAAGTGGTTCTTGAGATATCGAGATAACGGAAAAGCGGGATGCACGGTACGGACAGACAACCCGGCCGGGCGCGCCGGATGCAGTTTGTGATGGGTGGGGGGGGGGGGGGCGGGCGGGCGGGCAAACATTCCAGAGGGCTCACCCTCCAGGGGCTCAGTCTTCTCACCCCTAATAAAAACACACACGCACGCCTTCCCATCCTCTCGCAATAATACACAGGCGCCCGTTTACACTTCATACAACATTCGTACATAATTATATACACACGCCCTTTTTATATTTGTTTTTATTAAACACGTGTAATATAAATCCTGCAAGTTAAGGTTAAAAAGTGTGAACGCTTTATGACCATGATCATCATTCTTCAATGATCACCATATTATTATATGGAAATAATATTTAGATCATGAATGATTATGTTAACCGTTAATTATATCCTGTTCATGACACTGTTAATAAATATCATGAATAAATCAAAACAACGTTTAGATACTGTTTATAATAGTTTCCCCTATTTTCAACAGATAGGTGAAATTCAAATTCTAGCATCGCTTCAAATATTCATGTTAACAATAAATGTTAACATGGATATTAGTTTTTGTTAGGCAGCAAGAAACTCAAAAAAAGATCTTGCATTGGCATGTGAGTGTATCATTATAATTATTCATATTGTTTTATCAATTATTGTGAAATAGTATACATTTAAGCTTTTGGAGCTTTGTTGGGAGTACTTGTATGAAAGAAAGCGTTATTAACTACTAATGCACATGATATGTATGACTTGATATTGATCGCGATCACTTGCCATTCAGTCAAGTAATGAATAATATTATAGAAATTCAAGTATTTATTGTTTCTGTTCAAGCTTGTATTATAGAAAACAATATAGTATAAAGAAAATACAAATTCAATTCATTATGTCTGTACGATGAACATAGTACAATCATAATCTAGTTCAAGCAAAGCGTGACCAAGGAAAATCATTATATTATTAGTATATCTTATAAATATATATATTTGTGTATATGATTTATACACGTAAGTGTAAATACTTGAATTTGAATTCAAAACAAATTGTTCGTAGTATTCGGCAATAATGGTCATAAACTGACTTGCTAAACAACAACAACAACAGCCCATTCACCGGCCTGTTTGTGTGTGAAGATGGAGCTGGGGGATTATTCCAATGATAGAAACAATAGCCGGATTATCTGAACTACGGTCTGCCCACATTGCATTCGCTTTGTCATGATCTGCAGTGATCTGAAATGTTTTGTATGCATCCACTGAATACTAGCTTCAGGTGTTTGTATCCCGGAAGGGGGCACTGTATCCAATGACCGGGTATTTTGTAACGCTTGTATTAAAGGGATAGTTGAGTCCTGTTTTCAGACCGCAAATGCATTCAAAGTGCATGGTTATTGCTCTTATTCTTATGTACATGTATGACATTTATAGTGCCCTGTTAGAACCTAAAATTGCTATGGAGGTAATTTTAGACCCCAAAATGTGTGAAATTGAGCCAATACGATACCAATCCAGCTACACTTTAAAAAAAAACACGGCGAGCGTTAATTAATTATTTAATTAAATGGGCCAGCTAATTGTAGGTAATAAAACACGAAAATGCCAACAAAAAGGCCAACATCGGCATTGGCTGAAATACGTAAAAGGCGTCATTTCGTTTTTTTTCAAAGTTTTTTTTTCTCATCTCTCTCTCTCTTTCTCTCTGTTTCTCATCTCTCTCTCTCTTTCTCTTTCTCTCTCATCTCTCTCTCTCTTTCTCTCTCTCTCTTTCTCTCTGTCTCTCATCTCTCTCTCTCTTTCTCTCTGTCCCTCATCTCTCTCTCTCTCTTTCCCTCTGTCTCTCATCTCTGTCTCTCTCTCTCTCTTTCTCTCTCATCTCTCCCTCTCTCTCTTTCTCTGTCTGTCTGTCTGTCTCTCTCTCTCTCTTTGTCTATATCTGCCAATGTCGTTTTCCACTTTCATCTTTCATATTGTTTTCTATTCCGCCATTTGCTTGCAATATAATATAATGAAAATACACATTCAATTCATTCTGTCCGTATGATGTACATAATCATAATCTATTTTAAGCAAAGCGTGACCAAAAAAATGTAATATATAATTATATATCTTAAAAACAAATATTATTTATATATTATTCATGATATACACGCATATTATGTGAGTGCATATACGTAAATTAAAATTAAAAACAAACTTGTTCAAATTATTCGGCGATAATGGTCAAAAACTGACTGACTTGCCTAAATAAAACAACAACAACAACGACAGTACATTCACCGGCCTGTTTGCGTGAGAAGATGGAGCTGGTGGATTATTCCAATGATAGAAAACAATAGCCGGATTATCTGAACTACGGTCTGCCCATTTTCATTCGCTTTGTTATGATCTGCAGTGAAAAAGCAGGAAGTCTATTCATGTTTTGGATTTTCGAACCCATCAGCTGCAATGTTTTGTTTGCATCCACTAAATACTAGCTTCTGGTGTTTATATTTCATCAAGAGATTAAGAAATATAGCGTAAACATTCAGAAGAAGCTAAAATGAACGGAGAGAAGAATATTACAGTACAATAATAATTATAAGAAGTAAAACTTTTGAATATAAATCTCTGTTGCATCAAACTGATATGACAAAAAAAGTTTATTCATGGTGTTAATATACGTCGGACATTATACTTATGAGAAAATATATAAACAAACTCAACAGAAAGAGAAAAAAAAGAGCCCAGTGGGGGGGGGGGGGGTGATTAGAGAGACGTACAACTATCATAATGATGAATACGGTACAGACTTCGTCCAACTTTCTGTCTCTCCAACCCCTCTCACTCATATTGTTTATTTCTGATCTCTAAATATGAAAGCCATCTTCCTTCGCTTGCTTTTATTTCAACCTCAATTGGCAATATGATTTTGTGTGTCTTGTTTCCCTGTTTAATACTTGTTTCTTATCTAATTACCATTCTTTTGCTCAAAATCTATCACAATCACTAACATAATGGCGCATAAAATGTTAACGCAACGTAGCCATAGCATGAAGGCGAGTTTGATAGAGAGAGGAGAGGGGAAGAGGGGGGGGGGGGGGTATATTCAATAAACTACTGTTTAATGCGCGGAGTTGGGCAAAGGCAACGTTGAATGTCCGAGATAAATCATTAGGAGCCAGAGCAAATAACACTGAGTTCCTATAGGAAATATATTTATTCAGATGGTCATATTTCAGCCAATACTTATATTCAATTGTTATCAATATTAGGACATTATTTTTGATGCTCTTTCGGAAAATAAAGAAAAATTGAGAAATTCAAAACATAGATTATTGATGACGTCACACTTCACCACTTATTTTAAATTTGTTTATTACCTGTGTAACTGTGTTAGATTCTTTTCATTTCATATACCTGGGGACAAACCTTTGATAGACTTTTGGTCTTTTTTTGTTCCTCACATTTTTATATAACTTCAAGTTGATTGTTTTATTGAATTCTCTCCCACGATTTTTTCTATTATTTTTGTCTTAATTCATCTCCTAACTCTCTTTTTCCTTCCTCTCTATCACTCCTATTGTTTCATTTCATATTGTTTATTTCTGAACTCTAAATATAATATCCATTTTCTTCGTTGATAAAATGTTACGTTAAAACGATTATCTAGTCTGGGTCGTTGGTAAGATTTTTGTAGGCATGATTGTGCATTCAAAGAAAATAATACTAAGCTGGTAGAATTGTTGTATATACTTTAATTGTTATGTTATGTTTCACTCGTTTCACTCAATCATTGAGTTATTAATGTAAATATGTATTGAAGTTATGGAAATAAAAACCTCGCTTGAGGATAAAAGAAAAAATGAAGGCTGCTGCTGTTGTTGTTGTTACTTTTTTTTACGGCGCTTTCATTCAAAAAGCTCATATTTTGCGCCATTCATTTATAACTATTAAACAATCTTTTCATGATTAGTCAAGCGTATTGCCCTTAAGTTTATAAATGTTCCAGAAGTCAAATATTGTTTAAGATAACCCAACACAGATTAATGAAGTTTGGAAACGAAAACGAGACAAATGAAGCTACAACAAAGCGAAACATATTAAAGGAAAAAAAGCATTAATGTATGACTTGTATAAATGTGTGATAAATAATTTGTCTTAATAAGTTATCCCTTTGAGGAAGGGAATCTGAATTCTGACCCTTAATAACAGGGGCCGCGGAGCGTTTTGAGAGTAGGGGGGGGGGGGAGGTCTGAGCATGCGAACAATCTATAAACCCCTTTTTCGGAGCTTTCATGAAACGTGTCTACTAAAAAAAAAAAGCCACAGCCACCCGTTTCCGCAGCCCCTGCATAGTTTGAGAGTTACATGGCCTATAGAGGGCGGTCAACTGGTATAAGTTGAAAGCATTATGAGTAGGTCAAGCTCTGTTCTGGAGTCGTTGGAGCGTACACTCTTTTATGCGGGATTTTCGCATCCGGCTTTTGAATAGAGGGGTGCGGACGATTGTGGCTTTAACGCAAACTAGGCCGCGTTGCATAAAGCCGCGTGTTTACTGCCACTCGAATTAATCCAAGGCGCCTAATGGAGCTTTCACATATACACGAGTAAAAACATACATTTTGGGAATTTTCGGCCGGTGTCCGGCCGGCTACCGAAAAGTTCCTACGG
Organism: Strongylocentrotus droebachiensis; assembly: GCA_035222895.1. Taxonomy (NCBI): domain Eukaryota; kingdom Metazoa; phylum Echinodermata; class Echinoidea; order Camarodonta; family Strongylocentrotidae; genus Strongylocentrotus; species Strongylocentrotus droebachiensis. Next base: position 472,137 of record JAVYIG010000344.1, on the reverse strand, counting down.
GCACCGGGCCAGTTTTTTAAGCCGTACGGGGCCGTAGTGCTGAGTTGCCTGCTCCCAATTCTCCCGACGTTTTTATCTGACCGTTAGGCCGTAGAAAGCCCGTAAAGGGTCCGTAGGGCAACTTACGGCTCCCGTGCGGGCTCCGGAAGGTGCCCGGTCGGGCCCCTCACGATTTGGTTTGGTCAATTCTCATACAAAAAAATCTTTATGGGCGCCTTGCGGTGCTTAAGCGTGCCGTACGTGTACCGTACGGCTTCCTCACGGGCCCTACAAGAGCCCCGGGTGATATGCACAACACCGGGCGTCTGCCGTCCGGGTGCCATTTTAAATGAATATTACACCTGTGGGCCCCTCACGGCGGCATCTCAAAATGTACAACGCAGCTTTAAATGCAGAAGGTGCGGATGTCAGATGACACATAGTTCAGTGCACTGCACGGCACACGGCCGGGCGCCTTGAGGACCCCGGCTTGGCCCCGACAGGGCACCTTCCTGGAGCATTGGGTGCACCTGCTCATCGGACGGAGTCCGTAAGCTTACCGGCCAGCACCCTGCCGATAACCCATCAAAAAAGACGTCAAAGTGTGGGATAAATTTGTTATCGAAAGATTACAATCTTGCTTTGAAAACTCGAACTGGGGTATCTTCTGTGATAAAGACATTGATGTTGAAACGGAAAGGAAAGGATAAATTATTATATACGATGTTGAGTAGATACCTGTGTTAAAACTAAATTCTTAAAATATATCCCAACCAAAAACCTTGGATCACGAGAAAAGTAAAAGATGCAATGAAGCAAACAAATCTTTGCATTCTCTGCCAACGATCGAAACATGGTAATTGGCAGTGCAAATAAAGTAACATGGAAATATATGAAGGAGATTACGGGGTGAAATGATGATCCCGTCCTATTTGCATCTGATTTTTATACCAAGGCCAATGAATTGAATGACTTCTTTTGTCGATTTGAAAGGGGAAATCGTGGGCACTCCACTACTCCTGATCATATATTGTTTGACGATTCTGTACAATGCAACCATCTTATCGAAAAATGGGAAGTGGTGAAGCAGTTCAAGCGGGTGAATATATGCAAATTAAGCTAGTGGGCCAGATCACATCACGGGGAAAATTCTTAAGGAATGTGCTCGTCAGTTGGCAATTCCATATGCTGCATTGTTCCAAGAGTCACTGAAAACGCACAAGGTCCCGTACTCCTGGAAGTCTGCCGTCATTATTCCTGTTGCTAAGAAACTGCGGCCCAACACCAAACGACTATCGTCCGATTACTTTGACATCGCAAGTCATGAAGTGTTTTGAGCGAATTGTATCCAAGCATCTCCTTGATCCGCTAGTGCAGCAGGTGGATACATTTCAGTTTGCATACCAAAATAATAAATCAGTAAACGATGCAGTGTTATCACTGGCTCACTCTATTCAACATCATACAAACAACCGCGATACATACGCTCCACTACATTTGTTGATTTCTCATCGGCATTCAATACCATGGTAGCAGCAAAGCTAATTGAAAATCCTCGTGAACAGAACCGAACAAGTGTCGGTTAATGGTGTTCTCTCGCGATCGATGTCAACGAACACCGGGCCTCCTCAGGGTTGTGTTCTGTCTTCCACCCCCCCCCCCCCCCCACTCCGAGAACGGACGGACCCCATGCGTGTTGCCAAAATGTCCTTTTCGTAACAAAAGAAAAAAGGTCGACCCGTATTGACTTTACACACCGGACTTTTGCTGAAAGGGGGGGGGGGGGGGGTGCTGAAAAAGGCTCGTATACAAAAGAAAAAGGTCGAGCCGTATTGACTTTACACACCGGAATTTTGCTGAAAAGGGGAGGTCGGTTGGAACACGCATATGCGTACCCTAAATAACACTGAGTGGGGGGGGGGGGGGTGGGGGGCGGGCTTCCATCCTTGCTATACTCTATACGAACGACTGTCAAGCTGATGGTGTTTAATAATACAAGTACTCTGAAATACGCTGATGACACGGTTATCATTGGTATTATCAAGAAGAATGACGAAACAGAATATAGGAGAACATTGAACTATTTTGTACAGCGGATGTGATTCTAACTATCTAATACTCGATGAAAAGAAAACAAAGGAAATTGTATTTGATCATAGGAAAGGGCAAAATGTTTCTTTAAGTCCAGTTATCCTCCAAGATTTAGTCATTGAAATTGTTCCAAAATATGAATCTATAAATATATGGGTGTAGTAATTGATGAGAAGCTAAATTGGGAAGAACAGAGCAAACACGTTTTGGTCAAAGGTCATGGAAGACTTCACTTCCAGAGGAAACTCATATCTTTCCATCTTGATAGAACCCTTCTAACACTCTTCTACATCGCAGTCGTCGAGAGTAGCATATCTTGGTATAGTAGTTAAAGAAAGTATGACCAAACAAAAATTCAAAGGTTGTTGAACCAAGCAGGTAAAATAATTAGTGAAAACTTCAGTCTATATGATATCTGCTCTGTCCATGTTCTTAAGAAAGTTGAGAATATCATGAAAGAAAGATTCCCAACACCCGCTTCATCCATGTTTCTGCTGAATGAGATCAGGCAAACGAATTCAGTCCGCAAAATGCAGGAAAAGAAAATCGTTATTTAAATTCTTTCATTCCGTTTGTCATTTAGAGCCTTTAACAACACACGTTTTTGGTAACAATCAATATAGTTCACCTGAAATGGTAACCTTATAATTATTATGTCTGAGAGCTGGGCTTTTTGATGTGATTTAACTTTGACTTGCTATGCTCGTTGCCATGTGCCGTGCTGCTGAGTTTGGTTCCTTCTCTGCCCCTGTCTTCTTCCCTCCCACCTCTCCATCTCTCTCTCTATCTCTATTTCTTTTCTCTTTGTTTCTCTCTGTATATGTCTCTCTTTATTTCTCTCTATTATCTCTGTCTCTTGTTATTTCGCACTTTCTCTGTCTCTCTCTATGTCTTCCCGGGCGTGCACTGGCTTGGGATAAGATTCTGTTGAAAATGGGGGGGGGGGGGGGGGGGGGGGGGTTAACTTTGTTACTTTAGTATTAAATAGTAATACATGTATTAGGCTTAAGAAAATCCGGATGAAAAGAACGTGTGGGGGGGGGGGGGGTAGAGCATTTTCATCAGCAGCTCCTCTGAGGATTAAGTTACCTTTTTCCTTTTCAAACAGTCAAATTCTTCAAAATTTCAAAGCCATACCTAAAGGGAAAGTCCACCTGGATATTATTTTGGTTTCAATAAAAGCAACATTGTGACGTATCTTGTGAGCTCATCTCCAATTTGTGCAAAAAAAAAAAAAAAAATTGTGCAAACTGTCATTTTCTTCGTTATTGATGAAGAATAGACTTGTTTCCTAAAAGGGTTGTATGAAAACATATTCGCAATAATATAATTATATTTTGGGTGTATGATTGTTCAATCATACATACACTGTATGTATGATTGAACAATTTTGTATGGGGGAATAATTTTTTTAAAGATTATTAGTACAGGGCAAAATGGAGGAGACCACGCAAGATGCGTCAAAGAATTGTCATTTACTGGATTAATTGCTTTTTTTTTTTTAGTATGTATCGGTTTAAATACGGGCAACTATCAGACATAAAGTTGGCTCCTATCAGAAGAGGTAAGGAGCACTTACCAAAGATGAAAAAGGTCACTTATGGTAATGGAAAAGGGACGTATATTGCAAAGGAAAATGGGCACTTATCAGAGGTGCCAATGGCACTTTACTTATGTAAAAAGGGGCACTTTGGGGGTACTTGAAAAAGTAGGGGCACTGTGCCCCCTTCATTTCTTCATCCCTGTTCAAAGGAATCGTCCCGCGATATTGGAAAGTCAGAGAAATTGTCTAAATGATGTCTTAATGCTGTCTTATACATATAACATCGCGAGGTCGCGTAGCCGCCGAGCTAGAAATTCTTCTCCTTCTGAAATGTGTAACTTGCATTTTATATCACCTTTTAACATGAGTTTGAACTAAGAGAAGAAATAGTAGGGTATGGGTGGATCAAAGTAAGGTAAGACCTTCAATAAAAACAAATTAGAATGCTATTAAGCAAAGTTCACCACACAATGTGAAAACTTGCTTCTCAATCCCTAGATATGCTACGCGACCTCGCTATAAAGTCATTTCATTACTGGCATCCTATACTTAGAATTCTAAGTTTTATACAAGAAAATGCAAAGTCTTCTTCTTCCTCTTCTCTCTATCTCTCTTTCTCTTTCTGTTTTTTGTGTGTTAGGGTTTTGTGTTTGGGGGGAGGCATATAACCCTTCCATTTAACTGATTTCATAGTGTGCATTGCGTTTCTAGCGCTAAAGAAATTACCGGCTCAGCCCCGGCAATTTGTTTTTTCCTCAGCGCTCCATTGATTTGATGCGAGTACTTCAATGAAATGAGCTCTACATTAAAATATTTCATCATGTTTATAGATTTTTTAAATGGGGTATAAGAAGGCTGCTAACATAAGTATCATTAAGTCGATTCTTTGTTGGTTAATGCCTTCGAAGCTGATACAGCAACCAATCTCTCAACTAGGGCGCAAAATCCGACTCTATACTCCCCCACAAAATGAAATCCTGGCTACAAGGGTGTTTGTAATGCTTATGTAATTTAAAACAATTAAATGCTTAATCAGGTGATCAATGTGATTTGGCATTACATAAATTCAAATATACAAAATATTCACAAGATGGCTACTCTCGATATTTTTCTAACAGATTCAGAATGTACGCATGGAGGGCTGGTGTTTGGACAACAATGATCGCATGGCGTCTGGCAATCTCGCCAGATTTCTTTGCATTCTACCCTGTCTCACTAACCTCACGATTCAGGATTCACATGAACCCCCTTTATGGTTTCCCGAAGACTTCTACCAGGAGATTGCCCTTCAGGGGCCTTCTTCAATGGTATTTTTTTTTACATATCTTATTTCATTTTGATTTCATTTTGTGATAAGTCTCTTCATGTTTTCTCTTTAAATTGTGCAAAATGGATTATATTTCCTTTGGAAGTATAATCATAAGCTCATAACAGAAACGAAACAATTTAGAGAAGAGAATAGTAATATACTTCAAATGTATTGGTATCCTCGTTTACAAAATGCAGATTTTTAAAGAGAATACATGGATATTTCTAATATTTTCCCAATATGTAAACATCCGATGATCATTCCTAAACTATATGTAATTGATCATGGCTTTTTAGTCATTATGAAAATAGAAAATACCATACAATTTAGAAAGTTTGTGAGTAGAGGGTCTATTTTCATTTAATGTAGATCCACACTCGGGATACTGCCATTGATACACGACCCTGCATGTTTTCACATAATATGTTACAAAATATGATCGCTACATACAAAAATGCATATCGATTGTTCATTTTACAGCATACTACTTAGATGTGATGTACTATAGGAAAGAAAGTACCAATAATGATAATAATGGCATCGTTAATTTGACAAGCATCATTTGGGCTTCATTTTGTTAAGGGAACAAGTAAGTTCCATTGAGAAATATTCATAATTTTGTTTGTATTAAGTACTCATTAATCAAGGGAAAGGGCTTTAAGGTCTATAAAGTATTCTGACTTGTGCGTGTTTTTTTTATAAAGGAGAAAGAGAGAGGGAGAATGAGAATACAAAATACCATTGTTTAATTGTTTGAAAGTGTTTTGCCTTATCTTACTACCAGAACCATTTCTTCAAGAAGATGCTACACTTGAATGAAAGGTCAGAAGAGTTGAAGCAAATGGATCTTAGACAACAACTTGAATACATCAGACACCTCGTTCACTCCACATTGTCAGAGATAACACCTCGTCAAACAAGTAGAGCCCCTGAACCTCTGTCGTCGCACCAAGGGTCCGTGCAGCAACAGATAGAATACTCATCAGTTGTCACCCCACCAGATTTAGATGTTCCCTGAACCAGCGAAATTTATAATACAGGAAGGTAATTATCATATCAGGGTAAAATAAGATATACCCCTAATCATATTCAGATTTGAACTGTATAAACCTGTGTAGAGGTAAATGTCATCATGAGGAGAGAATAATGATAACAGTGCGTATGCAAAATGCTGAAGGCGCTAGGAAAGAATGCCTACATGAAAAATGTGATGCGGTTTAAAAAGTAGTACATCGAAATCAGGAAGCCAGAAGTTTAAATAAAGACAAGTTATGGATTTTTGTTGTAAATTAATAACACAGATTTATATAGACTGGATATAAACTGAGTCTAGTCGAAAGTTAGTTCGGAACAGGTGAGTTTTAATCGAACACTTGAATAATGGACAGTTGGTGTCTTTAAGAAGTATAGTGGTAGGTGATTCAAAAGAGTTGATCTGGCATGTGCGAAAGATTGATTCCCCATAATTTCATCTTTCTCTTTCTCTTCCTTTTTTTATTTATCTTTTTATTTTATTTCTCTTTTTTATTTATATTCATGTTTCTCTTTCTCTTTCCCTTATCTCTTTCTCCTCCTCTCTCTCTTTCACACACTCACTTTACAGGACTATCTACAGTAAGAACAGGTCATGTACAACCAGAGTAAGAGACCCATAACACACTCAAATAATTGTCGTTCACTATGGAAATGTTTATACCTTAAAGTCAGTCTTATCATATTTCACCTATTCCCCCCCCCAAAAAAAAAAATAAAAAAAAAAATAAAATAAATAAATAAATAAATAAAAAAAAAAAAAAAAAAAAATAGTAATAATAATAATAAATACAAAAATACAACCTTCGTCTAACATTAATTACTTTCTTTTGTAATGGGCAACAAGTTTGATCAATGTGAACAATTTATCATGTCTCCATCCTTTTCTCAATGTATTTATTAATCATGTTGATCATTGCTAAGCCTTCCCCGTTTTCTCTCGATAATTCTTTAATATTATATTCATTAGTTTAAAATAGCAAAATATTTATCGTACATTTTAGCTGTTGAAATTTATTTTTCCTTTAAAATATTGTAGTAAGCGATAATCACAATTCCGAAACTGGTTAGTGGCATTAAAACTGGATGATCACGGTATTATTATTATTTTATATTAATGGTCATATTTGTTATGCTTTTTTATTGAGATGTTGAAATAGGTTCTCTTCAATTATTAGTATTACTATCATTATTATCATTTATATTATTATTATTATCATCATTAACATTTAAGTAAATTACAATCTTTGCTTTAAAGTTATGTTTACCCTTCCTCATCTTTTACTGATATTGTTTGATGTAATCTTGCATGTACTTAGAGGGGAAGGCATCACAAATATTCCTGAACCTGACTCTACCGATGAAGATGACACAACCAGAGGGGACAACCAAACAAAGAGCCATGGTTTCGAGTATGGTAGTCTGGATGGATGTCCAAGAAAGAGAAAGAAGAAGACAAACCGACAGACGCCATCTCCTTGATAGCTTTCAAATTCATACTTTGATGTGTGCCATTTTAATATGTTGGATTAAAGGTGTGCTTTGTGTTATATTGAACGTTGGGTTCTGGGAAAGGCTAAAAACAAGTTAAGAGTTTTCTTTATTCCTCTGTTTTGTTGGTTTGGAAGAATACAACAAAAAACATAGCTCATTAAATGTTCTCATAGACGATATATGAAATTAAATTTCAGAAATATCTGGGCCTAATTTGATACCAAATGTTTGTGTAGTCCCGTACATTCATAATTATGAACGGTTCATGTGGCTTTCAGCAAGACTAAGTCAGAAATTTTCTTATTAATATGATGATCCCAAAACCTCACAGCATACAGTAATGTGTGACATAACTTTTCTAATCGCTTGCGGTCAATTCCTTTGACGATTCAATAGTTTGAGAAGAACCCAACTTTATCTGTTATCGATTGTTGTAGGTTAACACATGTCATGATGTGACAGAACGAGAATGAAATGAAATGAAATCGTTGTGATGTTTGAAATATCTATACAAGATATAGTGCAATAAACGAGTCTTTCAGCGTGCATGTATATACTATACACATGGGTATGTCAAAGTGCAATATGAATTCATTAGTGTAAGAAGCCAAACAATATGTGCAGCAAATTAAAGAACAGTTGCTGGCAACTTCGCAAGAGAAAATCTTAAATAAGCATTGTATTGTGGACATAAACAATCATTAAATATGGTTATATCTGATCAGTTCTCCGCTGGTCGGAACAAGGGAATGTAAACTTGTTTTTATATTTCTCTGTAGATTGTGATTTCATGTTCACTTATGTTGTTAATCTTATATTTTACCAGTTGAGTCTGTTTTCTCACATGTTCTAACGGTACATGTCGGTGCCATCTTTAGAGTTATTTTTGTTACCATTTTAATGATTAAAAATGTTTCATGTACAGCTTTGATTGCAGCTATTGCAGTATTAACGTTACATGTACATGTATATAGGAAGCTCATGGGCATGTTCATAAGTTGTGTACTATGCCGTTACCTTACTATTACATAATGATACTGTTTTCATTAATTTCAGTATGTATATGATGTATGATAATATGTTAACATTTTTGTATTTTCAACTTGAACTTGAACTTGTAAATACGTTTCATATTGCTATATTGTTAAATCAGTCTGCTTCAATTTTAAAGTAAGTATTAAGCCCTATATAAAACGTAATATATTGTTATTATTTTTGTATTTTGTTAATTTGATGCTGGTTCATCATCTCTGATTGTCATTCTAATGTTCTGACATTGCAAGTACTTATCTTTTATTAGGTTACCAGTTTTAATTTGATGATGATGATTTAATTAGGCAGTGAGTCTGTTCATTATAGTATTAGCTGTATCTACTACTGTCAAGTCAAAAGTGAATAGTCATTCCAGCATTTATTTCAGTCGATATATGATGTAATATTACATGCTCACAATTTTCTTCGCCTAAACAGGTTGTGCAGGTATGTGCATTGCTATACTAATGTTAAATCTGCCTCCATTTGTATATCTTGTTGATTTAATATTTGTTCACCATCTCTGATTAAATTATAAATATACTAGCGTAACAGCGTCATAACATGCAGGGCGATGAGCAAGTACTCTTTTTTCCTAGCTGCCAGATACCATTTCATAGTATTTTGATGATGCAAGTTTAATGAGGAGGTACTTGTATCAGCGGTATCTAATTATACAGTCCCGTCAAAAGTGCCTCCTTGTTTTTTTTTTAATATTCGTTGCAAATTTCAATTTATTGCCGTAATGTAGTGATCAATGCAATCAATCGCAAAATTCAATCGTATGATCACGTGTAAGCTTATGGACCCTAATCATAATGACTTGTTTATTACACTTGATGTAGCTTTAAGTATGTTAAGCCATTTGTAATGTCCAATTACCTGTTGGCTTATTATGTCCTGTGGTATCCTGTGTATAGCATTCTATGTTTGTTTTGTTTGTATACATTTTTGGATATGTGAATTTCAGTCTATGTTCTATGTAATGTATGGGCTATAGCGCCAGCTATCGACACAATATATGCTGCGATCCAACTATGATGCTATAAAGGACACCAAATAATCTGAATTTTTGTTGAGCCTCGAAATGTATTCGTTATTATCCATACTAAATGACATAATAAAATATTATTCTAGTATTAACATGTTGTACATGTACATAGAAAGCACAGGATTATTTTCTATTCCGACGATGGAGAGTAAATCTGTTTGAAATGTCGAGCCCCACCTACTACCCATCCCCTCTTACCGCCGCTAGTTCTCTTTAGAACTAGAAGCTCAAGAGAGAGTACCAACAGTCCTTCTCGGGACGACCAACAGTCCTTTTTTAGGACTACACACACTCAATAAAGAAGGATTAACGACAGTTCTTTTCACATGGTGGAACCGTAAGCCTACTGTATAAGTTATGACGTTGCATTACAACTGCAATAGTTATGTGTTTTGCAGTTGATATATTGTACATTATAATATGAGTATGTTTTTTTTTTATGTTCATCTCGTCAATTTGTGAACATATATGATATGCATATTTAAATGTCTTTCATACTGCCATATTGTAAAATCTGCTTATATTTGTGTATTTTGTTGATTTCTGTTAACTTATATTCTTCTGTCCTATCCTGTGAATAACATTCCATATTATGTAAAGGGAACCTTAATTACAAGCATAATGCTTCCAATGTTTCCTCCTTGTTACTGCAGATTATTGTTAGCATCATTTGTATTTAATGACTTGCCATTACATTATTATTTTTTTTTTTTTAAACTGTTGTATCTATTGAATATTATGTAAATGTTTGTTACCATGTATATTCCTTACTTTGTAAATTATTTTCATATGCAGTAAATGAAATGAAACCTGCATAATATATTTTTTTAAATGCTCTCTTCTTCATGTACTGTAAAGATTGTTTGAAGATGTGATTTTCTGTCTCTGTTTGATGTAATGATAACGGTTATAGCGCCCGCTATAGACGCAATGTATGTTGGGATCGGAGTATGATGCTATAAAGGACACCACCCTGAGATGTTTTGAGCCTCTAAAAGAAAACGTTATTATACCTCCATACTAAAACATATCATAAGACACTATGAGCGAGTGAGTATTTACATGATAGTAGACAGCTTCATCGTCTATCATGCTTCAACTGTATACAAATGATCACCCGTCTAGAAAGACTATTTTAATTTGTGTTTCCCTTTCTCTCGAAGAGTGCATATTGAAGGAAGTTATACATGAAGATTATCTGCCGATAAAGACTGATTTGTTTGTCTCCCTTTCGTGGTAATTATACACAGGTTCACCCTACAACCTTTTGATAATTGAAAATGATATTGAATAGGGATATTCTTTATCATAATATTTATGTTTTGACATTACATGTACTGTAGATTCTTGTCGTTTCCTAGCTGCTCTTTTTATATTTAGAATAGGCACCTTGATTGGGAAAGTTCTTTTTCTAGACCTCTTCTAGATAATATATATAAATGTGGTATTAATTGGCTTCTTCTCCTGTCTACATTAAAATAAAATGCAACATGACAATCATATTAATGCCTCTAGCCTTTACAGGAAGTCAATTCTAGGAAAGCTTTATCATGGGAGAAAGAGGCATGTCAATATTTGAACAAAAATAGGATAAACCACTTACTACAAAGTGTTTAATATATAGCTTCGATTGTATGTATTAAAGTATCGGTATTAACTGTTGTACATGTATATAGAAAACATACATTTTTGTATAGGCCTAAGTTTTATATTATATGCCTTTGCCTTATTATTCTATAATCATCCTGTTTTTCATTCGTTTCAGTCGGTATATGATGTATTTAATAGTATTCTTATGTTTTCATTTCGACACCTTTGAAGATATATGCTTATTTAAATGTTCTCCATGCTGCCTTATTGTAAAATTTGCTTCCATTTTTTGGTATTCTGTTGATTTCATATCCATTTTGAATGTTTATGACCTGTTTGATTATTGCGTTCTTTTATATCGTGTTTATATCATCCTATGCTGATTTTTTTTCTGTAATGATATGTCATGGTATAGGTTATAGCGCCAGCTATCGACATAATGTATGTTGGGTTCCGAATATGATGCTAATTAAAACACCAATCTGAAATATGTTGAGCCTCTAGATGTATTCGTTATTATGACTCCATACTAAAAGGCATCATAACACAATTTTGGCGAGAGACTATTTACATGATGGTTGACATTTACATCGTCTACCAATACACCGTATATGTTTTAACTGTATAAAAAGAATAAGATCGCCCGTCTTTAAGAGTGTTTCTCATGGAAGGAAGTTATACATAATGATGACATACCTATATAAAGAGCCTGCTTTTCTTGTCTCCCTTGATTGGCCTTTATACACAGGTTTTTACATAAATAACCTTTTGGTATTGAAAACAATATCGCAATAGGGATATTTTTATTACGTTATTACTGTTTTGATATTACGTGATTAATACATCGTTTTCTGTCGTTTCCTATTTCCTCGTTGTATATTTGTTAAACATAACAATAAATGAAAATTCCAAATAACAGTCATTACATCTTTTAGACATAGAGGGCAACATAGAAATAGAAATATTGAGAGCTAGATAAATATTGATAGAGGGAGATAATTCAGATAGAAGAAGAGAGAGGGAGAAGCAGGAGGAAGAGAGATAGAGGGAGAGAAGAAGAGAGAGGGAGAAACAGGAGGAAGAGAGATAGAGGGAGAGAAGAAGAGAGAGGGAGAAGCATGAGGAAGAGAGATAGAGGGAGAGAAGAAGAGAGAGGGAGAAGCAGGAGGAAGAGAGATAGAGGGAGAGAAGAAGAGAGAGGAAGAAGCAGGAGGAAGAGAGATAGAGGGAGAGCAGAAGAGAGAGGGAGCAGCAGGAGGAAGAGAGATAGAGGGGGAGAAGAAGAGAGAGGGAGAAGCAGGAGGAAGAGAGAAAGAGGGAGAGAAGAAGAGAGAGAGGGAGAAGCAGGAGGAAGAGAGACATAGGGAGAGAAGAAGACAGAGGGAGAAGCAGGAGGAAGAGAGATAGAGGGAGAGAAAAAGAGAGAGGGAGAAGCAGGGGGAAGAGAGATTGAGGGAGAGAAGAAGAGAGAGGGAGAAGCAGGAGGAAGAGAGATTGAGGGAGAGAAGAAGACAGAGGGAGAAGCAGGAGGAAGAGAGATAGAGGGAGAGAAGAAGATAGAGGGAGAAGCAGGAGGAAGAGAGATAGAGGGAGAGAAGAAGATAGAGGAAGAAGCAGGAGGAAGAGAGATAGAAGGGGTGCGCCTATACGGTAACTACATTGTTCTTGACAACCCTTTTACAAACTCAGTAGAACATACCACCGTATATTATTCGTAACTTTATAAACAGAAACTGCGAACATTTCCACTTTCTTATATAAAAAAAGACACTTGCATTTGACATGTACAAGTACCATTTTCATCATACTCTATAAACTCGGAGTGAAATCTTTACATGACGCTCTATAGAGAATATGCAAGATTTAGTGCGCCCTCTTTGTGAAAAGGCAAGTTAATAGTTTAGATGCCATGGGATTTAACAATGCGCTAAGTAAAGGACAAAATGAATGAATGCTTTATTAGCTCTCATTAATTGTCACTCATTATATCTTCTATTTTTTCAATTATTACTCAATATTTTATTTACGGTTAGATATAATTGTGTTTCTTTGAATTGTCGTGATGATACTAAATATATATTTAAGCCAGGTTTGCGGATACACACCACGTATTCAGGGTGGGTAGATGACGATAGATACAATCTATCGAAACGTCGAGATAGAGCATGAGTGGGCATTTTCAGGGCCGACTAACCATGTCGAAATACGTGGTATATACAATCACAAACCTCGCTGAAATATATCCTCAGCATGGTAGCCAGCAAAGATTATAAAACAAATAATTTGATGTAGTTTCAGTGTTATTTACATTTCAAAGAGAAAAAATCAATCAAAACAGCACAATGTTCGCTGGATGGGACTGAGTTTTTGATTTGATTTTTTGATTGATTATAATATTTTCAGTATCAGTCTAAACCTTGCTCTTCCAGTTATATCACGTATATTGTAATATATACAGTATCTTCATATATAACTGTTTTAAACGGTCTTGTAATTTGTTGGAGTATGTTTGCAACCTCGTTGCCTTCAATTAATTTCCCCTTTCTTACATTTTCTTTCCCGTTTTTTATTTTCGTCTCTGAATTTCTTTCGTTCTCATATTTATATTTAAGGCGGACCCGAATAACCCAATATTTGTAATTATACAACGCCTACTAAGATTCTTGCAACCTCATTGGTCAAGTACCATTGAACGGCATCATTCTCCAGCCGTGCAATTCCGTTTGATCCTTTCGCACCATTGCACTCTGACGTCACTAATGATGTACAAAGTATATTGTGAGCTAAGTGAAGTATGAATTATCGCTAGATGGCGCTATTCATATTTCCATGCGTGCCGTGTAAGTTTACTGTGAGAATTAAGAGGGCAGTCCAACCTTTTAGTTGTTAGTAAGTTCACTTACTGTGGAAGCAGAAAAGGAACATCAGAGTGGAAAAGTAATGAATGAATATACATACAACCACTAAATCAATGCGAATCTCAAATTGGCAATTTATTTAATGGTCATGATGTCGTCACGTGCAACTCCCGCCTGTCATGTACAAACATATCCTTAATTCTGTTTTTCTCCTAAGTATACCTTCTCGCCTTGGGCACTACTAAAATATATTATCAATAGCAAATTACTAGAAAGGGCCTTCCTGAGTCATCAATTAAAAAAGGGATAGTAGTTTTGTGGGTTGATATAAAAAAGGAAGTTGTCCGGTACTGCCGACCTTATCGAATTAGCCAATTTCAAGCGCTCATATGTCTAGTGATTACAGTTTAATTAATTTTCATAATTTTTGCCCGATTTCATTCAAAATGTCACCTGTATGCTTCTAAAAATGTTCTGTTTTATTTTACGGCAAGGAGTATTTACCCTAACGACCTGTTTGTCCCCCCCCCCCCCCCACCCCTCAAATCTTGACCATTAAGTACAGCGTTGCTTTTAACCGGGGTGCCGCATGTTATCTCAAAAGGGTTCCGGCTCTTTCGCAAAATTTAGAATCAAATATGCCCGAACGTGTGTACATGGCAAATGACGAGTGTCAGAGTGATGCAAAGTGAATTTTCTGTGATGAATTTAGGATTGGGGTAATGCTAGAACACTGACATGGTAGGCGTGCCACCCCCCCCCCCCCCCTATGACAAGCACGATGGGCCACTGCTCCCTCAATCTATCTCTATCCCTATCTCTGTCCCTTTCTTTCTTTCTCACCCTCTCTCTCTTTCATTCACTCTCCCACTCTCTCTCACCCTCTCTCTCTCTCTCCTCTCACTCACTCCCTCTTCTCCCTTTTCTCTCTCTCACACACTCTCTCTCTCTACTTCACTAACTCACTCGCCCCATTTCTTTTATACACACACACACACACTCTCTCTCTCTCTCTCTCTCTCTCTCCATCTTTTAGGCCTAATCGCTTTGGGTCACTTACCCAATTATCTCCCTCCCTCTATTTGGAGGAGCTCGCGCCTTTGAATGATTTTTTAAACAAATATATGGCGCCATACAAATGCTGCTCATCATCATCATCATCATTTCACTCACCCACTCCCTTATTATATTCCCCCCCCTCTCTCTCTCTCTTTCTATCTATCTCTCTGTGTGTGGATATCGATTGAATCAGATTCTTTTTCAAAACTAGAATACATCCCAACGACCCCATGTACAGGAAATAAACACGTCACAAATACAAATGAATATGATAATATTTATCCGGGGGTCTCAGTCAATTATAAATACTGTAAGCATGCGTGCCAAGAAAAAGCGTAAAAGGGGTGTTTTTTAATAGATTGGACGCGGTCCGCGCGGTGCCACATTAGGGGGTTTAACATTAAGGGGTTAACAAACGTCCATTTTCAAGATAGAGGGTACTTCTTCAAAGTCCTGCTGTACGCGTTTAGTGGTATTTTTCTAGATCCCGACTCCGAATTGAAAGCTGGTCGGGAAGCCGGTTGTCTATAATTTTCAATAACGTCGGCTTGCTTAATGTAAAAACACATGTAAGCCCCTATACTGCACGAACACTATACAAGTATATATAGACTGCGGGTACATCATGTGAGAGAGGGAGGATTTCGAATTCTTGAAAAGGACTGATGTTTATCTTTGTTGAGCTTATAGTTCTAAAGGAAACTATAGCGCCGGTAGGAGAGAATGGGTGCTACGAATTCACGTATATTGTCACCAACTTAAATGGTAATTTTCGCAAGTCAAAATGCCCAAGGGGTAACCATTTAACAATATTTGTTTAGGAGTACACTTTTGTGAAATACCCGTTTAGGGTGTAAATTCGGGAAAAAAATCACGAGAAATTCTCATGTATGTAGTATCTCACTAAGCGGCGAATGCTAACGAACGGTGCGAATTTAGATTCGCCATCTTTTCTGACAAATGTGGGCAAATATCAGGGTTCGCCTCTGCGACATTTAGCGACGTGTAGAGATGTGTAGCGAAAATTAGCAACATTTGAGCGAATGTTTGCGAAAGTGTTTGCGAAAGGCGGTTGGCAACTATAGCAACTGTAAGCAAATGTTAGCGACAGTTTTTTGCGAAGAATAGCAACTATTTGCCAATCCTTTGCCACTATTTGTGAACGTTTGAGACCTTCTGAGAACTCCTGGTACTCAATGGGTCGATTTTATAAAGGAACCATATATGGTAACGTGGTCGCTAGCATTGGCGAAACAAAAAGAACTGACGATAACAAAGAGCGACGCTGTCTAAAGACCGTTTGCGCAACAATCAATTTGCAAAGAAAACTGTTTGCGACAATGAAAACTGTTTGCTAACTTTTTTGCAACCTTTTACGAACCATGGCGAAACCCTAAATTCGCTAAGTTCGCAAGCATTCACCGCTCAGTGAGATAGGGCCTTAAAGGGCCTATCTCACTGAGCGGCGAATGCTTGCGAACGTTGCGAATTTGGATTCGCCAACTTTTCTGACGAATGTTGGCGAAAATCAGCGACATTAAGTGACGTTTGGCGACAATTAGCAACATTTGAGCGAATGTCTCCGAAAGTGTTTGCGAAAGCCCTAAGGCGCCCTAAGGCGGGCACCTGAATGTTTTTCTTCTTTGATATAAGTACAGGCCACCGTCGGGTGTATTCTCGTACTGATGTATCTGACCGTTATAAAATGCTTAAAACCCCTGAGCTTCTGGGGGCTCCGCCCCCTGGTCCCCACGCCAATAAGTGTTCTGCCAGTGTCACAAATAAGGTATCAAAATATGCTCGTCTAACCGTAATTAAATGCCTAAAAGCCCTGAGCTTCTCTGGGGCTGTGTCCCCTGGACGCCACCTAGGGCCCTAAGGCGGGCCCCTAGATACTCATCGGACTGTAAGTAAATGCCTTAAATCCCAGAGCTGCTGGGGGCTCCTCCCCCTCGACCCCACCAGGGGGAGGGGGTGTCTAAAGCAGGGCTCCTACTTAGCCGAGTTGGAGCCTCGAGTTGTGGCGAGCTGGCGCGATCTTATGGCAAGCAGTTTTATAATTAAAATATATTTCTTGATATCAAGAATTCTATTCTTGATATCACGAAATCGAATTCCTGATATCACGAAATCGAATTCTTGATATCAAGAATAACCATTGCTTAACAACATAAAATTATTTCTTGATATCAAGAATTGATTTCTTGATATCAATTAATAAAAAACGGCTTGCCATAAGATCGCGCCAGCTCGCCACATCTCGAGGTTCCAACTCGGCTAAGTGGGAGCCCTGCATAAGACGGCCCCTGAATGATTATCTTACCGTTATAAAATGCCTCAAATCCCTGAGATTCAGGGGGCTGCGGATTTGTTTGTCTGCCTCCCCCTCCCCAAACGTTTATGCTCATTACGCCACTGCTGGTCACCATTACGTACCAATGTTTGGCCTGCATAATTTCAAAATTGCCCCCCCCCCCCTAAGAAATCCTGGATCCGCGCCTGCATGGGCGTGCAGCTGCATCTCTTTGTTTGGGCGTTCCCCTTGGTGTTCTGTGAGCCCTTTCAACTTCTGCATCGGCAACATTAATGTGTGTATCAAAAAATGCCTTGACGTATGCTGTGTAGTCGTTGGAGTCACCTTCAACATCCTCCGGAATTCCATGAATCACCACGTTTTTTCGCTTGCTCCTATTTACGAGATCCACACCATTCTGCCTCATCTCATTTACATAATGATGTGCCTATTCATAATCAAAATGATAATATTTAACAATGCGTGCGACCACCCGAGACATTGTTATATTTCTTTCACTTTTCATAACTTGACCGCTTTCAACTGGAATTCCCAACGCTGTGTGTTTCTACTTCTTCGTACGTATGCCCTACGCATGGGTGTCGATCCCGGGGGGGATGGGGGGGGGGATATATCCCCCCAATATTTCAGGTGGGGGGATGGCCTGTACAATCATCTCCCCCAATAATTCACCATCACAACAAAAAATGAAGAGAAAAATTAATGATGAGAGCCCGATGAGAGTAATCAATGCTTATTACTCGCAAGATGACCATCCATATACACATTTTGCTATCTCATTTTCTGAATACATATAAATAGAAAACGAAGTAAATGAGACAACCGTATATCAGACAAGAATAAATTTAATTCTCGCTCATACGGTTTCATCAGGAATTGATGTATTTATTCAATTTATTCAATCAACAGCATCATAGAAATGCAGTTCGCCAAATGCAAAGCCGCAGCGTTAAAAAGCAACGAGCTAAATGTTAAGCGCGAAGCGCAAAAGTGCAAAAAAGAAAGTAGAGAGTGGGAGAGAGGAATAATGAGAGACAGAGAGGATACAGGCGCGAGCCAGGGAGCGGGGGCGGTCGTCCCCCCCCCCCCAAAAAAAAAAAAACGCAGCCAACAAAAAAAAAAAGAGAGAGAGAAAGAAGAAAGGAAGAGGACGTAGGAAGAAAAAGGATCAAGAGTCGAGAACGGTACAACGAATCGTCTTGTTTCTCTAATAATGTAATGAAACGTCAAAGCTTCCGCGTTTTTGCGCGGGAAGGGGGGGGGGAACTGAATTCAGACAAGGATTAAGAGTCGAGAATGGTACAACGAATCGTCTTCTTTCTCTAATAATTTAATGAAACATCAAAGCTTCCGCGCAAAGCGCGGAAGGGGGAACCCCCCCCTCCCTGCACCCACCCCCCCCCCCCCCTAGGGAGCGCGCCTGCGTGCTCACTACCGCCCCCCTAAAATAAAATCCTGGCTACGCGCTTGAGAGGATAATAACTTAGGTAGCAAGCCCATGTGGGACCCACATGGAAAAAAAATATATAACTTGGAAGGGAGGGGTGCAGCCTGCCACACGATTTTATCCTTGGTTGCTTTGATCCATTGCCGAAAATATTTTGGCACATATTATCCCCCCCCCCCCCAACCACAGATACAAATCGACACCCTTGGCCCTACGTGTCAGGCTGTCGACATTTGAGAACTATCCCACTTTCTTAACTCAAGCAGGTTTTATTAGATTTGGCAAACTAGGTGATTGTGATGCAATCAGAGCCGGACGGTTACGAATTCGGCTAGAATTATTATTCAAAAGATTCAAGTAGACCTCGCCGTTATGACAGTTTACACCAATTTGAGCAGCTGCATGCACGAACTGCTCGTAAGGACTATATCAAAATGTAAATCAGCAGTTTATAGTTATGTCGAAACAACTGCTGTGTAAAAATGTGTAGAACTGGTGCATATGCATGTGACACCTGTTCTACACATTTTTACATAATAGCAGTGAAGGGATGTTCCTTTGTCTACCTGAGGAACTGTATATTTTGTCTTCGTGTTTGTCCCACATGTTCAAAGATATGCATGTATATCGTCGATTGAAATTTAAAAGGTTTCTAATTGTAGTCAACATTGGCAGTTGAGTACGTTGACACGCATGATCAGTCGGCGTTCGTCGTGTTCTCGTCCACTCAATCTAAAAGTCCCTAGTGTTACGCTTAGAACTCACGCATGCGTTTCAATAAATTACAAGAGTTTCCACTCCTTCTCTATCACCTCCCTGCGTAGAGTTAGAGTCAGATTTGTTACCACTGTATGTTAGGATCATCGATGGGTGTGGCGCATCCCTCATTCGTTTTAAAATTGCCGCTTTCTCCTCGCACTTCGTCGTCTGAAAACGGAGTTCTCAGTCGCTTAAAACTTAGCTCCGTATGTAGCTATGGATAATAAGGCTTGTAAACCTAAAACCAGTAATAAAGGCTCACATAATTAGTTTTTTCCTCCTACTCTCTTTTTTCGTGTCTCTTTACAACAACATCAAGGGCGCCATACAACAACAACAATGGCTCAAACTGAACATCTGAATGATTCCCAAGATCCATGGCGGTACGCCATAGTTCTCAGTAAGTGTCTCGTCCTCTTTGTGGATGGCGGAATGGCTAAATCGTTTGGAGTTCTCATTCCCGAGATGGTGGAGCGGTACGATAGTGACTACAAGACAATTGCTTTTATCTGCAGTCTGCATTCACTGATGTTCATGACAGGTAATATAATTAATTTAATTTTCCTTTTTTTCAATCTCAATTTATCGTCCAATATTGGAAATTTGTTTTCCTCACAATATATAAACGTACAAAGAATAAAGATAACTTGACATACATAATATATATAATATACCATGACATAGAAATCCTTCAGAATATTGATATACAGTAGTTTTCTTACGTTATTATAAACAAAGTAAGTGAAAGGAAGGGTTCGAGTAAATGGGATGGCGGGACTCGAACATTAGCCATGTTCAGACGTGGCCTCCTAGTCGGTGTCAGTTTTTCCGTGCAGCAATAAATATTCCATAAATATTTGACCTACACCATTAGTTGTCCATACGCTCTTCCTCAGATCAAGTTGCCACGATTAAGTTAATAGGACCTACGACCCAGTATATTTGTGTCTGCCTCTAAGACGATATCCATTTATATTGGTAATACCAATGAATATTTTTTTTCTTGCACGTAAAAGTATAGGAAATTACAGAATACCTAAAACTGAGGAAAAAACATAACATTATTTGATCTCTAACTCTCATCGTCTGTTTTAAGTGAACCAACTTAATATGTACTATATATTCGTTCTTACAAGTGTATTTATATACTGTGGAGCAGAACTCTGACATGTAAACACAAATTAGTAGTAAACATGAAACAATACTTTATAGCCAGAATTAGAATGCTTGTTAATAATTGCCGAATAAGTCTACAATTATGAAGCATGTGCTTCACCATTTTGTGGTACAACAACATTTATACATGCAGCATTATAACTTGTCGCTGTGATTTTTTTAATCCATGTATATTATATTTCTTAATTTTTATTTCTTTAACCCCAATATAGCTCCCATTGCTAATGTCCTGCTGAAAGTGATGAAGCCTCGAACCTTAGGAATATTCGGTGGACTACTGGCCGCAATATCTATAATGTGCGCCCCGCTTGCAAACTCAGTCTTTGAACTCGGTATACTGATATCTTTAACAGGTAAGTAGACGTGTAATTCCTGGTTATGCTATGGTCACAAAACATGACGTCATTAGGCCAACTTCTCCTTGTCTCTCTGTCCCACATTTAATAATAATCATCATAATATTAAATGATGATATTATTATTAATAATAATAATACTACTACTAATAATAATAATAATAATACTAATACTACTACTACTACTACTAATAATAATAATGATAATAAATTTTGGGTGAGGGGGGCGGGGGTTGGAGACGGACATTGGGGTTCTTGCTTTGCAAAACAATTTCAGGGGCCTGAAACCCCCTCCCCGAACCGCCACTGCCCTGCTTAATATACATTGCCCTCTATTTGTATTATTTCAAATACCTCTTGTTGCCTAATGGATTAACATAGCAAATATAGCAATCAGTTATGTAAAGGGCCATGCACGTGGGGAAGAAAATGAGCCGCGTGTATAGGCCTATGTATACTACCTTAAATCTTTATGAAGACTAAATTGTAATAAGATTAACAGTTTTCGATTTATCTGTTACCTTTTCATTAAAGCGCAATGGTTAGAGCTATGCAATACCCCACGATATTTTTCCTTTTTTTTATTTTGACTGTGATATCTTCCCGGAACTGTGTTTAAAAATAACCCATCTAAGGAATTCGACATAGCACAATCATGTCGGTTGGATAATGGGTTTTAAAGGAAACCTCATCCCAAAGAATAACAATTAGATGTATTCCTGCCCTTTGATGTACAATATTTCTTACGAAAATGTAAAAGAGATATATAAAGTAAGATATTCTGGGCATGATTTGATGCCTTTTAGCATGACATGGGCGCAGCCATTTTCTTGAAAATGTGACGTACCATGTGAAGTTATACATGTACCATGTACCAAGCTTTAATTGGAAAGAATTTGAAGTGCCTGTTTAAAGAAAATTACAAATATGGCAAATAACGTATAACTAAAAACTGTTAATGTAACAGATGGCTATCGTACAAGTTTTATGTCAACTACAAATTGGGTGATTTATAAAACAATATAAATAAAACCACCTCCATAGCATCTGAGATATGCGAGAGATTCGCCAGAAAAATGACGATGTTTTAATGCCGTCACAATATGAACTAATCCTGCCCAAGCAGACGACATCCCATAAAGAATGAACACAATTGCAATGCTCTTATTTCTCAAATTATAATGAGTTTAGTGTATATAAATGTTATGGAATTTTACACCATTCTAAAAGGGATATGAAACCGATTCTGATAACTGAATTCTTTTGTTGGTAAATACACAGGATAGGGGTTAATGAACAATCAAAGAAACAACACTTTCAAATTGAAAAAAAAACCGGAATAATAGCATGGACGGCATCTGTTACCTCTTGAAACACCGAACATACCGCGGTGTATGCAGCTGAAAATACAATGGCGTCTTATTATGTTTACAAGCGACAGATTCCTTCATTTTCTTATCCTTGCATTTTTCAAGAGGAAAAATCATATCTGAAAAGAAAGAAATTATATTTTGTGAATAAATATAACAAGTTTCACCTTTGCAATAATGACAATAAAGTTAGTTCTTAAAATCAATGAACCTCCTTCAATAACAAAACCTCTACTTTTCAATGAGGAAAAATCATATCTAAGAAGAGAGAAATTATGTTTTGTGAACAAAATATAGCAGGGGGGAAATTGTTACTATAATTCCTTAAAAAATACCAAACTATAGCAGTTGAGAAAAGCATCAGATTATTCATACAATTATTGCTCTGGCAATTGTAGTACAAAGGAAAGTAGCAGGTTAATGAAATGCTTCATCACCACACACAGCTGGGAAGGAAGCATCAACAATTTTGAATACATTTACTTGATAAACGACTTTACATAATAATAATAATAATACATAACATTTATTAGGCGCTTAATACTGATGTTTCTAAGCGCACAGTGTTCTGATTAAGAGAAGACTATAACCCGTAGAATTAAATTAGAAGAAAAAGCAAAAATACAAAAGTAACATAGATAAGATAAGAAAAACAGTGGCAATCAACTAAATAAAGACAAATATGGTGCGCACCTCCATTGACCGACGCACAACTGCAATTTACAATTTAAAAAGATAGGTTTTGAGTAGAGATTTGAATTGAGATACAGAGGGGGCGCAGTGAATAAAGGCGGGCAGTTTGTTCCAGAGAGCGGGGGCAATAACTGAAAAGGCGCGGTCATTTTCAAGTACATAGTACTTCACGTTATCAAGAAAATGGCGAACGCCGGCGGATGTCCATGTCGTGCTGAGAAATTGTATATTATTCTTGCTTTATGCCTGGGAGTCTTGTAGATTAATGGGGGAGAATGAAATAAATCTCTCAGAATAAGTAAAGTTATTCTTCGGGTGAAGTTTCCTTTAACCCTTACTGTACTGGGCTATTTGGGGCATCTCCGTGACAGGGGTGGGGTGCATGTTTGTCGATATTCATGTAAGTAACAAGATGGTATAATGACTTTTCCTGATGCAAAATGCAAATTTTAAGCATTTTACAGAAAACTCTAGATATTTGTCTCTAGGCTTGTGAAGAATCTTGAAAATGTATTGAATAAATGAAGTTTCATTATTGTTATGATATTTGAACATGCATAGGTTAATTTGCATAAACTATTAATACGCAAATTACGTGTTATTAAACAAAAAAAATCCTCACTGTAGAATAATAAATTTCTCCACTACCCGTTTGCATATCACTGCTCATATCCGAAGAAAAAAAGTGCGCAATTCATCATTTTTTTTTCTTTCTGGAAAACACCAAGTTACTTTGAGAATCATATCAAAGCAATTTGATATCAATTCATATCTCCCACTTATAAGGAAATACATCTATACCTGTATCCACATTTCTGCATGTACATGAACATATGCAATTATAACACTTTTTGATGACATGCGCATACTAACTGTTATGTAACACATTGCAAGCATATCCGATTTTGACGAAAATGGTATCAAATTGTGCGTAAGACTAGAGGGAAAAAAACGTCATGAAACGACAATTTAAAATTCCAAGTGGTTGCGGCGCAATCTCCGAAAATGTGGAGGGGGCTACCAGCCTCCCCCCCCCCCAGCAAAGTAAGGGTTAATGACAAGCCTTTCTTCTTTCATTTCCTAACCCCTCATCGAGACTCTCCGGAAGCTTGCTATCTATTGAAAGAATAAATACCCAATTTGTGTTATGCTAAAATAGATATTATTGTCTTTGAGGTATTGGTATTTGCCTATTAATCCTCATGAGACCGTAGTGTTTCTAAATAAGGTTTGTAGAGTGTTTTGAAGACAAATATATTTAAAAATTAATTTCAGATGTTAATAATTAACCCTAAGTACGGCCGAGGGTGGGGGGGGGGGGGGCATTATGGCCGATCGCCACGAAAATTTGCACGCATGTCAAGTGAAGTGTATACAATAATATGATAAATTCAATTTTTTGAAAAATTCACTCATTTGCATATTTATGGTAATTTATGCAAAGAAAGTCATAAAACTCACATTTTTACCCATAAATCATATATTATTCATATTTAGGCATTCTTTTTCACTACATATATTCATTATACCATTCTGAATAATAATACGACCAAAAAAATTGGAAGACCTAGCTTATTCCTTATGTTATCCCTTGTTTTGATAATTTCTTATGTATTTCATTGTTTTTTTAACTTATGAATTTCATTGTTTTTGTTGTTTTATTTCATTTCTTACTACAATGCAACTATTTTGAATCCCAAAACAACCACCTAAACGTTAAACAAGACCCAATAACCCATGTTTGATCTGTTTTTAGGAAAAATGACTTTTCCATATGTTTTGTACACAAATCACGAAAATGAGCGATTTTCGGGCTGACATGCAAAAACAAAAGGTCACGTGACCTTGTAAACGTAGGTCCGATTTTCAACAAAAAAAATTAAAGTTGCGCAAGACTCGAAAAAAAAAAGTCAGCGAGTGGCGGGGCGCCATCCATATGCGTTCCCAAGCAATCGAATAATCGTGGAGGGAGGGGGGGGGGGGGGGGCATAATGCCCCCCCCCCCCCCGGCCTTATTAGGGTTAAAACCATAAACCGGTCTTTGAAGAAGAAGAAAAAATACGTTGAGTTTGATGCATTAACCAACATCATTATCAAAATTAAGATGTGATTTATTTACAATTTTCTTTCTCTTTTTTTACTATAGGATTTGGAATAGTTATGGCAGTCTTCTCCACACTGGTTACCCTCGCCAGATTTTTCCCAAAGTCCTTTATCTTCTCGAATTCACTAACGCAGTTTGGTATTATATGTGGTGTCTTCACAGTACCCATTATTGTCGAGAGGTCGCTTGAAGCGTATGGCTATGACGGTGCCTGTCTCATCTTAGGTGGGATCTCACTTCATGCTGTGGTCTCTGCGATGATTCTTAGACCACCAAAGGACCTCCCTTCGAGTACAGAAGAAAATACGCAGCTTATGGACACACATTCATCAAGGGATAGCCATTCTATCATAGAGAACGAGAAGCATCAAGGAGGTGCAAATTGGGGAACTGAATCGGATAATGATGGCTTCTCACGCTCAAACACGGAATACATGCAGGTGGTAGTGGACTTCTTTCATTCTCTTCCCTCAGTTGGAGAGTTGTTTAAATCTTTCATTCTGGTCGAAGAGCCATTATGTACACTAGTTATGCCTGCCGTCTTCTTGGCTAACTACGTATTTTATGCTTGGCTCTTATTCCTAGTCCCTCACGCAGAAGGTTTGGGAATAGATCCATCAAGAGCCGTACTTTTGTCTTCGATTGCAGGCATTGCTGGAACATTTGGAAGCATTGTCTTCCTGGTCCTCCTTCACTTTAACTACGACGCAACAATCATCATCATCTTCTGTTGCTTGGTGTCTGCCATCTCTTTCTTCTTGGACACACTCAGCTCGACTTTCATCTTCTTAGCAGTAATGGCAGGTGTTCAAGGGTTAGCCGTGTTCGTGCTTCGAACTATTACATCCGTGATGGCGAAGCTAGCAGTAAGAGATGCACATAATATACCAAGTGCACTCTCCCTCTTTTTCTTCTTGGAAGCAGTAGGTGTAGGAGCAGCAGATACAATATCAGGTATATATACATTGGTGGTACTGGGCCCTGTTTCATTAAACTTGATATCAATAACAAGTTACAAGCTACTGTTATAAGCTACTGAAATCATGGCATGTGATTGGCTGAGAGCAAATTTGTCATAGAAATTTATATGAAACAGGCCCTGGTATGCATGGATTAATTATTGGTGATTAAATCTACTTATTTAAACAGGCACATAAAAGGTTTGTTCTGAAGATAGAGAGAAAGAGAGAGATGGGATTCTCCTTTCCTTCTCCATAATTTTAATTTTCCTCTTTTAAAATGTCTGTCAGGGGCGAAACTTTTGTATTATGGTTTGTTGGGAAATCTGCTTATCTCTCCTCCTCATAAACAATGTTTTATTGACGCCACTTAGTACATGACTGTCTCATGACCAAAATAATTAATCTTAAGATCCATTGTCCATAGTTTCTGTAACACATAATAGAACCGGGTTCAATCAGGGGCGTCAATCCTTTTTAAAATGTGGTGGGGGGCACAATGGAGTAAAATAGGAAGTGGCGCGGACAGGAGAAGGGGTGTCTGAGGGGGATGTAGGCCCCTCAGAAGTCGAAAGAAAATTAAATTTTCAAACTCATTTGGCGCGATTTGGTGCATACGTTCTAGATATATTTTATTGGAAGTCATAGACTATAGATTCCAATGGATTTTTTTTCCTGAAAGGGGAATATCTTATGTCACTATAACAAAGACTCAGAGACATATTTACTATACAAGCTTTATTATTGTCATTATTATGTGAACTGATTCCATGGAGTATCTTGATAACAACAGTTAGTTTTAAAATCAGATACTACATGTACCTGTCTTGTTATTCATTATCACTAACATAACGTTTTGGTACACAGTTTTGGTCGGTATATTTTAAGATATTTATTTCATCACTTTCGTCCAATATTGAGTGTCCATACATTGTGACACCTTTTAAGACAAAACAAAAAAGGCAACTTGTATTTATCATGGCTGCAATTTGTAAAAATGAAACTATATGAAATATTATATTAAGTAGAAATAAAATGGATGTAAGTGAGTAATAAGTGACCATCTAGATAGTGAATATTTTGATAACTCTGAAAAATCTCACAAGGTAACATTCCATTTACCATACCGGTGAGTATGATAACGTTCCATTATCATTAATAAATATCTACAAAATGCTAAGTCCACCTCATATTAACGATAAAGAAAAAACATCTTCAGTTCACACATCTTCACTTCACACATCTTCATCTGAAATAGAAAGTTAGAGTATGACATATCTCCTGATTAGTGAATCATACATTTCAGTAAATCGAAATTTTACAACTCGGCGATAATCATGTTTTATATTTGAAATCTCGGAGTTTGTGCTAGACAATGTTTGACCAGAGTGGCTAGGAATAATATGGTTTAACAGCTGCTGAGCACCATTTTGTAGCAAGCTCAAAACATTTGATCAGAAATAGCTCGGAAGTTGCGGGCTATACGATTCGAGTTCAATAATATAGTTTGTCATGTTTCTTAGCAATCCTTACCATAACACCTGATTACATTATGTTTTGAACAAACTGAATTCAAACTGAAAGTATATTTAAATGTAATCCCTTCACTAACGTATACTGATCATCATGTAATACTAGTAATAATCGATTTATTCATAACATCTGAGATTTCTTCTAACCAGTATATTACCGAACATGTTTGCTATAAAAACAAAAACACAGATAATACATCAAATAAATAAAGGCTTCTTTTAAAATGCAACTGCTTTGACCTATGGTAGTAACAACTCGAGATATTAATGCTGAATTGGGGGGAGGCGTATCGCATTAACCATATCACCGGCCTATCATGTTTTCATATGATATGATAAACTATAACATTCATATTCTATTATTTTGACATGACTATGTAACTTAACTGTTCTCTTTATCTCATTTCGATCAGGGCACATATATGATGTCACATCTTCGATGCACACAGTCTTCATATCGTTTGGTATTGCTCTTGTTGTTGCGATGGTCAATCTTATCATCTTTGCCATCTTGGTTTGTTACAAGGCATCAGTAAAATCAGATTCCTAGGTGAAATACGGCCTTCATCTGAAATATTCCATATTGTATGTAATCTTTACAATAATAAAATATTGCAAGCAGATATGTCAAAGAAGATATTACAAATACAAACATTACTTTCAAAGACTTGATGGATGGCTGATCGTCAACGAAACGGATTTAAGTCTTTTGTCAACTCTGTTTGTTGCTACGGCAGGCAGCCAGTGAAAACGAACTCGTTTAATCAAATTATGAAAATGCAAGCATTACTTTAAACAAACAGAACTCTGTTATTCCTGGCTCATTTTTTCCCGATTGAGGTGTCATTATGAAAGGGCAAAAATTGAACTTTCTAGAAATGTGATTTTAACATTGAAATTCAGATACTGCCCGCCAAATGACTTTTTTGTTTCCTCTCTTCAAATTGTTTTTAATCACTTATGCGTAAAATATGCATCATATGAGTTGCATCAAATGAAAGAGGAGGATCTAAGCTTAACAAATATGTGTCATTTATTAATTATAATGGCGATTAAGATGTGATAAAACATCGATAATTCTCGGTTAATTTTTTTTCTGGGACGCACTGTATAGTGTTGATGTTCCATAATCCATATAAATGTAGGATCGTAATCTGTCTACATTGAAAGAAAATGAATAATAAGAGTCATCCATATGTTTCTCACCTTTACATACAATCACATGTAGGAAGGTTTTTTGTAGAAAAAAATAGGATAAACCACTTATCACAAAGTGTTTGATATATATCTTTGATTGCTTATAATTTAGTATTAATATAAACTGGTGAACATGTATTTATAATTCATAAGATCACTTCCATAGGTTGTATATTATGCCGTTGCCTTACCATTCCATAATCATCCTGTTTTTCATTCATTTCAGACGGTATCTGATGTATTATAATATGCTAATTTTTGTATTTTCATCTCGACATCATTTGTAGATGCATATATACATATCTGTCATACTGTCATATTGAGAAAACTGCTTATATTTTAGTATTTTGTTGATTTGAATCCGTGTTTTTAATATTTATGACCTGTTTGCTTATTGTATTCTGTCATATCGTGTTTATAGCATTCTATGCTTAATTTGTTTTCTTCTGCACTGACTGTATACACTGTTTGGAGATGTGATTTTCCTCAATGATACGGGTTATAGCGCCAGCTATGGACACAATGTATGTAGCGATCCGAGTATGATGCTTTACAAAGAGCACCAATCTGAATTGTTTTTGAGCGTCTCAATTCTCTCGAAGTGTGTTATTCATCGGATAAAGTTATACAACATCTACATGCATGTTTACCTGCCTATATAGACTGATTTCGTTGTCTCCCTTGAGTGGCCTTTAAACACAGGTTTCACATAAATAACCTTTTTGGTATTGAAAACGATATCGTAATTGGGATATTCTTTATCAAATTATTATTGTTTTGACATTACATGATTATAGGTATTACAAAGTTTTGGTACGGGGTCATGAATTTGGTTCAAATGAACATATTGGAAACATATGCGATCCTACAATATTTCATGATCATTATTGTGGTTGAAATCGAGTCTAAAGTGATGAAATTGTAAATAGTAAACTCTTTCCGTTGTATAGCTCCCTCTCAAGGTCAAGATATTAATTTAGCTTTAAAACAATGTTTCTTGACTAAAGTCGACCGATTGCTTATTACTGTTTGTATATAATATTTCACAAGTACATATTCTGAGATTTTCATGGTCGCAGCTACTTTTGTAAGGCCGTAGGCGCTATTTGAAAATTATCGAAATTTACCGGGAGCACAGGTAAATTTTTATATTCAATTTTTCTCGAAAGCAGAAGAGTTTCAGGGGCTAATTTTGTTAGTGCCTATAGTACATCCACAGAAGCATCCAAATATTTCCAAATTGTAAAGAAACCCTATCCAGCCAATTTTCAAATTTCCCGAAACTATGTACATTTATGTCGTTTCCTAGTTGCTTGTTGTATATTTGTAATACATAACATTAAAAGAAAATTGAGAAAAAAAAACAGTAATACAAATGCATTAAATCTTTTCAGGATAAATTTAAGGAAAACTTTAAGATTAACAAAAAAAGGGGGCAGGTGAAAATTGGATAAACTACTTAAAATAGCTAGAAATACGTCACAGTCTCATGCCAGATTTGCCAGTTCACATTTTACCCACACTTTTAGTGACGTCATTGTTCAAATTTCGATATTAACAATTCCTTCAGAGTTCCTAATTTTCTCCCAATCACCACTTGTTTCTCAGATATATTTTGCTTTGTCTTTATCCAAGCTTTGATAACCCTTAGAGATAATAAAATGACAACAATGATATATATATATATATATATATATATATATATATTTATTTATACACACACTGTTTGTGTGACAAAAGTCTATAGTGGCACTCCAATATCTGTTTAAGGGTGATTCTGTATGCAATGTATCGCTTAGGTAATATGCATTTTTTTGTCCAAAAAAAGAGAGAATATTTTGACATGATCACTAGTGTTAATATCAGAAATAACTATTAGTCAGCGGTTTGAACAGGAAATTTTCATTTAACGATGAAATAAAATGTCTTTTGTAAAGAATCAACCAAACTATTTATAGGGGAATTCCACCCTGATATTAAATTGTTTTTAATAGAAGCAGAAAAATTTGAAAAACAATTCACTAAACATTTGAGAAAAATCAGACAATCAAGAAGAAAGTTATGAATCTGTCAGAATCATGAAAATCCTGGAATCTGTGAGACTAATTTGCAATGCGGTCAGAATGTTGTTATGTCATCCCTTCGCAATTCACCACTGATCTGAATGAAAGAATAACCCACAATCTCATTTTTTTGTTAATGTTTATGGAATAGTAGACCTATCTTATACGGGGGTGCATGACAGAACATGTTATCCGGGATATAGGATCGAGATAGGCACGAAACATATATCTTTTGATCAAAATAGAATTAATACAATTTATTGCAATCAACGAAGGATAAAATGTAAGAGGCTGACATCATATTTAGAGACCGGGTTGCCAATTTGATAATAATAATAATGCTGTAATTGTATTAATAATAGTGGGTTCATGTAAAGCCCTCATGTATGTCAGATTGTCTGGCGCTAAATGATTATTAGCACGGCTGCCATTAATATCATCTTGAGGAGTCCTACCATGTACCTATGTACAGACAGTGTTAGAGGCAAAGGTAGATTAATCTCTTTGAAAATGATCTCAGTTTACTACTGGATCTACTAGCAACCCGCTTGGAACAGCAAGAATTTATGTACAAATCAAATATTCACGTGACTTGCACAGGGAGTACCAGAGGTCCCGTTGAAAAACTTTGAAATAACATTGGAAACTCGCAAGCAATTCACCTGCAAATATCTAGATTATTTGCAAGTTTTAAGTGCGATTTTTCAAAAGCAATGCAGGACCTTTCATTGGAATTAACTGGTTCTAGTGTCTCCTTACTGTATTGCTGGAGTCACAAATCATCTTGCTGATACAGGCTTCATCGTACAGGAGTTGTAGTGGAAATAACTTGGTCTGAGTGTCTCCTTGCTGTAGAATCGACTGTTATAAGGACTACCTTTACATTACTGGAGTAACACATCTTTCTACACATGAAGGCTTTATCGTACAGGAGTTTTAGTGGAAACAACTTGGTCTGAGTGTCTCCTTACTGTAGAAGTGACTGTTATAAAGACTTCCTTTACATTACTGGAGTCACACATCTTCCTGCACATGTAGGCTTTATCGTACAGGATCTTTATAGTGGAATTAACTTAGTCTGAGTGTCTCCTTACCTTAGAAGTGACTGTTATAAAGACTCTATTTACATCCCTGTAGTCACATATCTTCCTGCCAATGTAGGCTTTATCATACAGGATCTTTGATGGGAATAACCTGGTCTGCATATTTCCTTAGTGTTGAAGGGACTGTTGTAAAAACTGCTTTGGCACAATAGTTCTTCTCCAAGTTCGGTGGGGTTAGGTGATGTGTAAGTGGCCGGATCAAACCCTTCTCGAGGTCCGCTCCAAAAGTATACTGAAGACCGAGGGAAGAAATGCAGAAATAAAAAGAAAAATTTAGCAGACACAAGGGAAAGAAATAAAAGAATTGTAATTAACTAAACAATTGATATTTTATTGTGCTCATATCCGTCATGCAAAGAGCTCAAGATGCTCTCAGATTAATTACCCCGGTTTTATATTTTTAATCTCTTTGTATTTTGTTCTTTATTGTTCCTTTCAATCTCTCACGAATCGATCATCATGCATCGTATACCCCAGCTTAAGATCAGTTACCAATTAGTTACCGATTTTGAAGCTAACAGCGTAGAAACGAAATCGAGTTGTTACTATTTTTTTGTATTTATGATGACAATGTTAACAAGTACTTATGTTTTGGGGGCAATAAACATTCAAGTAAATCATTAAACGCATCTAAACGTTGCGGTCTTATTATTTACTTTTCCATGCTGTGTACGTTTTCAATAGGTTTCAGTGACACATGCAAGTTATCAATCTGGTACTTGATTCCCGAAATTGTGGCATTTAACATGTATGTGTACAGCAAACATGAATGCTAACACAGATATCCATGACAAATGATGACTCTTTCATTAACATGGGTGGATTTTTCTAGCGCCACCTTGTGGCCGACTTTGTAATAAACCACATGAAAAACTGTGCAGTCGAAACCCGGTGGCCAACGTGTAACTCGTGGATTTATTTTCGTCCCTAAGTTATCACAGCTATGAACTTTTGAAAGATGTAATCACTATACTTAAATTGGCACTCACCAGTAATGGCACTGTGATGTAATGGTCGACAGTTTTCCCACTTGTACAAACAACAAAAATATTACGAAAATGTCAGGTTACCTCCCCCCAAAAAAAACACACACAACAACAACAACAAACAAACAAAACATGACTCAGGGGAGTCTTTTCTTTTTAGAGGACTTGTAATAACATGCTATCTATAATACATATTTACTAGTGCAACAATGCAAATGGTATGCAAGAGAAAAATAGAGGAAAACATATTTTGTACACGACAAACAGGGCAGTTGTCCTTGACTACGTCACAATCCATTGACAAAATTTGCAATTTGAGATTCGCATAGCTATAGTGATCTTATATTTCAAACTTTCAGAAAACTTTCATTAATGGTCCGATTTATTTTAACCCATTTACCATAAGGATTGCATTATTTTTCTACTGTCATACAAATGAGGATTATTCCCGCACCCCCTCTTCTTGCCCATATCGGAGGGATGACATAACAAAAAGCGTGATAAGGGGGGGGGGGGGGGTTCCAGTCCGCAGATACTATCAGCGCATGGGTAGAAAGGGTTCATTAGTTCAAAACACAGAGAGATGACAACTGATATGTGGTCATGCAAATCATGTAATAATTATTCAAACACATAGATCAGGAGTAAATCTAGAAGAACATAGGGGGTCGAAAGGGGGGGGGGGGGGAGGGGGGGGGGTGCTATCTGAACAAAGCAGTATTCGCCATATTTGGCCCAACTCGATCCTTGTTGGACAAGCTGTCCTATAATAAACGGCACTAATAATGGATTGTTGTCGAGCGCCCTCAGTGTTTTGTATGGCTATGTTTGTCTGATCTTGAATTTGTAATACTAAATCTCTTTACGTCCATGCCTACTACTATCATTTTGATATTGTAAGGACCCACACAAGACAAAACTATGTGGTGGCTTGGGAGCTTGAAGAAACCCCTTCCGCGATGGTAGACAGCCGGAAGTATTTTTTCAATAAGGCACACAAAATATATTCTGAAAGGCACCTCGATCACTAATTTGTTATGATTATTCAAACATGCGCAAAAATCAAAGTGGGCTTGACTATATTCATAGTTAAAAGGATTAAACGTTCCAATTTGTGACTTCATGGGGTATATTTTTTGGTATGGGGGGGGGGGGGGGGTGGTGCTATCCGAACAAAGCAGTATTCGCCATATTCGGCCCAACTAGATTCGTGTTGGACAAACTGTCTTATAATCAACGGCACTAAAATTGATTGTTGTCGAGCGCCCTCTCACTGTGTACTTCGCCTACGAAAAAATAGGCTACGATTGGGTTTTCAACAAGAAACGACATGTGCTCAGTCACCACAAAACCACTGACATATCTCATAGTGAGATTATAAGCTATGACTCATTAGAGATATATTTTGTCAGCATGGTCTACTTTTAGCTTTTAGCATTGCCTGAAAGACTAAAATTTCTTCCATATAATTTACAAATGTGGAAGCACTATACATCTAACAATTGTAATTTTATAGTGTTCAATATGGCTATGTTTGTCTGATCTTGAATTTGTAATACTAAATCTCTTTACGTCCCTGCCTACTACTATCATTTTGATATCCTGTAGATGTAAATCAGATTAAGCTGTACGTTGCGTTGATAGCAAGGCAACATTAAGGACAGGATATGCTTTATTCCCAAGCAAAGCTTAAAGCCCCACTGTCCTACTTGTAGCTACTTGCTCCCTCTATATAGAAAACTTCCCCAATCGGTGCCTGTTGGTCCCCGTGATCCTCTTTTTCTTATGTTAGTTGAGAGCTGAGTTGATGAGATAGCCACCTGTCAATGACCTGGCTGGGTGGTCTAATCCCTTCTGGCCCAGTAGTATTGACGGTCTTTAAGCACAACCAGAAAACCCCTTCATAGAAATTGCTACAGTGTTATAATCCTAATGTTGTCACCTTGTGCAATACCTTCAGGGTCAGAGTGCTTAACTAGACTAGACTACATAAAAAAAGTAGTAGTAGTAGTAGTAGCAGTAGTAGTAGAAGTAGTAGTAGTAGTAGTAGTAGTAGCTGTAGTAGTAATAGCAATATTAGTATTATTAATAGCGTTTTTTTATAAAGGTTTTAATTTATTTAAATATATTATTTTGTATTTGAAAAGACACTTTTTCTGAATCCATCTGTTGATTTTGTATCAATTTAGTACTAGCTTATCAGGGTTAACCTGCCTTACCCTTAATTTATATGTTCATTTGCAATTCCATAGTTTTGCAATGATATAACCGTAATAATGTTATATCAGTATCGCACACGTCGCTTCTCTGAACCAAGAGTTGAAGTCTCTAATAAAACGTACGACGTGTTGAAGCCAAAGTCGTGCGATTGCATTGTGAAAACGGTGTTGAATCGATCAGAAAAGGTTGATCATCTAGCATGTGTATCGCAAGGTACCGGAATCATCCAAATGAAAAGAAATTTCGTCGAGTCTTGGTAAAGCTACAAGCATTGTACACAGAAAGATGTATACGTGACTAGACGAACATATGGCATAACAATCCGTCCCGATTGTTATGCTGTTACACGCCATATTTAGAATATAAAGGCATTCGAAGAGCCATGCTTTTCTGGGTCCATGTTTTATTTGATGTTCTTCCACACTTGCGTACTAACAATAATAACTCTCACAAATTATTTGTCACCTCTTCCCAGAACTCAACCTTCTCTTTAAAGAATGATAGTAAATCCTGTCTTACTGAGTTTGTTTTATTCTTATATTGCCACCAACTGCGTTTGATCTGTATGGTATCATAAACATTTAGTACATAATGCATCAATACAACTCTAATGAGCCTGTAATACGACCATATTAAGATATTGACACATCGCTGCGAGATTTTTCACCCTTTTTTTTCTTTTCATGAAAGCGAAGGGCACAAAGAAATTACAAATATTTTTGATCCATGAGCATACCAACCAACTTAAATCAACATTCCTACAATATTTTGTCGTCGTCTTCGTCACCTTTTCCCCTTTTTTCTGCTGTGATATTCTCCTCAAGAAAGTAAAATAGAAAGGGTAATGGCTCCCGCTTTCTTTTATATGATGCCGTGAAGTGTAATACACTTGAAGTTTCTTGTCTTAAAACACAGAGTTTGTAGAAAACGCGTAACTACCTTTGTTGCCATTTTTATACACAGCCATACCACTTTCTTGTTTGTATAATAATGTTAACCTATTTACAGTACCATTATATTTTTAGCGTTCGGTGTGAAATATATATACACAAGTGTACCCTCTGAATTACAGAACATTTCAGAAAGATGTATAGTCTGGCAATATTGCAACTTTAACCGTAACCCCCGGCCTCACCCTCGTATGAAATTTATCCAGATATTGTATTTTTGTCAAGCGTTCCCAGTGATGAAATAACAAATTTGAAGACACCATACAAAATACGTGGCATGTTTCAGTCAATTAACTGCACCACAACACAGTGCGTAAAGTTCAGTGATTTCGGCTCACGAGGTGCCAACTTAAAGGATACCTCACCCCAAGAAATAACTTTAGTTATTCAGAGAGATTTTTTTTATTGTCCTTTAATCTACAAGCTTCCCCACCAAAGTGTATGAGAGAGGTATATCGCAAGACATTCTTAGCATAATATACAGTTTACCAGCACGACATGGGCATCGCCATTTTCTTGATTACGTGATGTATTATGCGAAGTCGTTTATCAAGTAAATGTATTCAAAATGATAAGTGCTTCCTTCCCACGTGTTTGTGGTGACAATTTATTCATTCACCAGCTTTTATCTTTTGTACTGTAATTGTCCGAAGGCAACAAAATTATTTAACAATTGTTTGCTCTTCTGGATTTAAGCTTTCGTAGGCCTATACATTAAATAGATTTGTTTAGTGCTAGGAAATGAATCTTCAGACAGTTGAAGCATTAAAGAGGAGATGTTGATGTTGAAGATCATCCCTGATACAATGAAGGGAAAGTACCAACCCGGCCCCCCACTCCAGGGTCGGAGTGGGGGGCGTGTTACCAAAATGTCCGGTAAAAGGGTACTTTTCGTGCGACAAAGTCCGGCCCGAGAATTGTAAAAAAAGGGGTGTATTTGACTTTTCACCCGGAGATTTCTTTAAAAAGGGGGTGTTTTTCTTTTTTTTCTCTCATCTCTTTGGACTCCTGAGAAATTATTCCGAATTTAGGGGGGTACATTGAGCATTTTCCGTATTTAGGGGGGTCTCCAAGGCAGGAAAAGCCCGCGAAAAGCCCGCGAAAGGGGGGTTCGGAAATGTTGGCAGTCCTCAGATAGGGGGTGCTTTCAAAAAGAGGGAACGAGCATACGCGTACCCTAAATAACACTGAGTAGGGGGGGGGGGCGGGGGAAGAGTACCAATGTCTAAAATTGGCTTTCTTTTCGTTTTGAGGTAATTTGTAGATGCCCTTTTCCCCCATGAAGTGCCCTTTTTTGATAATAATGCACCCCCACTTTGAAGGACTCCTGCAGTGCAACATTGAGATTCGTCACGAATACATATCTCTTTAATGTTAATCCATGCGAGCAAGGCATTGTTAAGTTTATTTTCATTTTCTCAACGTGATCGCGATCAACTAGACTTGTTGACGCAGTACGTTAATACTTCCTCATATATTATAGGCTGCTGCATGCCGGTCTCTTTTGAACAGGGAGTCGACTTTCGGAACTTGTATACTTTCTCACCTCAAGCAAGCTACATCACATTTGGGGAATGAGGAGATTTCAATACAATCTTGATCGGACTTAATAATTTGGCTGTAGTTGTGATTCCAGCCAAATGTTTAAGTTTTCTTCATTCTTACAGTTTACACCTGTTTCAGCTGTATACAGAACGTCGTACTCAGTGAACAGGGAATTATTTTGAGCGGAATATCATTACGGACAACATCCTCAACTAGTTGATAATAGTTCAATTATTACTCAATTCATCATTACATCAAAACAACTCATCGTGCACCTAAACTAAAGGCCTACATGATATTATCGTTATCGACCTGCACTTAAAGGCTTACTGATTCAGAATACACAAAACGTGAGTAGTTCATACTATTTTGTATTTTGAACAAATCACAAGTACTCAGGATTCTTAGCATAATAACTATTGACGTGTAGTAGCAATAGTAGTAATGATAACTCTACGTACAAGAGAACTATGATGACGTACACGCCTTTTTTCTCCAGGTATGTATATTCGTGGGGTGAGCGCGCTTGCACGCTCTCGATCAAAGGTTGTGTACTGAAACCCTCCATAATCTGGTCTATTAATATTAGGCTATACAAAAACGACTCCTAGTTTCTCGTTTGAATTTTTCTTAAATGAAGAGGAGTCCTTTCCATGTTATTTGATATTTTGCTAAGATGATCGCCGAACATACACATGTTACTAAGCAGGCGTACCTGTTAACTAGCGTTCCTGTGGGATTACTTCTAGACCCCCACATTATATTTTAGGGGTCTGCATACCAAAATAGGGTGACAATTAGTAAAGAAGAGAAATCATTCAATTAAACAATAATATCTTAAATTTAGAAGTCTAAACTAAACTTTAAAAAAAAAGACTTTGTTACTACAATATTTAAAGTCGAGTAGTAAAAACAACACCGCATGTATAGTTATATATGAGTAGCTGCGGTATTTTAATCGATCTTTTAGTAGTACATGTATATTATTAGCGATCTTGTTATTGTTATCAAATGTGTGCTTATGTGGATGGGTGTTGGTTTCGAGTGTGAGTGTGAGTTTGTACATGTGGTTTTGGAAGGCGGTTGCACTTTGATTGATTTGTGGAAATCAAGGAATAACGAACACGAACAAAGTTTAGGAAAAGTCTTCTTCATGTCGATATGTTTATACATTTACTATGTTTGTTTGTTCGTTCTTGTTATTGTCACAATTCAGGAGCTACATGTATCATCAAAAAAAGTAATACATTTTCTTGACTGCTCTACACTCTTCACCATTCAGAACCAAACGGTATACCTAAAAACACAGCTACCTACCACGTTAACACGTACCATGTAGCATCTGTTACTCTTACCAAAAATAAAACGATTGAAAACGGAAAAATACCCCAGATTCACATTTCATCTTGAATTTTGAAAGGCATTGTCATCATTCTATTTGACCAACAAGATGTTATAATAAATTCATAACCGAATATCAAATAAAGAATGCCACCAAAATATAAAGAGGTAAGCTGTTCATTACTATGATTGGTTTGCCAGATTCACAAATAAGGAATTCCCAGCGTGTTAAGCAAACCTCTGCAAGACCCATGTCCAGATCCTTCCATTTTCCCATAATTATGACACTAGCTTTTATTACTTTACATTGGTTGTTAATAAGGCATGGAATTGCATTTAAGATAATTTTGCTTATTTAGTAACCTTTGAAAGGTCAAGCGCCAAATTAATTGTATGGATTACTATATCTTGATCGCATCCATACTCACATGCCTTACCAAGTAAAGTATACAGCTATACCTAAACTTATAGTAGCTGAGTTGTGTTGCTACAAAGCTTTCTAACAACCCACAACTCATCTGTTGCCGTCTCCAAAGCTTTTTTGAAGACCCACTTATTTTTAGAAGCTTTTTTTTTTTGGAATTTATTATTATGTGTCCTTTAAGTAGCGCTTGTTAGAATATATATATTTTTTTTCGTCACAGCGCAGTAGAGTATATTAAATAGCTCTTATAGATACAAAGTTGCGATTGATCCGAAACTCGTCACATAAAATCGATTGCGAGGATCGTAATTACAATATTTAACGACTGGTCATTTTACCACGTGATATCGACCAGCCGGTCAAATGATTATATACTTCATACTACACCATTTCACAACGGTGGGACTGACCATTCATTATATCGTGATAAACTTCATGAATGTTTGGGGGCCTTATTTAAGTCCCCATTAAATACACTTTATAATAGTATTGTAATACTTAAAATAAACTATGAAATATTTGTCAGAGTTATCTATACTAGGCTATGTCTTTTCTCTTAAATTCCTTTAAAAATCTACATGTAAGATATTACCGAATTATTTGTTTATCTTAAACTAAACGTATGAACACACAACAAAGAAATGGAGGTGGGCGCAAAAGGAATGTTTCAGGGGACGAGAAACACGGAAGGATTTTGACTTGGCCTTAGTGTAGAAGAACACAAAATCAACAATCCCCTAAAAAGAAGAGCTCTTCAAAGGGTTCACGCACAATTGATTCCATGTTTAGTGTAGTGACGTAGTGATGACATATTCATATTGAAACTTGTTTTCGTAACTATTCGAGACATCATATTTCAACTTCTTTAGCTTTAGGCATTCATAATAACGGGTACACATTGGCGCCGGCGTACAATTTCACAATTCACAATTTCACAATTTCAAGTATATTTCAACTGT
Source organism: Strongylocentrotus droebachiensis (assembly GCA_035222895.1). Lineage (NCBI taxonomy): Eukaryota > Metazoa > Echinodermata > Echinoidea > Camarodonta > Strongylocentrotidae > Strongylocentrotus > Strongylocentrotus droebachiensis. The sequence goes on along the minus strand of JAVYIG010000344.1, from coordinate 431,602 downwards.
TTTTTAAACACCATAAATATGTCCATTTTCACACACATTTTCTTCATTATACATAATGATATATGTTATCAGGCCACGAACAGAAAGCTTTCGTTTTGTTTTAGATAATGTGATTAATACGTCATTTTATGTTATCCCAAACGAATTGATTTTGTTTGTTTACAGTATATGTATTTTGAGTGGAAAACACTGTACACGATTCCGTGTATGGCAATTATCACATACATCAGCAATAGCATTTAATAGGAACACGAATGTTTGCATAATTTCAGTACATATTTATGATGGAATAATGTTTGATTTACACACGGTAGCCCTGCAATCTTGTTATAATCTCCCGGGTTTAGCTTTCTGATTTGTTTTTATTGATTGTCTTAACAACAGGCAATATGTTATAAATTATTGTCTTCAAGTATACCCTTATTTGCATTTTCCCCGATTTGTTGTGCTTGGTTAGTTGGTGCTGGATGATTGACACGAAAACAAATCTTGTTTACATGATCATTTTAACCTGTTATTCATTCTATTTTCAATATTTTCTGTTTTAAAAATAATTTGAATTTCTGTCGATTATAGTTTTATCTCTTTTTTTTAAAAACGTTTTAGCCCTCCATAGGCTATTTTATTGAGTCCAACAAAAATGTGTACAATTCAATACAACTAAGTCTTTTCTTAAAGGTACTATGTCCCATTTGCAGGCCAAAAAAATGAAAAAGTTAAATTCCAACTGCATTTGAAAGATAATACTAATTTAGAACTTCCCTAAAAAAGGTGGGGCTTGAAAATGTCTTCAAGTGGGAAAATAACGACTATTAGTTGTCAAATCGACTTTAGGGCTTTAGAGCCCAAAAGTAATAGTCTTGATTTTCAGATAATTGTACTGAATGGTCATACGTTTTATGCTGCGCAAAGATTCAATCAGTTTAATCTTGGCCATCACAAGAAGTGAGTTATTGATGTAGACAAATGCTCATGTACCCTTTACAACTCTTTTCATGTATGTTATTACCAAAGAAGAAGAAAAACCAGTCAGTCACTCAATAGTGTCTGACAGTGAAGTCTAGCAAGTAAACGGGTTTCATTGCATAATTTGAATATGAGGACACTGCTAACGTTTAAATTTCACAGATAAGACATACATGACATATTCATAATTCCTGCAAAGTTCTACAGCATTTGAGGTTGGCTGCAAAATGGACATAGTACCTTTAACTCAAACAAAACAAAATACTTTCACATTTCTCTCCTTGTTGTTCATACAAAAAAAAAAAGTTGAAGTGACTGCCATTTAGTAAAACAATTGATATACATACCAGATATAGAATGAATATATCTCTCGTCTTCATAATATTGAATAATTTTCTTCTTCAAAGAACTAAAATTTGGAATTATGCTATTAAGCTTTTGAACAAATAGTTGATGCTTAATCAAAGTCACCATGCAATTTAAAGCATCGTTTCTTTTGTCTTCAAAACCAAAAATTAGATTTTCTAAATTAAACTCTATCTGTAATCGAGAACCTTCATTTATCCATCACCGTTTCATTCCAGATTGATTTACTGATTTCACAAATGAAAAAGAAATGTACAATATCTTCCAGCTCTTTTTTTACAAAACGAACATTTATCATTACTCACTATTTTCATCTTATACAGTTGCTTTTTATAGTTTTATGTAGCTCTATGTCTCATGCTGAATTTAAGCAGCAACCGTTCGCCCTTTAATACAGTCATGACGTGGCAATTTAGTATTTCTGGTTGGACTCATAACAATTCGGTTAACAGTTGATTCCGCTTAGTCGATTTCATTGTTCGGAGGATTAAGCAGAGTTAGAAAGAAATGAACGTTGATGTGTTATTTTGATTTTTTGTTCATTTTCTCTACAATGCTATTTGAAATTTTCGATGACAATAGACACTGCGGTACTATTCATAAGGAGCCGTCACATGGCAGCCACATGGCAGATAAATTTATCATTACAAGGCATAATAACATGAAAGAAAACTGAATTTTAACCCCGGGCTATATTCCCTTTGTCTCTCTCGCTCTCTGCCTCTCTCTCCCTCTCCCTCTCTCTCTCCCTTTCTCTCTCTCAGTACGATTGAAGAAATGTACGTGCCCCCCTCTCATTGAAGCTACGCAACCAATGTACAACATTATCGAGCTTGTTCAAGACAGCAAGCCTTACAATACAAACTAATAGTAATGAGACCCTGGAACACTATTTACAGCTTCCTGATAAGGAGATAACAGAAGGTGGTTTTAGGGCAGAATCAAAATAAATCTTAATTTTGGAAGCCAATAACTGCAGTTGAAGATAGACGTCAAGCTTGAAACCAAAAATGCTTGCTGTTACGAAACAATTCCAGTGCAATTAATTAACGACAGTGCTAACTATATTTCGCATCCACTGCCAAATATATTTAACTTATCAGTAGATATTGGCGAGGTTCATGATGAAATTGAAATGGCAAAGGTTGCTCCCCTACACAGAAAAGGGCCTATATAAGATCCAGGTAGCTACATATCAGTGTCGGTTCTACCTCTATAGGTTAACACACACAAACACACAATTGATAAATATCAGAATAATCCAATTTCTGTAAACACATGATGCATTCTATTACCATCAATATGGATTTCGGAAGAAGTGTAGTACTGAATTGTCATTCATCAGCTTGATAAATTCAACTTTGAAATATATATATTTATCACGGGAAAGTAACTCTTGGTATCTTCATCGATTTTAAGACAGCATTTAACACAATTAGTCATAACATGTTTTACCAGGTAAACTATCTGATTGTGCTATTCGAGGTGTACCTCTTGAATTGTTTACGGACTATCTTAGTAAACGGGTTCTGTTTGTTCAATGTGGTGAATTGCTATCTGAAAGGAAAACGATAATATATTGTTTTCCACAAGGATCAGTATTATGTTAATAATATGGGGGAAATGGGTAAAACTGGTAAACTTAAATTCGCTGGAGAGGAAATTTTAGAGGTTGATTTTGTTAAGTTTAATATTGATAGACATCTGTCTTGAAATAGTCATATTCGTTTTGTAAATCAGTTTATGGTAAAGGAAGTTGAATTGTTACTTTTATTTTGAAATTGTGTTCCTAGGCGTACTTTGATGATATTATATAACGTATTTATACAACCACACGTTTTATTGCCGGATAGAGGTATTTCGAAGCACTTATAAGACTACTAAAAAGTATACTGTGCAGAAAATGGCAGTTCGTGCTATAACATGCAACTCCACAATTGAGAAGATATGATTTGAAGGATTTATACATTTTTACTTTCATGTTTTATCTACTCAATAACTATTTGCCTCCTAATTTAATAGAGTATTGCTATTCAACAAGACAAAAAGAAAGTGGACAATGTCGTCTTCCCAAATTTAGAACGACACAATGCAAATTGTCACTGTCTTCTGTGGACAGTGGAAACCTCCCTAACATGTAATCCAATTGAAAGGGTTCGAGATCATGACGACCAAATAATGCATCCGGAGTCAGTGAAGTAGAGTCTGTACTTTATTGTTTTCTCTTCGTTAAACAGCCTCTGTAATAATAATCAAATTTGAACAAAATATTTAAATCGTGGTGAACTTATATAAATCAACATTTATATTATTGATACCAACAGCACAAATATTTATTTATTGACATTGTTTTGTAATATCATGCAACTAAATCTCAATCAACCCATTTATTATTATACAAAATAAATACACAAAATAAATTACACTCATTGTTTCTTCTTCTGTCCAACATCATGAACTACATGGTACAATAAATTATAGTATTGATTCATTCACATATATAATCATAAAGCAACATAACATAGTAAATTCAACTCACCGGCCAATACTAGCCAAAACGCTAAACAACAGTGACTGTATGCATGCTACCAAGTATCATATCCACAGCAGACCTAGAAATAAGATAAAATGGCATTTCTTATAATACTAAAAATCAATGACTTATAAAAGGAAGCTTATTCTCATCAAAGTTGTAAGGATGATTTGTTCAATTTAACACAATTATACTGCAATTCCTTCATATATCATATAACAAAATAAATGACAAGAGTATTTCAATGAAGCATATTTGTTCCCATGCAAATACAGTGCAAGACATAATTCAATTATACTGATCTTACTTTCACCATCAAAACTCTCATTAATAATGCTTGTAGGTACATGTATATATCATCATTCCAATAAGTTAAATGAAATACAATCATAATTATTAAACAATCCAACTTACTTTAAACAAAGTCTGATCACATTTCCTCCTACAGCAGGCCAAATGTACAAGTGCTTGCAGTCCTATCACATAGCTTAGAATGGCTACCTGCCTGCTATAGCATGCACCAATGCTAGCAATCACACAAAAGAAATCCACTCATGCAAAGAGTTCAATAGAGATACCCCCAAAAAAGGCGGGAAACAGTACAATGGGAACCCCTCTAGAGGGGAAACAATACATTGGGAATCCCTCTAGAGGGGAAACAATTTGTCATTGACTGAAGAAGCAAGGGGGGGGGGGGGCATCTTTACACCACATAATTTCTATTTAATTTACAACATAAATTCCAATTTACAACAACTTCCCCACGATTAATGTCATAATGTTTGACTGCAATTGGTAAATATATGTAATTACGAGCAGTAAATATATGTAATTACGAGCAGTAAATATATGTAATTACGAGCAGTAAATATATGTAATTACGAGCAGTAAATATATGTAATTACGAGCAGTAAATACAAAACCTTCAAATTTTCAAACATTGTACAATAATAATAATAATACTTCAAATTTCTATGCATGACATATGCAATTAGTCATGTACATAATACATATAACACACATAATATCAACAAATCTTTATTCAAAACTGTTCGCTTCTCATATTGGTAATACAGATACAGGGAGATTATGCGGATTTCGGTGTTGTCTTCATTCAAATTGTCCTCTTCATTGAGGATAGCTTGTTTTTCTTCACCTGGGGTAGGCCTACTCAAATCCGAGGGTTCCCACAAAAAGGTGAAGTAGGGATTGTTTCCATCTGTAGTAGCCAGCGATTTTTGTTGTGAACTCACGTGCTCCCTTGCTTTGGCCTGTGGATTAAGAACTAGTACCTCCTCTCGTGGGTCAATGATCAACAGCCTTCTGTTAACAACCCTTGTTGGTCCTCCTAGCATAGGACGGATTTTGTACACATCACCGGTCTCGTTAACTGCGATCACTATGAAAGGATCCCTTAAGACCTTGTCGGCAAGTTTATGACGGCCTTCAAAAGCACATTTCTTCAGTAGCACCCTCGTGCCGATGCTGAGTGGTGAACTCATTGGGAGGGCATCATGCCTTGTCTTTTCACTTATCAGAATCGTCTCCATATTTTGTTTTGCAACCATGTGCGCCTGTTGGAGTGACTTTGAATGCTCTGTCACAAAGTCTTCATCCCAATTTGCTTGTCCATTCCCGATCAGTTGGTCTAGCGGGGTATGGGGCTCTCGCCCATATAAGAGTCGGTATGGCGATAGTCCTGTCGTCCCATGAGGTGTACAGTTGTACAGGAATACTAATTGATGAATAAGACCAGGCCACTTCCTTCGGCGATCTGGCTCAAGTGAACGGATCATACTGCACAAAGTTCGGTTGAACCTTTCTGTTTGCCCGTTGCCTTGTGGGTAGTAGGGTGTGGTGTGTGTTTTCTCAATACCATACAGCTTGCACAATTCCCGGACTAGAGAACTTTCAAAGTTTCGTCCCTGATCTGAGTGAATTCGCAGCGGAGCACCATAGTGGACAATCCAATCATCAATCAAGGCACGTGCCGTAATTATTGCAGTTTGGTTTTTGCAGGGAATTGCTTGTGCAAACTTGGTAAATGCATCAGTAATTACCAAGACATCTTCGTATCCACCTTGACCTTTATCCAGTTTCAAGAAGTCGATTGCAATCAGTTCAAGGGGCTTGAATGCCAACAGATGTCGTCTTGGAGTTCGTAATGCTGGTGTTGGCGTCTTAGATGCAATGCAGACAAAGCACTTCTTGACGTGTCCTCTCACATCACTACACATGCCTGGCCAGAAGCATCTCTCTCGCAGAATTGCCAAAGTTCTGTTAATTCCTTGATGGCCCCATTGGTCATGAGCCATCTGTAGCATCTTCTCTTGGAGGCTCTTTGGAACAAGTAACCGCCTCCTCTGAGGGTGTTTGGAGTCTGGTGGTTGTCTATACAATACTCCACCACATTCGATGATGTTGTTACGTTCTTTCAGCCAGGACCTTGTCTCTGTATTCTCTCTCTTGACTTCATCCTCTGACTTCCATTCACCTCTGATATATTGTCTACAAACTGATAGTGCATCATCCTGTTGTTGAATGGTCTCAAGTTCTTCTGCAGAATACGATGGGTACACTCCAGGAGCTATTTGAGGCTCTTCCTCTGGCTGCTGCTCCCCATCTATCACAACTTCCGCTGGGAGGACAGTACTAACTGTCAGAGCTCCAATCAACTCTTTCACTTCTTCTTCGCTATTTCCAGGACAACGGCTTAGAGCATCAGCGCATCTGTTGAGTTTCCCAGGACGATATCTGATATCCAGCTGGAAGGGTGCTAGCTGTGCTACCCATCTTTGCTCAGTTGCCCCCAGCTGTGCAGTTTGAAGATAGGCTAAGGGGTTGTTATCTGTGTAGACAATACACTTTGCACCTATCAGGTACCCTTTGAATTTCTCTACCACCGCCCATTTGAGAGCTAACAGCTCAATCTTGAAGCTTGAAAAATCTGGATAGTTCTTTTCGGCTCCACGTAGGCTACGGCTTGCAAAAGAAATTGGATGCAGATGACCATCTCTATCCGGTTGTGACAAACAGGCACCGAGTCCTTTAAGAGAAGCGTCAACCTCAAGTATAAACTCTTCTCCAAACCTTGGGTATGCCAGGACTGGCGTTGAAGACAGTCTGTCTTTCAGCTCCTGAAAGGACACTTCTGCTTCTGTGGTCCACACAAATGTTAGGTCTGAGACAGTGTTCACTGTCTTCCTCCTCTTCTTTTTAGACTTCTGTCCGGTTAGTGCATGTAGAGGGGCTGTCAGTCTTGTGAAGTCAGGGACAAATCTCCGATAATAGGATGCGAGGCCAAGGAAGGAGCTCAATTCCGATCCACTTTGGGGTGTTGGCCAAGACTTGATCATTGATACCTTGCTCGGATCCACCATGACACCCTTCTCACTGACGATATGCCCTAGATGAGCCACTTCCCTCTTGAAAAGCTGACATTTTCCACCTTTCAGCTTCAGGCCATGTTTCACTAACCGGTTGAAGACTTCTCCAAGTCTTGCTAGATGCTCCTCAAACGTTTTGGAGAACACCAGAACATCATCAAGATACAGTATAAGTTTTGTGAAGTTCATGTCACTGAAGATCACTTCCATCACTCTCTGAACTGTGCTTGGGCTGTTGCACAGACCCTGTGGCATTCTATCAAATTCGAAGAGGCCCCATGGGACACGGAAGGCGGTTAAGGGAACAGAGTCTGGATGCATGGTGATCTGAAAGTACCCGTGTGATAAATCGAGGGAAGAGAAGTATTTGGCTCCATCCATGACTTCTAGTGATTCGTCTATCCTGGGAATTGGGAAAGAGTCCTTCACGGTAATCTTATTTAACTGTCGGTAGTCGATACATAAGCGTAGGGCCCCTGATTTCTTCCTTACTAAGACGACTGGACTGGCATAAGGGCTAGCAGATCTCCTTATGATCTTACGTTCCAGCATGTCTTGCAATAGACTGCGCACTTCTGAAGTTTCATGGGGAGTTATTCTTCGATATGGCAGACGTACTGTTTTGTCAGAGGTCACCTTAATTTCGTGGGGTATAAGGTCACATTGTCCCAAGTCAAACTCGTCTCTGGAGAATGCCGCTTCATGGTCTATCAGAAGTTTAGCGATCCTAGATGCATCTTGATAGTCCATCTCATGAAGGCAGATGCCATGAGGAAGCTTAACTTCTTTTCCATCAGTGAAGGTGAATTTTTCCTGTGCCGATGCTTCATCTGGTGGTTGAATATTTCTTGTAAGTTCAGGTCGACTTCCTTCTTCATCCTTCATCAATTCTGTCGTGGTGATCAATACATCACATATATTCACCTCAAGCTGGTCATCTCTAGTATGAAGTTGAATCTCATTTTGTTGTTCCAATTGTATGGCAGATGCTATTGTTGAGTTAGGTGGTATGATGAACTCCTTTTCTCCAGAATTGATTAGGAGTAAATGCATCTCTCCACTCTCAGAGCTACAACCTTCTATGACATGAACTTGGGGTTCAAGCGTTGTGATACCCTGAATAAGCCAGACCCTTGACTCTGTAGTTTCACTACTTTGAGAGGGCCTCATTACACAATCCACATGTTGTATAGTCCTTGCTGGCAATACTTCCTCCATTGCACCAGTAACCACTTCTCTTATATGTGCGTTGCCCACTTTCTCCAAGCCTAAGCAGTCTTTCACTAGCTGGAATTCTCCCCGAGCCTCCTCTGAGGGAAAAAGAGCTCGAAGTGCATTACATCCTAATAATATTGGGAAGTCTCTTTGTCTTTCCCCACAAGACTCCCGCTGTACAATCAGAAATCCGACAGTGGCTTCTTGTCCCTTCACCAAAACGCGAGTTCGAACAAAGCCCTCTACTGGTACCTTCGTTGGACCGACCCCAACAATTTTTACTGGTAAATCAAACGGGCTCACTTCTCCTACTGCTGCTTCTAGCTGTGAGTGGAACACATCCGAGGGTATTATTGAAGCTTCTGCCCCAGTGTCAAGGACACAGCCAATTTTCACTCCAGCAACTTCTGCCATAGCGGTCGGGCTTTCGGACACTAACCCTGCAGTGTTCTTCATCTCCTCAAACGTTGTCGCAACCTCTGCCACTGAAGTCTGTCTACTGTGGGTCAAACTCAATTCTGCATCATCCTTTCCAGTATCAGTTAAGGACATACCAAATTTGGGGTTTGGGTTGATTTCCTCCATGGGCTCTTCTGTGTTACACCGTTGTCTAATGTCCTCCGCTGTTTTGCCCTCAACAACAGAGGAAACTAGTTTTCCTCTTGTGGCGGAGCATGTTGGTGATGGATGGTGGTAATTGGTTGGGGTGGAGCTTGATAGTGTGTTGCCGGTATGTTGAAATGCTCTTGGCTCCTTGTTCCCTGTTCCATACTCCAAGCAGGGAAGTTTTGATTATCCTGGTTTCTAGGGCCAGTGGGGGAAGTTGTACTGAGGCATTGGAAAGTTTGGAGGCACGTTGGGACAGTCTCGCCTAAAATGTCCCCTCTGGCCACAGCCATAGCATGCTCCATCTGTCTTCCTTCTCTGCAAAGGTCTCGCTCTTTTCAGCCTGGCTACTTCATCTCGAAGATGCTCTAGTTCTGTCATCATTGCTTTCTGCTGTTAAACCATCTGTTGCATGAGGGGTGTTGAATCATTACTGACTACCCTTCCCACCTCAACATCTACTTCTCGCACTCTGGGCCTCTGGGTAGTGGGGTGTCTTGAAAGAGTTGGAGAGCCTCCTCCCTTACTTTGAGGAACCCGCTGGATTCATGTGTCAACTGAATTCGCCTAAGCTCTCTCCTCACCCAAGCCTCACGTGCCCCATTGACGAACTGATCACTCAAAGCCTTATCTTTCAGTTGGCTCAGCGCTTCTCCTTGAGCTTGTGTGGTAGCTGCTTTTTCCATCTTGTTATAAGTGCGTAGCAGGACACGGCTGAAATCACAAAGCGATTCTCCCTCCTTTTGAACACGGTTGTGGAACTTGCTACTAAGGGTCTGCGTGGTCTCTTGATAGCCAAAGCATAATTTGAGGCAACCTACAATTTCATCAATATCACCCCTCTTTGATTCACTGAGACACAAAATTTCCTCTCGCGCTGGTCCTGCGAGGTGATCCACAAGAAGTCGAGCCTTGCTACTCATTTCCATATTGTGGTGGGCCGTGATCTCATTAAATTCCTCAAGCCATTCTGACAATGAGACATCACTCGCGTGTTGCGGTAGCCCTCGAAATTTTGGCAAGTTACTCTGAAGAATGCTCTGTAGCCCGATGGATCGACGGAAAAATTGGGACATCATATCCATTTCAGATGATTGCTCCCTGGATGTTGTTGGAGTTGTTGGCGGTGAAGTTTTTGTAGTGGGTGCAGTTGGCGTGATAGTTGCTGTTGTTGTTGTAGTTGTCGAGGTAGTCGTAGTGGTAGTCATTTTCCTGTACTGAGGTTTCCAAGTGCTTTTTCATGCATAAAGATTAACAGAAAAATATTATTGATGCATCAACTAAATCAAAACATACATGAGCATAAAGATAACTATCAAGTATCTGACCGAGGCTGTTTTAACACAAAACCAGTCTAAAGTTCATGTTCTGTCACTCTGATATGATGTTGCTATCACCGATGCCACGGAGAGGGTGAGTCTGGTATGGACTGCTAAATCGTCTTGGATTGTCCCTCGCTGTCAGTCATATCCCACTTCTGACACCATTGAAAGGGTTCGAGATCATGACGACCAAATAATGCATCCGGAGTCAGTGAAGTAGAGTCTGTACTTTATTGTTTTCTCTTCGTTAAACAGCCTCTGTAATAATAATCAAATTTGAACAAAATATTTAAATCGTGGTGAACTTATATAAATCAACATTTATATTATTGATACCAACAGCACAAATATTTATTTATTGACATTGTTTTGTAATATCATGCAACTAAATCTCAATCAACCCATTTATTATTATACAAAATAAATACACAAAATAAATTACACTCATTGTTTCTTCTTCTGTCCAACATCATGAACTACATGGTACAATAAATTATAGTATTTATTCATTCACATATATAATCATAAAGCAACATAACATAGTAAATTCAACTCACCGGCCAATACTAGCCAAAACGCTAAACAACAGTGACTGTATGCATGCTACCAAGTATCATATCCACAGCAGACCTAGAAATAAGATAAAATGGCATTTCTTATAATACTAAAAATCAATGACTTATAAAAGGAAGCTTATTCTCATCAAAGTTGTAAGGATGATTTGTTCAATTTAACACAATTGTACTGCAATTCCTTCATATATCATATAACAAAATAAATGACAAGAGTATTTCAATGAAGCATATTTGTTCCCATGCAAATACAGTGCAAGACATAATTCAATTATACTGATCTTACTTTCACCATCAAAACTCTCATTAATAATGCTTGTAGGTACATGTATATATCATCATTCCAATAAGTTAAATGAAATACAATCATAATTATTAAACAATCCAACTTACTTTAAACAAAGTCTGATCACATTTCCTCCTACAACAGGCCAAATGTACAAGTGCTTGCAGTCCTATCACATAGCTTAGAATGGCTACCTGCCTGCTATAGCATGCACCAATGCTAGCAATCACACAAAAGAAATCCACTCATGCAAAGAGTTCAATAGAGATACCCCCAAAAAAGGCGGGAAACAGTACAATGGGAACCCCTCTAGAGGGGAAACAATACATTGGGAATCCCTCTAGAGGGGAAACAATTTGTCATTGACTGAAGAAGCAAGGGGGGGGGGGCATCTTTACACCACATAATTTCTATTTAATTTACAACATAAATTCCAATTTACAACACAATGTAAATGATTGAGAGCTTTTTTTCAGACCGTTACACACAACAACAGAGTATGGTGTTAAAGCAATGGAAAATCGACAAGATCTAAATTTTGTAATTTTTACGATTTGAGATTATCCTTTATGGGTTCCTCTTTTTTCCAGGCAATGCCTTATTTTGTCGGGTCCCCCGCCCTCTTTGAAAAACACTCTGTTACCCCTACTATACCAAATATATGATTTGCAACATAAAGCTTTCTCCATCTCACTGGGCAAGAGATATGTATTCAATTGTCTGGTTTTCTGGCTACATGCATATCGTCAGAGAAAATCATGAGGCAAACAGAAACTCTCCTAAATCGTGCAAATTAGATCTGGTGCCGTACTGACCTAATGCCATAAATTCCTACTTTTTTCCCCCTACCAAACTCATTTGTCGGATTCATTTAGTTGTAGTTCCTCATATTCGATGTAGTTTCCATTCCCAGATTTCTAGACTACATTTTTGGTAACTCTGAACCTGTTAGTCAGTGCGACTTATTTAAATTCATGGATATATTCTCAAAAGCTTTACCAGCGACCTATTGGAATGAAAGCATTTCCAGGCATAGCCCTTACCCCCCCCCCCCCCTCTCTCTCTCTCTCTCTCTCTCTCTCTTTCTCCCTCTCTCTCTCTTTTCTCTCTCTATTGCTCCTATCTCTCTCTCCCCCCTTTCTCTCGATTACTGTCCTCTTTCCTTTTGTGTCTCTCTCTCTTTGTCGCTCTCTCTCTCCCTCAGGCACACACACACATACACACCTACTCTCTCACACTGTCTTCCATGCCCATGCATGCACATCCTCTCTAATACACTCCCCAGTATCATACAAACTCCTCTAATATTCCCATGTCAAATGTCTGACTTACGATAAACATAAAGCCTTCAGATCTGCGTCTCACTAGATATGTATTCAATTGTCTGGTTTCCTGACTACCATTAAAGGCAAAGCCCCTCATATAATAGTTTCATTTTCAAATGGAACAGGCCCCTTATACACAAAGTAACAAACGCACGACCATATACATGTATGAACCATCAATAAAAGCCAAAACCCTTTTCTCTATATTAATCTTCCAAATTACATATCGTTGAGTTCATTTTCGGTAATTCTAAACCGTTCAATAACATTAAAAATCTAGTCGGTTTTATCTGTTACCTTTAGTGGAATTATCATGATTATGCTTTCATAACATTGATGATATTACAAGCGTAGAGCAGTGTTTCTAAAACTTTTTCATTGACGGTACGGTACGGATGTGATTTCCATGAACGCTAAAGGGTCCGAACCATTGGATGCCATTCGCGCAAAAGTTTCTCCCGGTCATTCACATACGTCCAATGAAGTGTCAACCATCCTGTTCTGTATACGAGATCTTGGTGTAACTTTCGACAAGCACCTCTCCCTTGCGCAACATATACGCAACAAGTGCAGAGCAGCTTCTTGGGGAATAGCCAGGATTGGCAGAATTAGGAAGTATCTCGACAATCCTGCTACGGAAAAACTTATCCATGCATTCGTTTCATCTCACCTCGATTATTGTAATAGCCTTCTAGCCGGTCTACCTCAATCCCACATTGCACCCCTTCAACGCATCCAAAATACTGCCGCTAGACTAGTCACACGTACCAAGAAATCTGAACACATTACCTCAATCATACAGTCTCTTCACTGGCTACCGATACAGGAATGCATTGTCTTCAAAATCCTCCTCCTTGTCTACAAAGCTATCCACAACCAAGCCCCCTCATATCTACAGAACCTCATCTCACTCCGATCCTCATTAGCTTCTTCTGCATCTCGACGTTTACGCTCCCATGCTACTGCCCACCTTCACCTCGCACCAAGACACGCTACGGAGACCGCTTATTTACAGTTATTGCCCCCAAGTTATGGAATATTCTCCCCATTTATATACGAGAAGCCCCTACATTAGAATCATTTAAGTCTCTCCTGAAAACCCACCTCTTTCCATAACTGTGATTACCCTCCCTCTCCCCAAGTTATTTTGTTAAGCGTACTTAATACTACCTTGCAGTTTAATGATATTGTAATTTCTATTGCATAATGTTGTATTTAAGATTTAAGATGCATAATTATTACATTGAATGTAATAATTTGTATTTAGGTTGTATTTGAATATTTCACATGGTTTATGATAATTCTGATTCCATATCTGGTTTATTTATCATTTCAATCAATTTTGATGCAGTCCTTATTTTGCAGTTTAATGATATTGCAGTTTATTGATATTTTAATTTCTGTTGCATAATGTTGTATGATATGTATTTTGAGATGCAAAATTCTTATATTGAATGTATATAATAGTTTGCATTTAAGTTGTATTTTCATATATCATATGGTTTATTATAATTCTGAGTCCATATCTGGTTTATTAATATATATTTCAATCAATTTCGATGCGACCTTATTTTGAGTAATGTCATATTCTTCTTTGCCGTTTACTTGTAATTCAATGTTTTTAACATGTTCCTTTAGTATTTCTCACTTTCCTTCCTTATCGTTTCTTCTTTCTCGCGCTTAGAAACACTGTATTAAGCGCATTATAAATGTAATGTATTATTATTTCAAAGAAGTGCATTTACCTCATCAATCAGAATTACTTTACTCTTTAGGGCTATAATTGAAATGGCTCAATATCCAGTGGTCATAATCAAATATTCATATACATTTTGTATCACATTTTGTGCTTATTCAAATTTCGCACATTATTCACTTGTACATAATGAGTGATACATAGCCTCTCACAGTGGCGCGTAGCTCCAGGAAGTTTGTCTCCTTCAATCGAATGCCCCCCCCCCCACCCCCCAATAAAAAAGGGTGGACCGAAATGAGACATAAAGGAAGAGGAACAAACAAACAGGTGAGGTAAAATATGGAGATAGATTGCTCAAAGATGATCTTGAAAGACAATAATATTATGTGAATCAGTAATGATAATTCTTAAATGAAACATTTCATTTGATGAGGCAAGACATGTGATATAATGAAATTCACAAGCGATGGGGGGGCATTCTGTATTATCATTATCATAATCGGCATCATCACTATCAGTATTGCTTGACCTATTATCAATTTAATCTCGGTTTGTAATAGTTTCGAATAAGTGCCCCTCCCCCCTTCTCATGAGTCACCTTTTCTTTTACACCGTTGATAAGTGCCCCTATTCAGATCTGATAGGTGCCCTTTTAACATCGATTCTGCCCCTTTTCCTTTGTTATAAAGGTCCCTTTTTCCTTTTTATAAGCGCCAATGTTTCCTTCTTGAAAAAGCGCCTCTACTCTACAGTGTGAGTCAAAAAAAACTTTACACCTGGAAAAATGCTAATAATTTTAAGAATCATTTATGAAAAGTAAATTATTATACACCATATGAAAGAGTGTTTCATCCCAAATCGCTTGGTACCATTTTGGGTGGTATGTGTTCACGCTTGGATAAATAGGAGGCATTGTTTGCGAGACTGCAAAAATCGACTTGCGCCAAATAATGCTTATGTGATGTTTGAATAAAACAATTGGGATTACGGTATTAATTCGGTCTTTGCAGATCCAAATAACATCCCTACCAAAATTAATCATGTCACACATATCAAAACACATACAGAGTCACACTCAATAAGTCACACAAACACACGCACACACTCGCACATACACACACACACACACACTCGCATAGCAAATTTAGATGTGACAGTTTGGATCGGCCTTCTTGGAAATGGAAGTCTTCTTGGACCCTTCTTCTTTGAACAGACAGTGAATGGGGAGCGCTATCTAAGAATGATAGATGATCAGGTTGTCCCGGCTCTGGATCAGATGGCACGATTTAGGCGTCAGAGAAACGGTCCTTTCAGGCACCTTTGGTGGGCACAAGATGGTGCCCATGCTCACAGGACAAGGATTGTGATGACCAGGTTGAGAGAACTCTTCGGGAACAGGATCATCGCTCTGAACGAACCTGTGGAGTGGCCACGTCGATCCCCGGACCTAACACCGCTTGATTTGTTCGTCTGGGGTTACCTCAAGTCTCGGGTGTACCAGAGCCCACCTGCGAACCTCAACGACCTACGAGAGAGGATCAGGATTGAGAGCGAAGCACTTGGGAGAGACAGGCGCATGCTTCGTCGAGTGTTTCAGGAGATGCTCCATCGCGCTAGAAAGTGCATCGAAAGGGACGGAGGTCATGTCGAGGAGTAGATGAACGGACAGTTACTTGCTGGTCACAAATGAAGCTTCAAAGGATCCATGATGATAAGCATTTGAATTAACATTATCATCATAATTATGATGATCGTTAACAATTTGAAGATCAAGTAAAAAATAAAGTATTTTACTCCAAATGAACACCATTATCATATGTTTGTGTGTGTGCGCGTGTGTGTGGGTGGGTGTGTTAGTGTGTGTGTTTCATATGTGCGTGTGCGTGTGTGTGTGTGACTTTGCTACTGAACAAAAAATCTGCAATGCATCTCATTTTATACATTCCATTCATTCTCTCACTTTAATACTTTGGCGCAATTCGATTTTTGCACTCTCGCAAACAATACCTCCTGTTCATCCAAGCGTGAACATATTCCACCCAAAAATGGTACCAAATGATTCAGGATAAAACACTCTTTCAAATGATGTATAATACTTTACTGTTCATAAATTATTTTTTAAATTATTAGTAATTTCCTAGGTGTAAAGTTTTGTTGACTCACACTGTATAGTAGATGTGTGCATTTTGTTTACACATATTCTATTCAACTGCTAACAGAGGTATCTTCCAACATATCATTCTTTAAAGCCCATGCCTTTTTGAACTTCATAGAATACCAAGCTAATCAATCACCCTTTGTTCAAGGATAAAAAGGTTTAGAGATTGCAGGAGTTTTCAAACTCAAGGCTACTGCACTTACATTTCCAAATGTCATTCAAGTTAAAAAATAATAATAGTAATTACCATACGTGCTATAACAAGGTATGTTTATCACCCCTCATGTCCCCATAAATGTATTATACACTCCCTAATATGTACCCAAATGTAAGTAATTGA
Source organism: Strongylocentrotus droebachiensis (assembly GCA_035222895.1). Taxonomy (NCBI): domain Eukaryota; kingdom Metazoa; phylum Echinodermata; class Echinoidea; order Camarodonta; family Strongylocentrotidae; genus Strongylocentrotus; species Strongylocentrotus droebachiensis. The sequence goes on along the minus strand of JAVYIG010000344.1, from coordinate 414,831 downwards.
GAACTATTTTTACTACATTTCTGAAAAATTTGCTCGCTACACTCACTTGAATTTGTAGTTTTGTATGTGTTATTCTGGCTACATGGAAAGCCCCTCATGATGTTTTTCTCGACAGATATAGAGCAAATCATAAAGAAAACAGAAACTCTCCTAAATCGTGCGAATTAGAATTAATGCCCTATTAACCTAAAACCATAAAATCTACGTTTTTGTTTCCTTTCTACCATACTCATTTGGCAGATTTCATTTAGTTGAAGTTCCTCATATTCGATGTAGTTTTCATCCTCAGCCTAAACCTGCAAATAAGTGTGACATCTTTCAATCCATGGGTATATTCTCAAAACCTATATACCGGAGACTATTTGTAATGAAAGCATTTCCAGGCATAGCCCCAACCACTCTCTCTCTCCCTCTCTCTCTCTTACTCCTATCTCTCTTTTTCCTCTTTCTCTCGATTACTGGCCCCTTTCCTTCTTTTGTTCTCTCTCTGTCGCTCCCTCTCTCACACTGTTTTTCATGCCCATGTACACCCGCTCTCATACACTCCCCAGTACCGTAAGTCAAATATTCCCACGCAAAATGTAATATAATGATTCGCGTTGAACATAATGATTTTCCGTCTCACTAGGCAAAGGATATGTATTCAATTGTCTGGTTGCCTGTCTACCATTAAAGGCAAATCCCCTCATATAATAGTTTCATTTTCATAACAGGCACCATACACACATTAACAAACCCGTGCTTTCATGACTCCAGCTCTGTGAGCACAAATAAGGTGGGTTCCCACTGCCGATCAAACCAACCCGACCAAGCTCGATCAAGCTATTTTGGCCTGGTCGGGCTCGGTCGGCAAGGGCGAACGGGGTCGGTCTACTTTGATCGATATCGATCTTGCTTCCTACACGACAATTTTTATTCCTGTAGAAGTTTTCAGACCTGGAAAAGTTGTTCTAGATGGGTATTGAAGTAAATTCAGTTTGGTTGCCAGCTTGGCAACCTTGGGCAACTTTTTTAATAGCCATATTAGCATAATCATCTAATTAGCATATGTCCAATATGTAATAATGTTGCTAATCTCAATCCAGGAAGCCTGGAAACATGGATAATAATACTTTTCAAGGGTTTTCTATGACGAGGAATTCATTTGTGACACCAGTTTTTGATTCCAAGTAATGCATTTGTCTTAAACAGCATAATTAGCATAATTATGTACAATGTATGGCCTTCATTGTCATTGTTTATCTATAAAGCCTAAAAATGGTGCAATGGAACATTGTAAATCACTTTTGAAAGACTAATCATTAATTCATGAGAAGATATTCCATGTGTATGTAGTATAATTAGCATAATTAGCATAATAATATAATTAGCATAGTATGTACAATATGTAATAATGTTGCTAATCTCAATCCAGGAAGTCTGAAAATATGGATCATACGACTTTTCAAGGGTTTTCTATGATAAGGAATTCATTTATGTCACCAGTTTTTTATTCCAAGTAATCCAATTGTCTTAAATAGCATAATTATTAGCATAATTGTGTACAATGGATGGCCTTCATTGTCATTGTTTATCTACAAAGCCTAAAAATGCATCCATCATCCATAAGTACTCCTCTAATATTCCCATGCTAGATGTATGATTTGCAATGCACATAATGCCTTCTCCGTCTCACTAGGCAAGAGATATGTATTTAATCGTCTGGTTGCCTGGCTACCATTAAAGGCAAATCCCCTCATATAATAGTTTCATTTTAATATGAAACGGGTTCCTTACACAAAATAACAAAAGCATGACGCAAGTTCTTTGAGCATATATGAACCATAAATCAAAGCCAACTTTTCACTAAATTTCTAAACCGTTCATTACCCTAATAAGGCCGGGGGGCCATTATAGCCCCCTCCATGATTTTTTCAATTGCTCGGGAACGCATATGGATGGCGCCCCGCCACTCGCTGAATTTTTTCTTTTGAGTCTTGCGCAACTTTTAAAAGAATTTTTTTGAAAATCGAACCTATGGTTACAAGGTCACGTGACGTTTTATCTTTGCATGTCAGCCCGAAAATCGCACATTTTCGTGATTTCTGTACAAAACATATAGAAAAGTCATTTTTCCTAAAAACAGATCAAACATGGGTTATTGGGTCTTGTATACAGTTTAGGTGGTTGTTTTGGGAGTCAAAATAGTTGAATTGTAGTAAAGAATTGGAATAAAACAACAAAAACAATGAAATACATAAGTTAAAAAACAACGAAATACATAAGAAATTATCAAAACAAGGGATAACATAAGGAATAAGCTGGCTCTTCCAAATTGTTATGTTGTATTATTATTCAGAATGGTCTAATGAATATATGTAGTAAAAAAAAAATGCTTAAATATGAATAATTTATAATTTATGGGTAAAATTTTGTATGACTTTATTTGCATAAATTACCATAAATATGCAAATGAGTTAATTTTTCAAGACATTGAAATTATCATATTATTCTATACACTTTACTTGACATGCGTGCAAATTTTTGTGGCGATTGGCCGCTTCGCGGCCGAGATCTTAAGGGGGGCCATGAAGCCCCCCCCCCCCGGCCGTACTAAGACCTCAAATAGCCCGGCCTTTTTAGGGTTAACAAAGCGTTTCTAGTCTGTGTCATCTATTACCTGCAGTTGAATTATCATGGTTACGCATTGATAACATCAATAATATAGGTAAATGGAAGCTGTTATTACCAATCATGTGAAAGAATATGTTTTTACTAATACGTTATCATACAAATTTTGCCGAGAAACCGCCTACTAATTGATATATTTGGTAAATTATTATATCTATTTGGACCTGATACATATAACGCACGTGTCGCGCACGTGTGGGGGTAGTCCCATATACATTTGTCTGTGTACAGTGCTTGTAACTTTATCAAGACTGGGCCAAATTTCTTATCATTTTGATGATTCCAGCCCCTTCCAGTACACATCAATACTTATATCAATATATGCTTAATGATTAACCTTTTCTGATCGATTCCACAGCGTTTCTTTCACAATGCAATCGCATGACCAGAACTGGTCTTTATCTTTAACGGTACGGATGTGATTTTCACGAAAGCTAAAGAGTCCGAAACATGGTATGCCATTCGCGCGAAAGTTATTCCGGTCATTCGTATATACGTCCAATGAAATATAAAAATTAACTACTCTTATAACATGTATAGAGAAGGAAATAAGTCTGGTTTAGGTCTATCTGTTGAAAGGAGAATTGTTACAGTAAGGAAAAAAACAGAGCCTCCTGGGCAGTCCGGAATGACCTGCCCTGCACTCTGAATGCAGACCGTGGTCCCTATTGAAGCCCTAGTGCAGATCATACACTGCCGATGAGGGGAATTAGGTTTTTTTTCTTTATGATTTTTGACCAAGCTGCAAAAAAGTAAGTTTTTACGATACAGACAGTAAATCAAACTTACATGATTGATTAGCAGCATATGCATGTATGGGTATGTTTCTCGAAAGGTTTATCATTCCGGAAGGCTCGATATTTAGAAGGTATGCAATATGATTAATGTTTCTGAAAATGAAAGAGAGGTTCCAATTGTTCCAGGTTCCAGATGACACTCCAATCCTCCACTTTGTCTTGTCTTGACATACTTAAACCTTACTGCTTTCTTTCTTTATCATATTTCTCCATGAAAGTTCAGGTACCCCTTTCCCTCTTTTGCCGCCCACTTCTAGATCCCATGCTTTTTTCACAGATGCATTTGCTTCCCTTCTTTACACATGACCCATCCATTTCAATTCACTTTTCTGTGCCACTTCCACGACAGTTTCTTCCAGTCCAAACCTTTTCATGAACAAACTTGTGTTCTTTCTGATGGACATTTCTGCACCACACATTTTCTGTATGATGGCTCTTTATTTTCTCTTTAAGATACATGTACCTTCTTCTACTGTCTTCACATTCCAGGTTTCTTAATCATATATCATCGATTTCCTAACACAATCCTTAATTCCTGCCTTGTATTCTCATTTTAAACATTCTATCAGCTAGGATCAAGGCCAGCTCATGCTACTTCACCCACCCGTCTGCATCTTCAATCTCACATCCATCGCCATCGTTAGTTGTATTCCCAAGATAACAAACCTATCAACCTTCTCAACATCTCTCATATACACACCTTCTTGCTCTCCTACTACTTCATTACTAATCTCTCTGTATTTCTTGCAATCACCCATTTCGTTGGTAATTTTCATTACTCCAGCTCATCTTGCATAAACCCACTTTCTACATGCCATGCTTCTGATAAAGTTCCTAATCACTCCCTAGTCACATACACTACAAAGATCTGTTTGTTTTCTTCCACTGATTTTGCCCCAACACTTCCTTCCATTACCTTTGTCACCCAAGTGTTGACTTTGAGGCCCCTGCACTAAAATGTATTTTTCCAGTAATGTTTGCTTTCATCACTTTTGTCTTTCACTGAAATGCTTTCTTCCAGTTTATGAAATCCCTCTTCAGCTGGTGCATTGGTTCAGCCATCCAAATGAAGTCACCTGCATACAACATGTTTAATAAAACATCTTTCTTTACTGATTCCAATAAAAAAAAATCAATCACAGTAGACAACAATAGTGGATACAAGACTGATCCCACTCCAACACGAAAACCCACTGCCAATTATCTGAAACCTTATAACATGAAGCAAAATCAAGACGACGAATAATGAAAATGAATACATTCAGAAGAGACATCTTTTTAGTATCTTCAGCTGTTTCAAAATGTCTTGATCACGTTAATTTGCAAACGGACAAAGCGCAAGACTAAAATCTGTCTTAAGGCCCGGTCCCACTGCACTTACGGATGCAAAGAGGATGTAAAGCGTAACAAAATCTTGCCATCCGTTGGAAAACGCTATGCATCCGTTGTGTACTCATTGCATACGTGTTTGATACGCTCTATCCATCGAGCATCAGTCCACTGTGATTTCATCCGCGCAAAAAGTTTTGAGCTGCACAAAACTTTTAGAACGGATGAACTTCCGCCGTGTACGATGTAAATCCGCGACAAATACGAGCAACAAACGTTCTATGTCCGTTATCAATCGTTAAACGTCCGCTGTATCCTCTCTGCATCCTCTGTGCATCCTCGCAACTCACATCCGCTGCAGCTGAAAACGGAAAGAGGGAGGAAAGATAAGGTACACGAAACGTCTATACATTGTTAATAGCACGGAAATAAGCGTATTCATCTCGTATATAAAGTATTCAAAGCTGTCATCCACTTCCATCCACTTTCATCCGCTAGGCTTCCGATGAACATCCGTTTAACATCCCTGCTACATACTACCCACGTCCGTTATTTTCCGTTCTGTTTTCGCCAATTTTCGCCAATTTTGTCCATTTCTGGAGCGGATGGAAACGGATGGAGCCACCCGCGAAATTTTGCTCGTCCGCTGTGTCCTTTATTCATACGTGTTGTGTCCATCGGCCAGTGAGACCGGGCCATAACGTCTGCATTTATTGTTATTCTTCGATTTTGCTACTACATTGTACCAATCATCTCTTTAAAATCCAGGGGAGTGTTTCAGAAAAAGATCCTAAGTTGAACTTATCTCTAAGTTGGGCTTAATAATTATGGAAAGCCATCAGCATCTATGAAAATAATTTGTTTTAATTAATTTAAAAGGCATAACCTGTTGATTCAAATCGTTCATATTTTCTATTATCAAAGAGATTTCATGTTCTTGACGTGGAATTTATACAAAGTCTAAAATACTTGAATTATCGCTTTTGAATATATTTTATTTCAAGGCTACAAGTCGCGCTCCATAATGTTTAAGTCTTACTTAAAAACAATGAAATACATAAGTTAAAAAACAACGAAATACATAAGAAATTATCAAAACAAGGGATAACATAAGGAATAAGCTGGCTCTTCCAAATTGTTATGTTGTATTATTATTCAGAATGGTCTAATGAATATATGTAGTAAAAAAAAAATGCTTAAATATGAATAATTTATAATTTATGGGTAAAATTTTGTATGACTTTATTTGCATAAATTACCATAAATATGCAAATGAGTTAATTTTTCAAGACATTGAAATTATCATATTATTCTATACACTTTACTTGACATGCGTGCAAATTTTTGTGGCGATTGGCCGCTTCGCGGCCGAGATCTTAAGGGGGGCCATGAAGCCCCCCCCCCCCGGCCGTACTAAGACCTCAAATAGCCCGGCCTTTTTAGGGTTAACAAAGCGTTTCTAGTCTGTGTCATCTATTACCTGCAGTTGAATTATCATGGTTACGCATTGATAACATCAATAATATAGGTAAATGGAAGCTGTTATTACCAATCATGTGAAAGAATATGTTTTTACTAATACGTTATCATACAAATTTTGCCGAGAAACCGCCTACTAATTGATATATTTGGTAAATTATTATATCTATTTGGACCTGATACATATAACGCACGTGTCGCGCACGTGTGGGGGTAGTCCCATATACATTTGTCTGTGTACAGTGCTTGTAACTTTATCAAGACTGGGCCAAATTTCTTATCATTTTGATGATTCCAGCCCCTTCCAGTACACATCAATACTTATATCAATATATGCTTAATGATTAACCTTTTCTGATCGATTCCACAGCGTTTCTTTCACAATGCAATCGCATGACCAGAACTGGTCTTTATCTTTAACGGTACGGATGTGATTTTCACGAAAGCTAAAGAGTCCGAAACATGGTATGCCATTCGCGCGAAAGTTATTCCGGTCATTCGTATATACGTCCAATGAAATATAAAAATTAACTACTCTTATAACATGTATAGAGAAGGAAATAAGTCTGGTTTAGGTCTATCTGTTGAAAGGAGAATTGTTACAGTAAGGAAAAAAACAGAGCCTCCTGGGCAGTCCGGAATGACCTGCCCTGCACTCTGAATGCAGACCGTGGTCCCTATTGAAGCCCTAGTGCAGATCATACACTGCCGATGAGGGGAATTAGGTTTTTTTTCTTTATGATTTTTGACCAAGCTGCAAAAAAGTAAGTTTTTACGATACAGACAGTAAATCAAACTTACATGATTGATTAGCAGCATATGCATGTATGGGTATGTTTCTCGAAAGGTTTATCATTCCGGAAGGCTCGATATTTAGAAGGTATGCAATATGATTAATGTTTCTGAAAATGAAAGAGAGGTTCCAATTGTTCCAGGTTCCAGATGACACTCCAATCCTCCACTTTGTCTTGTCTTGACATACTTAAACCTTACTGCTTTCTTTCTTTATCATATTTCTCCATGAAAGTTCAGGTACCCCTTTCCCTCTTTTGCCGCCCACTTCTAGATCCCATGCTTTTTTCACAGATGCATTTGCTTCCCTTCTTTACACATGACCCATCCATTTCAATTCACTTTTCTGTGCCACTTCCACGACAGTTTCTTCCAGTCCAAACCTTTTCATGAACAAACTTGTGTTCTTTCTGATGGACATTTCTGCACCACACATTTTCTGTATGATGGCTCTTTATTTTCTCTTTAAGATACATGTACCTTCTTCTACTGTCTTCACATTCCAGGTTTCTTAATCATATATCATCGATTTCCTAACACAATCCTTAATTCCTGCCTTGTATTCTCATTTTAAACATTCTATCAGCTAGGATCAAGGCCAGCTCATGCTACTTCACCCACCCGTCTGCATCTTCAATCTCACATCCATCGCCATCGTTAGTTGTATTCCCAAGATAACAAACCTATCAACCTTCTCAACATCTCTCATATACACACCTTCTTGCTCTCCTACTACTTCATTACTAATCTCTCTGTATTTCTTGCAATCACCCATTTCGTTGGTAATTTTCATTACTCCAGCTCATCTTGCATAAACCCACTTTCTACATGCCATGCTTCTGATAAAGTTCCTAATCACTCCCTAGTCACATACACTACAAAGATCTGTTTGTTTTCTTCCACTGATTTTGCCCCAACACTTCCTTCCATTACCTTTGTCACCCAAGTGTTGACTTTGAGGCCCCTGCACTAAAATGTATTTTTCCAGTAATGTTTGCTTTCATCACTTTTGTCTTTCACTGAAATGCTTTCTTCCAGTTTATGAAATCCCTCTTCAGCTGGTGCATTGGTTCAGCCATCCAAATGAAGTCACCTGCATACAACATGTTTAATAAAACATCTTTCTTTACTGATTCCAATAAAAAAAAATCAATCACAGTAGACAACAATAGTGGATACAAGACTGATCCCACTCCAACACGAAAACCCACTGCCAATTATCTGAAACCTTATAACATGAAGCAAAATCAAGACGACGAATAATGAAAATGAATACATTCAGAAGAGACATCTTTTTAGTATCTTCAGCTGTTTCAAAATGTCTTGATCACGTTAATTTGCAAACGGACAAAGCGCAAGACTAAAATCTGTCTTAAGGCCCGGTCCCACTGCACTTACGGATGCAAAGAGGATGTAAAGCGTAACAAAATCTTGCCATCCGTTGGAAAACGCTATGCATCCGTTGTGTACTCATTGCATACGTGTTTGATACGCTCTATCCATCGAGCATCAGTCCACTGTGATTTCATCCGCGCAAAAAGTTTTGAGCTGCACAAAACTTTTAGAACGGATGAACTTCCGCCGTGTACGATGTAAATCCGCGACAAATACGAGCAACAAACGTTCTATGTCCGTTATCAATCGTTAAACGTCCGCTGTATCCTCTCTGCATCCTCTGTGCATCCTCGCAACTCACATCCGCTGCAGCTGAAAACGGAAAGAGGGAGGAAAGATAAGGTACACGAAACGTCTATACATTGTTAATAGCACGGAAATAAGCGTATTCATCTCGTATATAAAGTATTCAAAGCTGTCATCCACTTCCATCCACTTTCATCCGCTAGGCTTCCGATGAACATCCGTTTAACATCCCTGCTACATACTACCCACGTCCGTTATTTTCCGTTCTGTTTTCGCCAATTTTCGCCAATTTTGTCCATTTCTGGAGCGGATGGAAACGGATGGAGCCACCCGCGAAATTTTGCTCGTCCGCTGTGTCCTTTATTCATACGTGTTGTGTCCATCGGCCAGTGAGACCGGGCCATAACGTCTGCATTTATTGTTATTCTTCGATTTTGCTACTACATTGTACCAATCATCTCTTTAAAATCCAGGGGAGTGTTTCAGAAAAAGATCCTAAGTTGAACTTATCTCTAAGTTGGGCTTAATAATTATGGAAAGCCATCAGCATCTATGAAAATAATTTGTTTTAATTAATTTAAAAGGCATAACCTGTTGATTCAAATCGTTCATATTTTCTATTATCAAAGAGATTTCATGTTCTTGACGTGGAATTTATACAAAGTCTAAAATACTTGAATTATCGCTTTTGAATATATTTTATTTCAAGGCTACAAGTCGCGCTCCATAATGTTTAAGTCTTACTTAGAGTTAAGTTCGAATTAGGATCTTTGTGAACTCCTCCCCCCCCCCCCGCCCCTGTCCTGGTTCATTCAAATTTAAATGTTGAATTGTTTTAGAGCGGTAAATTCTCATATCATTTTTTATGCATAATTGTTTTCCTTCTTTTTTTATTAAACAGATAGCGAGAGAGAATACATATACCGATAAAGAAGACATAATGAACATGGCGCTTTCTACAGCGGTGAAGGAAGGCGATCTTATAAAGACAAGGCTTATTCTGGAAGACGAGACAGGTGATACCAAGCTAGTAATGATATGCAGTGTGGATCCCGATGGAAAGACACCCCTCCATATCGCTTCAGAAGAAGGGCATTTCGACCTCGTGAAATATATAATTGATTTGGGGGCGGATCTAGAAAAACAAAGTAGAAGCGGCGACGCCCCTCTTCACTTTGCTTCTCGGAGTGGTCACCAGAATGTTGTTAAATATCTCGTCAGTAAAGGAGTAAATATCAATATCGGTGATAGCAGTGGCTATACACCTCTCCATCTGGCTTCGGAAGTGGGTCATTTTGAAGTTGTTGAATGTTTATTGACATCTGGAGCAGATGTAAACAAAGCTTCGTATGATCGTTCTACACCCCTTTATACATCAGCAAAAAAGGGTCATTTTGACGTAGTGAAATATCTCATAACAAAAGGAGCCGATCTTGAAAAGAAGGGTCCTAAGAGTCAAACTCCACTTTGCGTTGCATCATTGCATGGTAAATTTGAGGTTGTGAATGATCTCATTAACCAGGGGGCAATGCTTGAAATTGGTGATAAAGATGGCTACACACCTCTTTATAGCGCTTCACAGGAGGGACATCTCGCTACTATTACACGTCTAGTGGATGCAGGAGCTGATGTCAAATCAGAAAACCACGAAAAGATGTCCCCACTTCATGCTGCATCGCGGAATGGCCATCTAGAAGTTGTGAAATATCTTATCACTAAAGGAGCAGAAATAACACAAAGGGGACATAATGGTGAAACTTCGCTTAATACTGCGGCTTCCTGTGGTCATCTCAATATTGTAAAATACCTCTTAAGTAAAGGTGCGGAGATCAACACGGATGATAACGAAAAATACACGCCACTTCATGCCGCTTCAGGATATGGTCAACTTCATATTGTTGAATATCTAGTGGAAGCAGGAGCAGACATCAATAAAGCATCTCATAATGGTAACACTTCGCTGTCAACCGCATTAATAAATGGACATCAAGACATTGTGGAGTTTCTGATTACTAAAGAAGGAGACATTGGCAACAGAGGTGACGTCGGTTCAGATGCACTTTGCAAAGCATCCTCCCTTGGCTACCTCGAAGCTGTAAGGTACATCATAACTAAAGGAGTGAACGTCGATTTGGAGGAACGAGATGGTTTTACTCCCCTCTATCTCGCTTCACTGAATGGACATCTTGGCGTTGTTGAATGTTTAGTGAATGCAGGATGTGATATGAAAAAAGCAGCAAAGAGTGGCTATACACCTCTGTATGCAGCATCTCATGAAGGTCATCTAGACATAGTGAAGTATCTGATTGAGAAAGGGGCAGATATTGATAGTAGAGGTTATAATGGCCACACACCTATTCGTGTCGCATCATTCTCTGGTCATCTCGAGGTTATCAAATATCTTACCAGCCAAGGAGCACAGGTAGACACTGAAGATAACCGTGGATACACGCCCCTACATGTCGCCTCAGAGAATGGTCGCCTACGAATTGTTGAATGCCTGGCGGATGCAGGAGCAAATATAAACAAATCTTCGAATATCGGACACGCACCACTTTATACTGCATTGATCAAAGGTCACCTTGACATTGTAAATTATCTCATCATTAGAGAGGCTGATATCGGCAGCAAAGATGACATCGGCATTACGGCAATACGGCACGCCCTTCTTCATGGTTACCTCGACGTTGTCAAATATCTCATCGGTAAAGTTGATGACCTAAATAGATGCGATATTGATGGTAACACACCTCTTTATATTGCATCAAAGAAAGGTCTACGCGACCTTGTTGAATTTCTTGTACACAAAGGAGTAGATGTAAACAAAGCATCAGGCTATGATGGCGAACCACCCCTCTTCGCGGCTTCAGAAGGAGGCTATCTGGAGGTAGTTGAATGCCTTGTTAATGAAGGAGCAAATGTAAACAAAGCATCACACAATGGGACATCAGTACATGCAGCAACACAGGGTGGACATGTTCACGTGGTAAAATACCTGATCGCAAATGATGCAGACCTAAAGAGTGTTGATGGTTATCACTCTACACCTCTTCATATTGCTTCAATGACGGGTCGTCTTGATATTGTTAAGTATTTTTGTAATGCAGGGGCAGATGCAAACAAAGTATCACAAGATGGTTCTTCGCCTCTAGATTTGGCAATACATTATAATCATCAAGATATAGCGGAATTTCTCATGTCGAAGGAAGCAGATCTGGGACGAACTGATATTGTTCATACCACCCTCCGCAATGCATCCTCCAGAGGCAATCTGCATGCTGTAAAATATATCATTCGTAAAGGGGTGGACGTAAATACTGGTGATGGAGATGGCTTCACATCCCTTTATCACGCATCGCGGAACGGATACATTGATGTTGTTGAATGTCTTGTGAATGCAGGTGCGGATGTGAACAAAGCTGCAAATAATGGATGGACGCCTCTTTTTGGTGCATCACATAAAGGTTGTCTAGACATAGTAAAATATGTCACTTCCAAAGGAGCGCACCTTAATTGTGTTGCTAATGATGGTTATACACCTCTGCATGTTGCTTCACAGGAAGGTCATCATGATATTGCACAATATCTCATCGCTGAAGGTACAAACCTGAACACAGGAGATACCAAGGGATTTACTCCCCTATATCTCGCTTCACTAAATGGACATCTTGGTGTTGTTGAATGTCTAGTGAATGCGGGAGCCGATGTGAACAAAGCCGCAAAGAGTGGTTATACATCTCTGTATGTAGCTTCTCATAAAGGTCATCTAGACCTAGTGAAGTATCTAATTGAGAAAGGGGCAGATATTAATAGTAGAGGTTATAATGGTCACACGCCTATTCGTGTCGCATCATTCTATGGTCATCTTGCAGTTGTGAAGTATCTTATCAGTCAAAGAGCCGATAAAGATGTGGCTGTTAACTTTGGCTATCAACCTCTTTATGTTGCTTCACTAGAAGGTCATCATGATATTGTACAATATCTCATCGCTGAAGGAGCAAACTTGAACGCTTGCGATAATGAGGGATTCACACCACTATATCTCGCTTCACAGAACGGCCATCTTGATGTTGTTGAATGTCTTGTGAATGCAGGCGCTGATGTGAACAAAGCTGCAAATATTGGATCGACACCGGTTCATGGTGCATCACATAAAGGTCATCTAGACATAGTAAAATATCTCAGTGTCAAAGGAGCGAACCCGAATTATGTTGCTAATGATGGCTACACACCTCTACATGTTTCTTCGAAGGGAGGTCATCATGACATTGTACAATACCTAGTCGCTGAAGGAGCAAACCTAAACGAACGAGTGACTAAGGGATTTACTCCCCTATATCTCGCTTCACTGAACGGACATTTTGATGTTGTTGAATGTCTAGTGAATGCAGGCGCTAATGTGAACAAACCTGCCAATAATGGATGGACACCTATTTTTGGTGCATCACATAAAGGTCATCTAGACATAGTAGAATATGTCACTTCGCAAAAGGCGAACCCTAATTATGTTGCTAATAATGGCTACACGCCTCTACATGTTGCTTCACAGGCAGGTCATCATGATATTGTACGATATCTCATCGTTGAAGGAACAAAGCTAAACACAGGCGATAATGAGGGTGTCACACCACTTTATATCGCTTCACGGAACGGACATATTGATGTTGTTAAATGTCTTGTGAATGCAGGTGCTGATGTGAACAAAGCTGCAAATAATGGATGGACACCCCTTTTTGGTACATCCTCTAATGGTCTTGTAGAAATTGTAAAATATCTCATTACCAAAGGAGCAAACCCGAATAGTGTTAATAACGACGGCTTTACTCCTCTTTATAGTGCTTCACAAGAGCGTCATATTGATGTTGTTGAATGTCTAGTGAATGCAGGCGCTGATGTGAACATTGCAGCAAAAGGAGGATGGACACCGCTTCATGTTTCATCAAGTAGTGGTCCCATAGATATAGTAAAATATCTCATTAGCAAAGGAGCAAACCCGAATGCTCTTGCTAATCATGACCATACGCCTCTATATGTTGCTTCAGAGGAAGGTCATCACGATATTGTAAAATATCCTATCGCTGAAGGAGTAAACATGAACGAGCGCGATAATGAGGGTGTCACACCACTATATCTCGCTTCACAAAACGGACATCTTGATATTGTTGAATGTCTAGTAAATGCAGGAGCTGATGTAAACAAAGCTGCACACTTTGGATCGACACCAGTTTTTGGGGCATCACATAAAGGTCATCTAAACGTAGTAAAATATCTCACTTTCAAAGGAGCAAACCCGAATTATGTTGCTTATGATGGCTACACACCTCTACATGTTTCTTCGAAGGGAGGTCATCTTAATATTGTACGATTCCTCATCGCTGAAGGAGGAAACCTAAACGCACCAGTGGCTAAGGGATTTACTCCCCTATATCTCGCTACACAGAATGGACATCTTGGTGTTATTAAATGCCTAGTGAATGCAGGAGCTGATGTTAACAAAGCAGCGAAGAGTGGTTTGACACCTCTTCATGCAGCTTCTCATAAAGGTCATCTGGACATAATGAAGTATCTGATTAAGAATGGAGCAGATATTGATAGCACAGGTGTAGCTGCTTATACGCCTCTTCGCATCGCCACATTCTATGGTCATCTTGCAGTGGTCAAGTATCTTATCAATGAAGGAGCAGATAAAGACCTTGCAGATAACGATGGGTACACACCTCTACATGTTGCTTCTCAGGGAGGTTGTCATGATATTGTACATTATCTCATCGCTAATGAAGCAAACCTGAATGCACGAGTGACTAAGGGATTTACTCCCCTATATCTCGCTTCACGGAACGGATATCTTGGTGTTGTTGAATGTCTAGTGAATTCAGGAGCTGATGTTAACAAAGCAGCGAAGAGTGGTTTGACACCTCTTCATGCAGTTTCTCGTAAAGGTCATCTAGACATAGTAAAGTATCTGATTAACAACGGAACAGATATTGATAGCAGAGGTTATAACGGTCAGACGCCTCTTCGTATCTCATCATTCTATGGCCATCTTGCAGTTGTCAAATATCTTATTAGTCAAAGAGCAGACAAAGATATGGGTGATAACTATGGCTACACACCTCTACATGTTGCTTCACAGGAAGGTCATCATGATATTGTACAATATCTTATCAATGAAGGAGCAAAGCTGAACGCATGCAATAATGATGGATTCACACCCCTATATCTCGCTTCACATAAGGGACATCCTGTCATTGTTGAGTGTCTAGTGAAAGCAGGAGCTGATGTGAACAAAGCATCAACAAATGGCGAGACACCTCTCGATGCAGTGTCAGATAGTGGTCATGTAGACATTGTAAACTATCTAATTTCTCGAGGAGCAAACTTGAATGGTGTTGATAACGATGGATTTACTCCTCTTCATAGTGCTTTACAAGAGCGTCATATTGATGTTGTTGAATGTTTAGTGAATGCAGGCGCTGATGTGAACTTAGCAGCAAAAAGCGGATGGACACCGCTTCATGTTTCTTCAGGTAGTGGTCCTCTAGATATAGTAAAATATCTCATTATCAAAGGAGCAAACCCGAATGCTGTTGCTAATAATGGCCACACACCTCTATATGTTGCTTCAGAGGAAGGTCATCACGATATTGTACAATATCTCATCGCTGACAGGGTGAACCTGAACGCAGGCGATACTGAGGGATTTACACCACTTTATCTTGCTTCACAAAACGGACATCTTAATGCTGTTGAATATCTAGTGAATGCAGGCGCTGATGTGAACAAAGCTGCAAATAATGGATCGACACCAGTCTTTGGTGCATCACATGAAGGTCATCTAGGCGTAGTAAAATATCTCACTTCCAAAGGAGCGAACCCAAATTATGTTGCTAACGATGGCTACACACCTCTACATGTTTCTTCTAACGGAGGTCATCATGATATTGTACATTACCCCATCGCTGAAGGATCAAACCTAAACGAACGAGTGACGAAGGGATTTACTGCCCTGTATCTCGCTTCACATAATGGACATCTTGATGTTGTTGAATATCTAATGAATGTGGGAGCTGATATCAACAAAGCAGCAAAGAGCGGTTTGACCCCGCTTCACGGTGCATCACATAAAGGTCATCTAGACATAGTAAAGTATTTGATTTCGAAAGGAGCTGATCTTGATAGCAGAGGTTATAACGGTCAGACGCCTCTTCGGGTCGCAACATCATATGGTCATCTTGCAGTTGTGAAGTATCTTATCAGTAAAAGATCAGATAAAGATATGGGTGACGACGATGGCTACACACCTCTACATGTTGCTTCTAAGGGAGGTCATCTAGATATTGTACAATATGTCATCGATAAAGGAGCAAACTTAAATGCACAAGTGACTAAGGGATTTACTGCCCTGTATCTCGCATCACGGAATGGACATCTAGGTGTTGTTAAATGCCTAGTGAATGCAGGAGCTGATGTGGATAAAGCAGCGAAGAGTGGTTTGACACCTCTTCATGCAGCTTCTCATAAAGGTCATCTAGAAATAATGAAGTATCTGATTAACAACGGAGCAGATATTGATCGAAGAGGTAAAGCTGGTTATACGCCTCTTCGTATTTCATCATTCTATGGCCATCTTGCAGTTGTCAAATATCTTATAAGTAAAGGATCAGATAAAGATATGGGTGATAACTATGGCTACACACCTCTACATGTTGCTTCACAGGAAAGTCATCATGATATTGTACAATATCTCATCGCTGAAGGTACAAACCTGAACACAGGAGATACCAAGGGATTTACTCCCCTATATCTCGCTTCACTAAATGGACATCTTGGTGTTGTTGAATGTCTAGTGAATGCAGGAGCTGATGTGAACAAAGCAGCGAAGAGTGGTTTGGCACCTCTTCATGCAGCTTCTCATAAAGGTCATCTTGACATAGTGAAGTATTTGAATAACAACGGAACAGATATTGATAGCAGAGGTTATAACGGTCAGACGCCTCTTCGTATCTCATCATTCTATGGCCATATTGCAGTTGTCAAGTATCTTGTCAGACAAGGAGCAGATAAAGACATGGGTGATAAGGATGGCTACACACCTCTACATGTTTCTTCTCAGAAAGGACATCGTGATATTGTACAATACCTCACCGATGAAGGAGCAAGCCTAAACGAACGAGTGCCTAAGGGATTTACTCCCCTATATCTCGCTTCACAGAACGAACATCTTGGTGCTGTTGAATGTCTAGTAAATGCAGGAGCTGATATTAACATCGCAGCAGAGAGTGGTTTAACCCCTCTTCATGGTGCATCACATAAAGGTCATCTAGACATAGTAAAAGTTCTGACTAACAACGGAGCAGATCTTGATGGCAGAGATTATAACGGTCAGACGCCTCTTCGTGTCGCAACATTCAATGGTCATCTTACAGTTGTCAAGTATCTTATCAGTCAAAGAGCAGACAAAGATATGTGTGATATCTATGGCTACACACCTCTACATGTTGCTTCACAGGAAGGTCATCATGATATTGTACGATATCTCATCGATGAAGGAGCAAACTTGAAAGCTGGCGATAATGAGGGATTCACACCACTATATCTTGCTTCACAGAACGGCCATCTTGATGTTGTTGAATGTCTAGTGAATGCATGCGCTGATGTGAACAAACTTGAAAATATTGGCTCGATACCAGTTTTTGGTGCATCACTTAAAGGTAATCTCGACGTAGTAAAATATCTCATTTCCAAAGGAGCGAACCCGAATGTTGTTGATAATGATGGCTACACACCTCTACATGTTTCTTCGAAGGGAGGTCATCATGATATTGTACAATACCTTATCGATAAAGGAGCAAACCTAAACGCACGAGTGACTAAGGGATTTACTCCCCTATATCTCGCTTCACAGAACGGACATATTGGTGTTGTTGAATGCTTAGTGAATGCAGGAGCTGATATCAAAACAGCATTAACGAGTGGTTTGACCCTTCTTCATGCTGCATCACAAAAAGGTCATCTAGACATAGTAAAGTATTTGATTACGAAAGGAGCCGATCTTGATAGCAGAAGTTTTAACGGTCAGACGCCTCTTCGTGTCGCAACATTCTATGGTCATCTTGCAGTTGTCAAGTATCTTATCAGTGAAAGAGCAGATATAAACATGGAAGATAATGATGGCTACACACCTCTACATGTTGCTTCTCAGGGAGGCCATCATGATATTGTACAATATCTCATCGCTAAAGGAGCAAGCCTAAACGCACGGGTTAATAAGGGATTTACTCCCCTATATCTCGCTTCACGAAAAGGACATCTTGGTGTTGTTGAATGTCTAGTGAATGCAGGAGCTGATGTTAACAAAGCAGCGAAGAGTGGTTTGACACCTCTTCATGCAGTTTCTCGTAAAGGTCATTTAGACATAGTGAAGTATCTTATTAAGAACGGAGCAGATATTGATCGAAGAGGTGAAGCTGGTTATACGCCTCTTCGTATTGCATCATTCTATGGCCATCTTGCAGTTGTTAAGTATCTTATCAGTAAAGGATCAGATAAAGATATGGGTGATAACTATGGCTACACACCTCTACATGTTGCTTCACAGGAAGGTCATCATGATATTGTACAATATCTCATCGATGAAGGAGCAAAGCTGAACGCATGCAATAATGATGGAGTCACACCACTATATCTCGCTTCACAGAAGGGACATCCTGTCATTGTTGAGTGTCTAGTGAAAGCAGGAGCTGATGTGAACAAAGCATCAACAAATGGCGGAACACCTCTCGATGCAGTATCAGATAGTGGTCATGTAGACATTGTAAACTATCTAATTTCTCGAGGAGCAAACTTGAATGTTGTTGATAACGATGGCTTTACGCCTCTTCATAGTGCTTCACAAGAGCGTCATATTGATGTTGTTGAATGTCTAGTAAATGCAGGCGCTGATGTGAACATAGCGGCAAAAAGTGGATGGACACCGCTTCATGTTTCATCAGGTAGCGGTCCCATAGATATAGTAAAATATCTTATCATCAAAGGAGCAAACCCGAATGCTGTTGCTAATAACGGCCAGACACCTTTATATGTTGCCTCAGAGGAAGGTCATCACGATATTGTACAATATCTCATCGCTGAAGGAGTGAACTTAAACGCAGGAGATGATGAGGGATTTACACCCATATATGTCGCTTCACGGAACGGACGCTTTGATGTTGTTGAATGTCTAGTGAATGCAGGCGCTGATGTGAACAAAGCAGCAAATAACGGTGATCTATCTCTCCATGCTGCCTCTCGATGTGGTCGTCTTGACATTATAAAATATCTTATTATAAAAGGAGCAAATATCAAGGCACATAATAAGTACGGTTGGACAGTTTTTCATTTTGTAGCAGATAATGGTCATATCAAGTGTTTGGAATATTTCTTGACGAACAACTCCAGTGGTACATCCGAAAATAGTCTCACCACTCTTCAAGTTGGACTTCAGGTAGGTTACTCAATTCGACCGGCTCTTACTAAACAATCGAACCGTGGCGTGCTGGCCGTAATTAAGCCACCAACTCGTGTCCGCGGTGTCTTTAAACGTGCAGTAATAGGAGGGGAGATTACTTACAAAGTATGCTAATGGAAGAAATTAAAGTCTTAGAGTTGAGAAAAAGTTGAATTTTCCTTTATTAAACCTCCGTCACAATTTTTAAGACTGTGTTGCTGTTCTCATGGTCTTATATTTTTCTTCAAGTATGCTAGTCCAGATTATGTCCGTTTGTTATGTCTATTCTTCTGTCACACGCATCAATCCCACACAGCATGGTGTCTCCACTCATTGCGCGATTCCCCAATTCGATCGGCGGGGTACAGAATAATAATAATTAAAACAAATTAAAAGGAATGACAAGGTCTACTTTCACCGTTGAGGGTGTGTTATTTTTTAGCTAATTGGGCGCGCGAAACGGAAACGGTACGGAGGCTGGTCTACAAATAACAAATGCTTGACAAAACTGCAGCTTCTTACAAGAATCCTCATCACGTAATTGGGAAGTAATTGTCTCATGCGTCATTTTCCTAGTGTCGTCATCCTCAGTGTTATTGTTATTCAGGGTTATTCCCAAGGGGTAATTGTCCTAAAATGCCAACAGTCTTACATATTTTAGTTATAAAGTTGGTGCCAAAAGATGGGGAAGAGTGGAAATAAGAGTTATAATACAAATCGTAGTGGAAGATATTGGTGTTATAAATTCACTATTTATTTCAAAATATGGAGCCTAGACTTTGAATACGTTTTTTAGAATTGAGCTAGAGAATTTAAAAGAAACGATTATCAAATTTTTACAACTTGTATACTTCAATCTTTCATTAATATGGTTTAATTCTTTAATTGAGTGTCTGGAAGCCTGAAATTAGGAATTTGGAATGGCTAACGGGATCTTACAAGTGACACTCATTCTGCACAGAACTTTTAAAATTGCATTGAAGCGAAATAATTGTTATTCATTGAAGTGTTGAAGGTATACGTAAGAAGAAAAATGAAAAGATGCTTTTCTATCAACACATTGATCATTCGAGTTCATAAGCAAATCACATTCTGCCAGATTTAGTTTTTTTATGTAAGGCAAACTGTATTTATCGATAAAAATGGCAGTAGCACTACACGTATTTTATGGTAGACCTACTGAACAAATGTAGGCGGTGTACCTGTGTTGTTAAATATATATATATATATATATATGTAAAGCGCTTTGAGAGGGCATTCGGTCCTGAAAAGCGCTATATAAGAACTAGCTATTACTATTATTATTAGTATTACTGTTTATCTTACAGACCTCAAAAGGTGTCACGCCACTTATGGTTGCCGCAAGGGGAGGACATCTTGACTGCGTACGTCTGCTGTTGGAAAACGATGCAGATATTGAGACAGAAGATACAGAAGGATGGACAGCCCTCCATTATACTGCAGCAAGGTGAACTGTTTTTACAACATGTTTATACTTTAATAGTTGTACTAGTTTTTTTTCATTTACTTTATTAGAACATATTACTCTGATTCAATTGTATTGTTGTTACATTCAACAAAAGCATTCATCCTTTTTATCAAAGCGAAACAACTTTCATTTGTTTTCTTAAAATAATGTTTTCTTCTTCTTTGGATCTGGTTTTAACGGTAGGTTTATTAGCGGTTGCATATGAAAAGTAAATTTGAAAATTAAAAAGACACAACCAAAACCTCCGCTTCAACTACTTGTTACGTAGTTTGATATGGGAAGAAATAATACCAAAATAATTCGCTCTTTATGATAAATAGATCTCAAAGAAAACACAATTTCGTCTGTGATGTTAGAATCATGTTGTTAGTAAATACAGACAAAAACATTGAGAATATTCATAAATACTTTAAACATAAATAAGAGGTTTCCAGATGTTATTAAAATATAAAAATATATATTCGTAAATGCGTGTTATGTAATTTTTTTTGATGAAGTGGAAATGAAACAATACTGAATGATCTACTGGATCGGAAAGCAATTGTGAGCACGAGACTGTCTAGAAAAGGTCAGTCACCAATCAGTATTGCGCTAAATTCCGGCAATGCTGATACTGCAAGGGTTCTTCTTCTTCACAAGGTACATGTAGCTGTAACTCATTAAGCTTTTTATGTTTTTTTATATGATTTCTGTCATATAGCTGATGCATTACCATCCGTACCAACACTACTACCTTTATTACTTAAATTTCATAAACAACAATTACTCATTTAATACAGTTCTGCTAATTGGCCTGCTGATAAAAATCCTACATTAGTGTTTTTGTGATGGTTATAACAAGCCTATAGCGGATGTATATTGCGTTATTATATAATGATAATGATAGTAATAAAAGTTGGACCACAATTACCGATGTGTTGGCTCAGTCAGTAGAGCGTCCGCCTCACAACCGGGCCGCGCCATACCAAAATGCGTTAAAAGACGGGAGTTGCTGCTACCTTGTTTGGCGTTCAACAACAACGTCTAACACCCATTCACCATGTTACTGTAAGCGGGCTAACATTTATTTATTTGTTAATTTGTTTTTGCTTTTGTTTCACAGGATGTATCATATATACCTCTAAGTGACAGATTTGGTCTAACACCTATTCACCTTGCTACTGTAAGCGGGCTAACATCAATCATTGAGGAGTTGATAACACTAGATGCTGGTTTAAATCATCAGTCAAACGATGGCCAGACACCCTTACACGTTGCCATCAGACTATGCCAATGTAAGAAAAGACAGGTTGAAGTAACGACAGCTTTGAAGCAGGTAACGTATATCTTGTTTTAGAGAACGATGAGTCTATCTAATGCTTTTAAACATGATGTTGTATTGCCCTTTGTAACTGACCCTAAAATCTTAAAATCTACGGTCGGCTTTTTAATAAAGTTTTTTGTTTCCTTTTTTTTGGGAAAAAAAAAGCTTAATGGATAAAACAAAATGTATTTTGTTGTTTAATTAGGATATAAATGCATACAAATCATCGAATTATTCCCAAATTCCCACTCTCATTCGTCTTCTGCCCTAGTCTCGAAATCCTGCTAGCGTAGACAAGTAGACCCCGGCCTCGTGTACGTGTATACCATGCACTCCACCAGCTAGATACCAGCGAGATTTGGGCGACGTTCCCAGTTATGAGTTATTTGGGCGACGGTCGCTGTTTCGAGGGGAAAAACCACATTTAAAAAATATAACAATCCGACCGGCCTAAGCGGCACACTTACGTACACACCCGTGTGTGCAAGGGACGTCCCGCAAATCTGAATCAATTCCATTTAAAGTAACAAACTGTTTCCTATTTGTTAAGTAGCTTCTATACCAATCGAATGATATTCCCCTTACACCATAATGGCACAGTTAATTCATTAAAATATAATGATTTACAGTATCAAGCGCTTTAGAGTAGTCTAAGAAGACACCAACTGTATGCATGCGTGCATCTAAGGCATTGGATATCTTATCCACCAAATGTAGAATAGCATGAGTGGTAGTGTGTTTTCACGAAAACCAAACTGAAAATTGGACAAAATGTTAGCATTCATCATATATTTTATCGTCCGAGTATACATTAGCTTCTCAAGGATTTTAGAAAAGGAATTCAACAAAGAAATAGGACGATAATTATTCAAGATAAGGACATCACCCTTTTTAAAAATAGGCACAACCTTTGCAATTATCATTTTCATGGTTGCAACATCAGTGGTCATTGATAAATTAAATATATGTACGAGATGTTGTACAATATCAACAATTACATTTTTTATCAACTCATTTGTTATAAAGTCACAACCTGGACTTGTATTATTCTTTAAAGAATGTACAATATCAAATAATTCTTCTACAGTCGTTGGCAATAAAAATTAACTATTATGATTAGGGTTTTCTAAAAAAGATTGAAATGTTTTTTGATACTCTGGGATGACATGCGACAAATTCTGGCCAATGTTACAAAAATATTCATTGAATTTATCTACAATAACTTGTGGATCATCAACTACATTCCCATCAATGTTTAATTTACTGACATCAGACGCTTTTTGCTTTGGCTAAAAAACATTCCTAATCTCTTTCCATGTCCCTTTTATATCATTATGTGTCGCCTGAAATTGAGCAAAGTAATACTGCTTCTTAGCAGCACATAGGATTGAAGTGAGAGTATTCCGATAAATAGTATATTTCCTATGAGAAGACTGAGATTTACTAATCTTATACTTCTAGTACAACTTATTTTTCCTATTTATTGACCTCAACATAGAATTAGTAATCCATGGCAATCGAGGGGTCGTTCTACGATTTCTACTATTGTATTACATAAAGGTAATTTTTTTATCATACAGCAAAAACAATATATTTAACAATTTATCATATGAGCTATCAACATCATAATCACGTAATACTTCTCTCCAATCACTTGCTAACAACTCATCTCTAAGTTTAGCAATACTGGTAGGATTACTTCTTCGAACATATCTATTACTAGAAATATTACGGATATTCCTATCAAAAGACATCCTCGCATATACTGGAAAGTGGTCAGACAAATCTGAAATTATTATGCCCGCATCTGGTAAAGGTCGTATATTACTAAAAATGTTATCAATGAGAGTAGAAGAAGTGTCTGTAACTCTGGTAGGTTTTATTTATTAAGGGCAATAAAGAGAAAGATATAAACATGTTCAAAAATTCACAGACGTATGCATTTTCATCGTGCTGAAGAAGATTATTTTATGCAAAAATATTGAATTTGACAACACAGTTTGCATTTCAGTTATAAACAAATTCACATTACCTTGTGGCGGTCTAAAACGACTCCAACTATAATATTCCTTCTGCCAGGAAAAAACAATTCTACAAAAACACTTTCCATCAAATCATTCATTACATTAACTTCATTTAAAACTCGGTAACTGCGTGGGGACATACAAAGCGACACCTCCTCCTCACCTATCCTGTCAATTATTCTTAATTAAATTACTTCCTGGAAGAGAAAATAAATTTCCTTCAGTTTCACTCGATAACCAAGTTTCAGAGATTCCTATAATCGTAGATCTGTAGCACATGTTCCGCAAAGATACATTTAATTTATCAAAGTTTGCTTGCATACTACGAACATTAAAATGTAGAAAAGAAAGCTCATTATCACCAGAATTACCCACTTTTTTTTAGAGAATTGGCATTCTTACAATAATTACAGTGACTCGTGACAGCGTCATTGCCTTCACCAAGATCATACTCTAACAATTCTGCGCTAGATTCAAGATAGTTACGTATATCATCATCATTTGTATTCATAATTTAAAGATTCATACATACAGAAAGGCAGCCTACTACGTGCAAAAGAAAAGGACATATATATATATATATATACAACAAAAACGGTTGAGTATACTAAAAAATATGCATTATAGTAGGGTGATCATACTGCCTGTGCACACAGTCAGTCTGCCACACACACACACACACACACACACAACAGCAGTCAGTTGGTAAAAATAGCAATTTTTGTAAATTTATTAAAAAAAACTAAACAGTATTTTAAAAAATTTATTTCACATATATTTCAAGCATACCTAACTACAATTCTGTGTAGTTTCATTGTGATAGGCATGTGGGAAATATGTTAAATATTTAATTAGAATATTGTCTTTTCAGCCATGTGTGACATGGCCCGCTGATCGCCTATTGACTTGCATTGTTTTTCTGCGTGCCGAAAATGCACCTCAATGTATAAACTCCCCTACAAAAAATGCAACATCCTCATGTGTTTCACTCATTGATACAATTTGTTGTTTACACTCAAGGTAGCCACAACTGTATTAGTGTAACCAAACTTGTTTTTACTCTAAAATTCAGTCCCTGTGGAATGTTATGGCCTGTTGAATGGTTTCTCGGAAAAACGTCATGAATCCTCAAATCTGACAACTTTCAAAAAGAAAATTATACTGTGATGTAGCTGAAGGTCTGCAAATTTTTATTATTTGATCGGTTTTTCTGAATACTTTGTGAAACATATGAGGAAATATCTGTGACGGTGATCCAAGTAATTTCCATCGCCATATTTTATTGGTATTGCACAAATATTTGGAATTTAATGTTAATATTTTGTGTAAATATGATCTATAAATATATGATTTAATAAATGCCAACAAAATGAACATTTTGACTTTCCTATATATATATATATATATAATTAGCTGAAATGACCTAATTTGCATATTTGATGAATATTCATGATTTTTTTTTATTTGAAATAAAATATATTTCCAAACCTGTCTGATATACATAGGTTTCACTGATGTATCATGTTCGGTTTTGATTTGATTACATATGCGCATATTAATTAGACGGACTTAGTTATTTTCACAACTTTTACATATCTGCAGATTCGCAAAAATGGCAAAAATTACTTATTTTGTTGGCTTCTGTTTTCAAAACGGTAATAGATATATGAATTTTCTTTTTTGTATTTTTTAGCACAGAGAAGATATTTTAGTGTCTGATAATTTAATATATTATTTGTGTCCAAGAAAGGGATGAATTAAGTTGTCAACTTTGTCGAATTTTGCCATTTTTAACATTTTTAACATTTCTGGCAGGTTTTTCGGTAATTTTGCGATTTACAAAAAAATGGTATAAAATCACAACGCATTGACCGATTTCAATTCTTTTTTAAGCTTTCATTAAGCTTGATCACTGATTTGCAATCATCAAATAACATGTGTTTGTTGTACTTATTTTTGGTGTGCTATACCTAATTATAGGCATAGGAAGAACAGGATAAAACACGGAAAAAGTGAGAGAAAAATTGGCAAGAAAAAGAAAAAAAGCGGAAGAGGGATAGAGAGTGGAAAAGATAAACAAAAATGAAACAATCAGTAGAACACTGGTAACACCGATTAAAAGGTAACAAAAATACATATATACGTATATATATATATATATATATACATGTGATACCTGACAGTAAAACCCTCTCCTTAAATTAATTATGTTCTGTTTACAACAGAAAAGCTAACACGAATATTACAAAAGAATCTAGGGTAGAATGGAAAGAAGACATTTAGACCAGAAGTAAATTACTGTATACTGGTTACATTCAGCAAGGAGGTATGTGACCATGGATCTACTTCGCATCATAAATCATATAGATCGCCGGGTAAACCCTCAAAAGTGCCTTAGTTTTGTGTTTCGTGACCCATCCTCGGCATCTACTTGAAAATGACCTCTAATATGTAGAAAAATATACTGAAGATGATGGTGCAACTCGTCAGTTGAAAATACTGCACACGAATTAATAATGTCCAAATTAATTTTTAATAAATATGACAAACGCCCTCTTGGGTCCTGTCTGACACAGCTGTGTGTTATGCTATAGGGAAATGACTTGTATTGATATAGAGCAAAGCTGCAGTGCAGTCAAAAGTAATATTCCCATTTCCACACCCCTAGCTTTCCTTATTCCTTCATTCCTTCCCTTTCTCCCTCTTTCCTCACCCCATCTCTCTCTTCATCACATTCCCTCCCTTTCTCTCCTTTACTTCACCCCTCTCTCTTTCCCAATCCCTCTCCTCTCTCACTCTTTCCCACTTCTCTATCTCTTTCTATTTCATTCCATTAAATATGTATATATATTTCAGAGAATGGCATATCTTTAAATAAAATAAATCACAATTTAAAACAAAGTTTGTAAGGCATGTTTGACCAAGTATAATCTGGTTTCACATCAAATATATGACATATTACTATCTCTTTCTCAAAATACATAGTCAATAATAATTACATGTAAGCCTGCTTGACTACATGGAAAATGCTCTTCGGGTTGATGTAGAGAATGATTCATCATCAGTTATACAACACATTGTCAATTCACATTAAAATATTTTCAATAACAAACATTCTTTCAAGCGATTGCTCGAAAAGCGTTACGACATGTATGTATGTTTCAGCAAAATATACATAAAATATATATTGTAAATAGGTCGCAGCCTCTGCTATTCCTCTTCAGTCTTATATTTATACTAAAATCATGTTCTTTAAAATTTCCAGCAGATAATTTCATACATTTGTCCAAATGCCATTTCATGAATATTCTCTGCTTTATCGAATCTGGCAGAAATTGGCAAAATAGAGCATCGCAAGAAAGGTTTTTACATTGAATGTTCCAAAAAAGGCTCAACATTTACAAGTAATATTTTCAATAACAAACATTTTTTCAAGCGATTGCTCGAAAAGCGTTACGACATGTATGCTTCAGCAAAAAAAACATAAAATATACATTGTAAATACAAAATATATTCATGGATGACAGGGTCGCAGCCTCTGCTATTCTTCTTCGGTCTAATAATATTATATTAAAATTATGTTCTTTAAATTTTCCAGCAGATAATCTCATACATTTGTCCAAATGCCATTTCATGAATATTCTCTGCTTTATCGAATCTGGCAGAAATTGGCAAAATAGAGCATCGTAAGAAAGGTCTTTACATTGAATGTTCCAAAAAAGCTTAACATTTACAAGCAATATTTTCAATAACAAACATTCTTTCAAACGATTGGTCAAAAAGCGTTACTACATGTATGAATGTTTTTAGCAAAAAATACACATAAAATATACATTGTAATAAAAAATTAAACATGACAGGGTCGCAGCCTCTGCTATTCTTCTTCGGTCTAATAATATTATATTAAAATTATGTTCTTTAAATTTTCCAGCAGATAATCTCATACATTTGTCAAAATGCCATTTCATGAATATTCTCTGCTTTATCGAATCTGGCAGAAATTGGCAAAATAGAGCATCGCAAGAAAGGTCTTTACATTGAATTTCCAAAAAAGGCTCAACATTTACAAGTAATATTTTCAATAACAAACATGTATGAATGTTTTAGCAAAATATACACATTGTAAATAAAATACAACATTTTATAAATTCTAATTATATATTTAAATCATGTTCTTTAAAATTTCCAGCAAACATACATACTTTTGTCCAAATGACATTTCATAAAAATTCTCTGCTTTATCGAATCTGGCGTAAATTGGCAAAATAGAGCATCCCAAGAAAGGTGTTTACATTGAATTTCCCCAAAAAGCTTTACATTTACAAGTAATGTGACATACAATGAGCTAAATATTTCCAATTTACGAGTCTTCCAATTGTCATCATTTTCTTCGGAAGTTAGAGTCATGGCTAAATAAACTATACATGTATTTTTTCATGTGTAGAAACGTGTACGTGCTGGTGAAATTTTTGCGATGAAATAATATACAAATGCAAACAATCGCGACACTGGACTTGATATTTATAATAACACTTCTAGTCGGAAGTGAAAAATAAATAATGACAAAGATTTTCAAGTAACAGAACCTTGATAAAGTTTGTAGTGTAATTCTGCCTATCGTAATTAATTTGAAGGAAAATGAACAGAAAAAAATCCATAGAAATTCTGGAGAATCACACATTTCCCATAATTATGATCAAACTTATGATAAAAACTATACAATTTAATCACAACTCTATACATGCACACAAAAAACTCTGGTACAGAGATATTAACTAGCAGCAATTGCATGCAAACACCTTCTCAAAGATAACATGTATATACAAGGATGCACAAGTAAAATCCCAGAGTTACAAAAAGAGAATTCTGAACAAGTATCTTAAATAGATTCAAACTGATCAGAGTCTTCGTCATCCTCATCACCACTACTGTCTACTTTGGCAGAGTTTTTGCAGGCAACACATTTACAGAGATCTGTGCCTGGAATATTGTGCTGCCTGCAGGAACAACGAGTTTTTTGCTGCTCGACACAACTTGTCTTTCTGCAGCCATAGTGAGTTAGTTCTAGCAGAGCTTTTGGGGCTGCTGGGAGATCCCCCACACTACTTCTAGCTCTGCGACATTTACCTTCCATCCATGTCCATCTGGACTAGGAATGTCTGGAAACTGCTCCAGACATCTGGTGTGGATGGCAGCCTGATAATTGGATCTTAACACATGCTTCCGCAGAGCATCACTTGTTGGAGGCATACTAGACTAGGCCTTAGTAGCCATGAGAAAAAGATTGTGTCGAGCTACGTTAACGTCGGAACAGCTTTGTCCATAGAGCTTACAAACAAACACTTCCATTTCATGAAAAACATTGGCCTCAACAGTAAAAGAACTGCCAATTTTCCTGAATGTTTCCTGCAAGCTGTCACTGTCCATCACAAGTTGCATTGCTCTCTTCTTCGATTTTCCATAAAAGGAACTAACGGAATCACACCCTGTGGAACAATGAAGGCCAATGAGAGCATCACTCATACTCTGCCCTAGATGAGTGTGAATAGCGGTCAAGTTGATGGTGCGCTTGTTGCTACCTCTACCAGTGTACATGAGTATAGTTGAGTTGATATCCTTCGCTTTAGCAATACCGATTACGAAGACATCTGTGTCTGGACTCTTGATGACAACAACAGAGGAATAGCTTGTGTCTGATGTGCTTGCTGAGGGAAGACGGCTGGCAGCATACTGGCAGTGAAGAAAAAGTCTTGTGTCTGCCTCTTCGTGATTGTACTCCAGCTCCTGTACAGCTTTCACCTCCATTTCTCCTTCAAGATCACAAAGAGAATGGTACTTGTCATCATGTGCTAACACAATGCAAACACCCATTAGAAGATGAGATGGACGTCGACTCCAGGTCTTAAAGAGAAACTGTATTAGTGCCACTTTGTTGTCATTACACGACAGGAACTTCTTCCACTGTTGTGAGACTTTCTGCTCTTCTGAATAAATCTTTGTTACTTGGCTTCCAGCAGCAGCTCGTCGTCCTCTTTCTCCACTCTTGATACTAAGTTGCCGATATGTATCAACGACAAAATGCACTACATCACTGTGAACAGATTTGGCAATCTTCACCAATTCTGTTAGCAGGTAATCGGCAAGCAATCCAAAGGTGGACGGTACTTTCTGATGGGGGAAGTTCCTGTAGCAAGGCCATTCCATCAATGATCCATGTACTTCCATGAGGAACCCCTTCAGTGACAGGTGATGGCTTAACAGAGTCCTCGATGAAATGCATGAGGTTTGCCTTCATTGTCTTGTTAAGAGTGCCGTCAACATTTGCAAGAGACAAAGGCAGCGGACCAAGAGTGTGTGTTAGCATATGTTTGATGTCCAGCTTCCGTGCCCCAGCGATGATCATCAATCTTTGGAAGAGATTTCTGTCAGCCTTTATGATAACCTCTTTATTTTTCACCTTGGACTTGGAGGATTTACTCATTGATGCAAACGTCTTGGTCTTCTGTTTCTTGAGGACAGCAAACATATCCCATTCTCCTTGTAAGCGTTCCTTACAATAAGTTATGAATGCCATATCTCCCCTCTCATGAGCCTCCAAATAGTCACTTGTTACGTCAGATGAAGAAACAGCTCCAGGTGCAATGTGAAGAAGCTGTTCATTGCCCTCTTCAAAGGGATTAACCATGGATTCAATGGTCTCTATGATGGCACAACATCCTTCTCACTTTTCCCCATATGTGCCTGTTGTAGTTCTCTTTTGATGTGGGATCTCTCATCCCTTCCTGCCATGTTCTCACATTCTTTGCTTATGGCACTTCTCTCATGCTGGGACAAGATCTAACGGGAAACAGCTCTCTTGTTGGTTGTGAATCCGACCATTCCTCCCTTTGTCTTCGTGTCCCGGTTGCAGGTTAGCTCGATAGTCTGATCACAAGCAACTTGAGAGAAACCATAATCATTCTGACGTGGACTGCAAAATCTCCTTGCGCAAGGGCTTGGTAAACAGAAGGATGTCTGCTTGGTAGCTGGCACATTTCAATCCAATATGCTTGGAGTTATCTAGCAAATTTAGTGTGATTGTAGGCAAAGAACCAAGGGAGAAAGACCACACAGCAAATGTTGGTTCCTTGGCACTTTGATCCGAGACAATTAACTTCTGGTACAAGTCAGCAATGTTACAAAATCGGTCAGACTTCACGTTGTCCTCAAATGCTGGTCCTGGAAAAGATTGGAGAAGCTCCTGCATGGTATCTTCTACTGCTTCTCGCTCTCCAGCAGATAGTGTATCCAGGTATAACTCCCAACGAATGCGCTGCATTGCTTCCATTACGCACTTGTGTGCACGAATACTACGATTGTAATGGTGGCCATTCATGACACCATTTATCGAACCTTGGGCCACAATGCCGGATTCTATCATGATGTTCTCCAATCCAGCATCACGAAATCTCTTGCCGATGCATGCTAACATCGCAAGAGTGGTATGAAATGCACCAAGGCGGATGATAATGCGATCGAGGAATGTTTTGTTTCTCCATCGGATTTGTTGGGCTTTGGCGTAGATTGCCTGGTCAAAGACAACTATCACTTCCTTCTGTCCAAGACTGTCTGCTATTTCAAGACTTCTCTCCATGATTGTGTAGACTGTGTCATATTCTGTATGGCTGGCGTCTATTATTAGTAGGTACCCAACTGTTGATTTGGGTGGGACAGTCTTATCCAGCATGACATTGAAGCCAGTCCAGCTTGGAAGAAGCTTATCTGAAATATTCACACATTTCATCAGGATATATGACAGATCTAGGTTGCGTGGATGCACCTGTGCAGCTGCATACTGCTCTGCGTCGAGAGAAACATCTCCACCGAATGGTTCAGGCCCTTTCTTCTTGCTCCCAAAGTATTTCTTGATGTCAGTAACTGGACCCTTTAACGAAGTCTCACGAGATTTGGGTAGATTGATGGATGATACAACACAGCCGTTATCACTCACTGTTGGCCTTTGGATAATAATGCCATTGGTATTATGTGTAGTTCCCTTTCCTGAGACTGTCTCTTCTCCAAAGTCATTGTTATCGAGGACAAGTGTTGTGAAGATTGGCTGTGTTCCAGCTGGTAGAAGCTGATTACCTAGAACAAGCTGACGTTTGGAAAGAGCCGTATCATGCTCCAAGACAGAAGTGGTTGATATGCAGTGCCCTAAGCCATTCAGAATACCTATAAGTTTGGCAGAACCAGTAAGATGTCGCACTGCCATGGCCAAGGAAGAATGCTTCGGCATGAGAGCACGAGCCTTTGACTTCAAGTACACCATGTCCTGAGATATGGACAGAAGCCTCCTTTCCTCTTCATCAGAAACATCAACATTCTGAGTCAATGTTGGACTGTCACTAAGTCCTGTACGCAAGGAAGTTAAAAAGTTGCAGTGGGATTACTTCTCTTGCTTTTGCCAAGCTCAAATTAGCCGAGGTTGGAGGCCATGGTGAATTGATCTCAATCCCATCCATTGAGGTTTTCAAAACCTGAGCAGCACGATAGAGAGTTCTCGGAGAATCCGATCGAACACTTGGTGTACATGTTGGCAAATCACTGGTGTCACTTGTCCCGCTGCTCTCCTCACTTGACATGTCTCTAACAACATCTTCAACCAAATCTTCTACTTCAAGCGTGTCCACATATACAAATTCGCTCTCACGCTGTCGTGTTGGTCTGCTGAAATTTAACATCGGGTGCGTAGTCTTCTCTTCAGATACCCACTCTTGTAGGCAGACCCATCTTTGTCTTCAACTTCCTGAACGGTCTTTACGAAGAGCTTGAGTAGCTTCGTCAGTCTCAGTATCTCCTTGCCCTTGATAAGCCTATCTTCAATAATGATGCAAAATACAGGATATGACCTATCATACAACTGGACACTTTCCTCTACATCAAATGACTTAGGTGTACGCGTAACCTTAGTATACCACATATAGCATGACTTATGGCATCTTGCTTCAACAGCAACAAGGTCCTTGTCCCGGACTTGCAAAAGTATACGCTGGTCTTTACGAAGTTCAGCAGCTGCTACCAGTTGCCCCCATTTTTCAGTTTCGCATCTTACAAGGTGCTCAATTCTCCTCTTTTCCGAGGAACGCTCTGTGATATATTTTGTGCGCTGACAGATTATGCACTGAACTGGTAAAACGTGTCTCCTACCAGGAATCGCAGTAGTCGGGGTACCCACATCTGATCGTAGAAGGCGTGTAGGAGGTGGGGGGAATACTTCATCCTGAGAGGTTCCTGGCTCTTCAAGCTCTGAAGCATATTGCTGATCTACATGAAAGGAACGAAGTAAAAAGCAAATATGTATTAACACATTACTAATACTTTCCACTTTATGCAGTACAAAATGTTACAGTATTCTGTAAGACTTCCATTTGCTACCTCTTTAAGTTGTCAGAGCTTAGAGTCTGTCTCATTTTCTCTTTCAAATATGACTCACTATTCTGAACAAAACTGGCCAGTGTTAGAAGGTAACATTCAATTTATGGAGACAAATGTTAAAGTACATGTACATGTATTCAATGCCATGCAGGAAAAACACTGATATCAAGGCATGCATGGAAAGAGAATCTTAGCATGCATGTGAAGTTCACTAATAAGTACCCACAACTGTTTAAAAAAAATATATATATATATATATATATTTATATATATATTATATTCCTTACATAACAATTTGTTTACAACTTTTATTAATAATAAAAATACATGTTTCAACTATTGCTATATGTAGCGTACCTTGTTGCTTCTTTGCCTTGATCTGTGCTCGCTTGATTGTTGTAATGTTGCAGAAGTGCCTGTAGCAGCCCGCATGGTATCCTGGTTGAACATACCTTTATTGAAAATAAATAAAAACAAGGCTCATTTAATATCATTTATTAAAAAAGAATAGGTCTATAGTTTTATGAGACAGAACCTAATGTATGAGTCGAATATAGCATATAATTATCAAATAATTTCATCAAATTGAAAAAATATCTGTGCTGAGCTGACTGCTTACTGTCTCCAACTGGAAGTGAACGGACTGGACATCAGTGACAGTGGAAGATTATTCAGAACTGCTTATTAAAAAACATAAGGAGGTGTCGCATATTTTTATGAAGTGTATATTTTTGTTTGCAGAGCACGGTAGACTACTGTAAGTGTAATACTGTCATTTTTCATCATGAATAAAAAGATCACCTCACCAGGGCAAGGCCAAGCCCAAGGGCAAGGGCAAGGCTCATTCTCCGACACAAGTGGCGTATTAACTCATGTGTCAAATATTACTTGTTACTTGTAGAGATAATCCCGATGGCAGCTATCATACAGCTAAACTGGGATGTCCGTGCAACGTGCTGGCATAGTGACAGTGCATGAAGTAAATCAAAACAGTGAATGATGTCTATTATTTACAATAAAACGGTGGACGTGCAAGTAAAAACCGAGACGTGGAGTCTACAGTAGCTTGGACCCAACAGGAGGAGGCAACGCTCTGATGATGGGTAGAGAAGCCTCCTGGAAGATGGTCACTGTTGGAGATGTTACTGCAGCAGCTGATAGGTGGTTCCACGCAGGCGCGGATCCAGGATTTCTTAGGGGAGGGGGCCCAACTTTTTTTTTTTTTGCTCCCGAAAATTTGAAAATCGCGCCGGCCGAAAATTCGCTCAGTGGGGGGGGGGGGGGGGGGGGGGGGGGGGGGGGGGGGGGGGGGGGGGGGTAGTGAGCACATTTTTTTTTTTTGATCCTCAAAAAAAAATTCTATTTGCACCCCCCCCCCCCCCCCCCCCCTTGAGCGCCAGGGGGGGGGGGACGCCAACCCCAAAAAAAGGTAAAAATCACGTGATTTTACATGATTTTTTTCTCAAGGGGGGGGGGGCCCGGGTCCCCTGGGCCCCCCTGGATCCGCCACTGGTTCCACGTCCAGATGGTGCGAGGATAGAAGGAGTACTTAAAGCTATCAGTGGAAGCTGGGGGTACTGCATACTTCAGAGGGTGATCATTTCTGCCCAGATATGTAGCTGGGATAATGTGAGTGGGAAAAGGCATGTTGAGTTGATGATGGTGCATCTTGTAAAACAAAGTGGACTGTGCAAGAAGCCTGCGGTTGTGAAGGGTATCCCATCCCAGTTTGTTGACAAGTGCTGTGACTGATGTTATTCTCCGGTAGTCTTGGTATACAAAACGGGCGGCAGCTCGCTGTACTTTCTCGAGACTTTGTTGAGGACGAACAAGCATTGTGTAGGCTTTGGATTTGATGTTCTTGGTGCACGGTGATAGAGTTCTGCGTAGGAGGCCAAGGGTTCTATTGCCTTTCTGGGTGGCGAGTTTACATTGGGTGTTCCATTTAAGGTCATGGTTAATCGTGACACCAAGATACTTGTATTGTTTTACTCGAGGAATTGACTCATTTAGTAGGGTGTAGTCCACTGTGACGGGGTGCTTCTTGTTTGTGATTGACAATGTAGCACACTTCTTGATGTTGAATCCCATCAGCCATTTAGTAGACCAGTCTGCAAGAACATGGAGATCTTCTTGCAGTATATGAGTGTCAGAGGGAGAGTCGATACGCCGATATATGACACTGTCATCTGCAAATAGACGCATTGTGGACTTGATGTTGAGTTTGATGTCTTTGATGTACAGCAGGAAAAGTACGGGGCCGATGACAGAACCCTGCGGTACTCCTGAAGTAACAGGCATCCATGCTGAGCGAGCACCATTGACGACGACAGCTTGATGTCTATTCGCTAGGAGTGACATAGTCCAGCGGAGAGAGTCTCCCCTGATTCCGTAGTAATGTAGTTTGGATCTAAGGTGTGGATGTAGTACGCGATCAATGCTTTTTGGAAGTCAAGAAAGATGGTATCAATTTGGCCTCTAGATTGAAGAGAGGATGTTGTGGGGGACTGGGGGCCTCACTAGACTCTATGCATAATTTTTTCCCACATGCAAAAAAAAGCAGAAAAATAAACCGATTTGAGTGTGGAAATGGCAGTAGGGGGTCTACGTTGTTCGTCTTACTCAGTCTCAGACAATAATCGATATGTGGACAATAAACAGTAAACACCCACATTAATTATAAAGACCTGTACTGTACTGTAGTAGAGAATCAAGCCTCACCAGTATCCAATTTGACTTGGTCGACCACTTGTTAATTTTTGCTAGCCAAACCTCAATTTCGAGAGCCCAGAATTTTTTAGAAAGTAGATCTAGAAATTACTACCTCACCCGACTACCGGTCGCGGTCTACCGTCTAGCTAGTCTTGATTCTCTTTTGTTTCGATTCTAGTAGTAGTAACGTTAGGGCCTTTGAATAGACATAAATAGGATCAGAGTTATTCTAAACAAGCTAAAATAGTTAATAGATCTACAATCATTTCTTCGGAATGACGTACCTCTTTTTTGTTGAACTTGTTGCAGTTCCAACACCTCCATGGTCCACTCCTCCGCCCGAGGCGCCGGACGAGTACTGCTCTGTCTGCTGCTCGAACAAGTCAAAGTTGAGGTTGACCGCATCGCAGCAACTTTTGTTTCTAGTTCAAACCCAAAACAGACGTTCTTCCAAAGATCTACACATTCCTTGAATTTTCTGTTACTCTTGCCACTGAAAGATATGACCTTACTGTGGGTCGAAATTGTATGCATACAGCAAAAACCTGTGTTTTCGTCTGAATCATCCGTAGAACTTTCAGTTGTTGACGACATGATATAGGCCTACACCGCACCGGAAGCTCGAAAAAGCGCGCGCCAGTGGTACGGCCACAACACTGCCTGTGATTGGCTAAAAAGCTTGAAGCGCTGTAACCGTTACTTGATACATGCACAGTGATTGGACAACCTCCGTGAAAAAAGAAAGATTTTAAGCACTTTTTTCATTTTTTGAGCTTATATGCAATTTTTTCGATTGACGAGTTGTGACTATAATATCAAAATATATTCTTCAATAATATCCACTATATAGAAAGTAGATGCCGAGCCGAGGTCACGAAACTGACGAATTTTGGGGCTCACCCGGCGGTCTAATATAAATAGAGAGCTCTTTGTGTGGTCGAAGACAGTTCAAGGTGTGGTCAAGAGGCAGTGGTTTAAAGTCACACTACGCTGTAAAATAAGGGACACCACCATTTCCTCTCCAAAGCCTAGCAAAGAAGCGAAGTAGTAGAAGTAGTAGTAGAAGTATAGTACTGGTACATAGTAGTAGAAGTAGTAGTAGTAGTAGTTGAGTAGTAGTATATTAGGTTATCATTATTATTACCATTATCAAAAACATTATAATTATCTTTTGATGATTGGATGTTTAATACACGTCGATAGAGTACCATGAATATATTGCTGCAAATATAAACTAATATACAAATAATAAAGAGCAGTAAGGGCATTAGTAAGAATAAGCGGGTTTGTAATTAGCCACTGGAGTCGAATGACGTCAACGTTTCATAGGTCAAATGAACATATCTCCAAAACTTACTCGCCTATTCACTCGCAAGATCTGCGTAATGTACATTG
Organism: Strongylocentrotus droebachiensis; assembly: GCA_035222895.1. Lineage (NCBI taxonomy): Eukaryota > Metazoa > Echinodermata > Echinoidea > Camarodonta > Strongylocentrotidae > Strongylocentrotus > Strongylocentrotus droebachiensis. The sequence continues at coordinate 377,297 of JAVYIG010000344.1, read as the reverse complement.
GGCTACGTGAAAACTTGTGAAAACTAGGTTCGTCCTTCTATCTTCATCGAAAATTCCTACAAGAGTTGTCGAAATGGATTGAGGAGGCTCTTTCGAGAGATGATATACGTTTGTGGACCGTCAAATCATCAAATTTCTCATAGAGGGGGACTCGGATCACGAGGAGTATATTCCTCGTGGTGTAAGTCCCCTCCTATTCGAAATTTGATGATCTTAACGCGCAAGGGGGCTCGCATCACGGGGAATATATAAACTGTTTTATAGTGATTTTTAGTCAGATTCTTTTGATTTTAGTGATAAACTCTAACAACAAATATTCATTTAACACCTCTAGGTAACTTCAATTTGATTAAATAATACGACTAAAAACACTTTAAAATTGTATATATTCATCGTGGTCCAAGTACCCCTTACATGTTAAGATCATCACATTTCCCATAGTAGGGGATTTACAACCCGAGGAATATACTCTTCGTGATCCGAGTTCCCCCCCCCCCTTCAAAATTAAAACGAGACGGCAATTAACCCGTCGATATTTCTCTATCCATCATTTCCTTCCTCTTCAACACCACTCTGCCACATTCAGACAGTTACCTCTATGGTAAATGCGATAATCTTAGGGAGACTTGCACCACGATGAATATATAGACAGTTGTATAGTGTTTTATAGTCAGATTCTTTTGATTTTAGTGATAGACTATAACAGCAAATATTTATTTAACATCTCTGGGTAGTGTGGGTATGTCCGAACAAAATGATGTGTACTATATGTTTCATAACATGATAACGTGGATCCTTATTTGATAAATCACCCTCATCCAGGGTTGTAACACGCACACTTTCTTGTGAACACATCAATCCAGTACTTCGCAAATTGCATTGGTTGCCGGTGACGTACCGCATTATGTACACAATCTTGGTTTTAAATGCATTCATGATCAATTGGCACCAATTTATCTGCAAGAACTATTCCAGGAATACAAACCCTTACGCAGTCTACGGTCATCTTCACAATTAAACCTCGTGTCTACTTCGGTGTCAACCCTTTCTTATGGTCAACGCTCTTTTTGCAAAGCTTCTACTGAACTTTGGAACAAACTAACTTTAAATGTAAAAAACTGTCAAACTGTTAACCAATTCAAAATTTGTATTAAGACACATTTATTCAAAATTGCTTTTGATGATCAACTTACTTTGTTCACATTGATGTATATTTCATATGTATTGTAGTTTGTAGGTTTACTTACATTGTTTTGTTTAATATGTGATTGTTTATCATTGTGTTTTGTTTTTTGGTTTAGCGCTTAGAGACATTGGTGATAAGCGCTTTGTAAGCACCGTTTTTGTAATTATTATTATACATAAATTTAGGCCTACATCTATGATCTAGGTCTATTTTAGATCTAACGTATGGGCGTATCATATGAACGTATCTAACGTATCGCAATAACATGATGTGTCAATGACCGGTCATAAGTAAAATAACGTGTTAGGCAAAAGAAATGCCTGGACACCTGTACGCTATCAACCAACCATTCGATTAGGATCCGCGTCATCATATTATAAATACAAATATAAGGATGTCATTTCCTGTAATCGTAAATTTGGAAAACTGGTAGGAGGGTAGAACAAATATTTAACTTAGACAGTCTATTTTTGTGTGTTTGTTTATACTCACGACGATGTAGTTCTTTTAACTTTTTTCATTAACAAAATAGATACAACAAGAGAGTGACGATGACATATCCCCCGCGGAGGCTCTGATACAATTCCTTATAAATAAAGGATCCATGCTCGGCATCAAGGATAACAACGGTTTTTCTCCGGTACAGTATACCAGAGATGAGCGCATTAGGCAAATGGTATTCCGGAGGTGAGAAAATAATAACAAATACTAAACCAGGCTCTGCAAAATATGATTGAAGATTAGATTCTTCAAAAATGAATGAATAAACTTGAAGAAATTTTCATATTTTCTATAAATAGTTTGCATGTCTCCTCTAAAAAGCTCAATTTTAATTTGTCGTAAGATTTGTCGACTACCCGTTTTAATTTGCTGTAACCATCAGTCCTTAAACAATTATAATTACGCATCATGACATTTAAGTCCCAATAATCAAAACAATGTTGTTACATGACTGTATTATAAAACAAGATACACTATGACGTAAAGCATATATGCATGATAAGATATAATTTTTATATCACAATAATAAATAGACTCATACAACATATTTTGTTCTGTTGGCAGCTTATCCGAAGATGATGTTCATACTTTCCGCGGTACGTATTCCAGCTGATTTCCACTCGTTTTACTTCTCATAATTTGTTTATACAATGCCACCCCCCCTCCTTTCCCATCACCTTCCCGTTGTATAAATACCGCACACAGACAAAGATTACAAAATAGCCAATAGTCAGGTTTGATGTGCAGTAGCTTCGGTAACCTAAAAACATTTTGTTTAATATAATATGCTCTTTTTGGTATGAGATAGAATAGAGCGGCGCCATTCTGCCTCCAAAATTGGTTCCACGATTCGTTTACTTAGCATCCGTATAGTGTTGATAAAACGATGTCCGTTGCAGTCTATCCATGTGTGTGATATGAAATGACTAATCATCATGCTATCATCACATGATTTTATTAACTGTTTCTCATTACCTTGTTCCCTTTTCCGTTAAAAATAGATCTGCCGATTGCAAGATCTACCGAAACACATCGCAGTATTGGCTGTGAAGGGGGGATCCTACATTTGGATAGTTGTGACGTTACAATGTCGATTCCACCAAGGACAGTCCAGGCTGGCTCTTGCCACGATGTGTCTTTAGCTCTAGTTACTGATGATCCCCCACCTATCCGAGAGGGGGAGTTTCTTACAGGCCATGGCATTGGAGTCACATTCCCTGCACAGTGGCGGTATTCCAGGACCCAGCCTATAACGCTCAGTCTCCCTCATGCCGCAACATTACTGAAGTCGAACGATGTTCATTCTGATATTATCTGGAAACAAACTGAATCAACATCAGGTTAGTTGTCAACAGAAGGATGGAAGTAAACTGTAAACGTATAGCACTTATTTTCAAGATGTGCTACGTTTAATACAAGTGGCTCTTATTAATATATATTTTAATGAACATTATAGATGCGCTGCAACTTTTAAAGATCATTTTGCGTACATTTCTCACTCACCTATTTATAGATTTTTTTTTCATCGAATCTCCACTTTAAATCGTCATTGTTTTAATTTATCGTTTAATTACCTAGCATGAATGTTGCGAACCGTCATCAATTAGGGTCATACAAAATAAAGCAAACACTGACATATTTTAAAACAGATTTACATTTGATATAGTTCTTTTGACAATTGCATTGTTTACAGTTCACCGTGCTGCGTCCTTTGATAATAGAGATACGCAATGTATCATTAAAAAAAAGGAAATCAACCTCATCATGGGTGCCACATCTGAAATGAAGGACAAGGTACAGCTATGGATACCGATGAAGCTTCATTATCATACTCCTGGAAAACGAATGGTGTGCACACCTTTCCTTCCCGTTGACATGACACAGGGGGAAGACATCACACTCCAGTTGTACATACATGAAGACATACCTTACATTGTGCAGGTAAACATGATCGCAACTACTGTTGAAACACAGCAAGGGCAATTTCAATACCCTAACATATATCCCATTGAGATTATGTTAAGGATACGTAATACGTCATTATAATATTTACACATTTCAGTAGGTGACGCACAACGCTAATGAAATTGCCTTTAATGGGTCCATTTCCGTACACTCACACACATACATACACATATTTATACAAAGTGCGTTCCAGAAAAAAAACGAAACCGAGAATTATCGATGTTTTATCATAACTTTATCGCAATTATAATTAATATATGAAAAAAAAAATGGTAAACCATAGATCCTCTTTTTCATTTGATGCAACTCATATGATGCATGTTTCACGCAAGAGTGATTAAAAACAATTTGAAGAGAGGAAACCAAAAAGTCAAGTAATTTTTTTTCTTTGTGCATGGCTGATCGTCAACAAAACGGAGTTAAGTCTTTTCTCAACTCTGTTTGTTGCTACGGCAGGCAGCCAGTGAATTAAACCCGTTTAATCAAATTATGGAAATGCAAGCTTTACTTTAAACAAACAGAACTTTGTTAGTCCTGGCTCATTTTTCCTGATTGATGCCTGGTTTACATTTGCCCCGGGCGCCTTACGATAAATTAGCCTACGCCGGGGAAAATCCGTACAGAAGCTGCTCGGAGATTGTACGGAAATCGTGCAATTTGAATGCAGTAGCCGTGCAGTCTCCGTGCAAAGGTTGCGTGGAGAAGGCGCGGTGACCGTACAGCCGTGTCCACCGAAAAATCGCACGTTTGCTGCACAATCAGTGCGAGGCCTCCGGGCGATGCCCGTGCGGGGATTGTGCAATGCAACCTACGACATGTATACGGGCTACGGACTTACGATTTTTTTCAAATCTGTTTACCTTCTCGCGAAACAAAATCGCAAAGGCTGCGGAGCCCGTGAATCCGTACGAAAATCTCACGACCGCCTCCTGCCTCCGCACAGAGGCCGCACGGAAAAGGGGATACGGGCAGGATACGGGCTCCGTAGACTAATCGCAGGCCAAATGTAATCCAGGCATAAGGTGTCATATGAAAGGGCAATCATTGAACTTTTTAAAAATGTGATTTTCTCTTAGAAATTCAGATACCGCCCGCCAAATGACTTTTTAGTTTCCTCTCTTCAAATTGTTTTTAATCACTCATGCGTTAAATATGCATCATATGAGTTATATCAAATGAAACAAGGGGATCTATGCTTTACAAATATGTGTCATTTATTAATCATAATTGTGATTCAGTTATGCAAAAACATCGATAATTCTCGGTTTCGTCTTTTCTGGGACGCACCATATATAACATACCAACAAAGTATACTCATTGCTATATATCTAATATGTTAAAGGTAAAGACCAGTTATGGTCATGCGATTGCATTGTGAAAGAAACGTGGGATCGATCAGAAAAGGTTGGTCATCTAGCATCTGCAAGGTTCTGGAAGCATCAAAATGATAAGAAATTTGGCCCATTCTTCGTAAAGTTACAAGCACTATACACAGAAAGATGTATATGGGACTACCCTATATCTCTCACAGACCATGAGAGAAACAAATTTACCAAATATATGAATTAGTAGGCGGTTTTCCGGCAAATTTTTTATCATCATGTATTAGTCAAAACATATCCTTTCACATGATTGGTAATGAGAGCTTCCATTTCATTTTTTGAAATTGGGGCGTTTCCAATACTGGTCTTTACCTTTAAGTATGTTTGAATTTATAGTTTGCAGAACTCCTGCATCAAGTTGACCTATTGCCCAGGTTTTTTAACATATATATGTTAAATTAGGCATGATGCTTCAGAAATGTGATGACCAAACAGTCGCGAATCTTGGCCGACATGACGCAATAGTGCATGAATTTCATTTTCGGATTTGTTAGAATTTATCATTCATTGATGACCAGGTGGAAACAATAGCCTATCAGTCATGATCACAAATCCCAATGTCTTGTTTCAAAAGAAAGAATACAGCTCCGCATAAGAATACCAGTGATTACCCAGTGCAATTGGCAATTTTTCATTATATTTCATGGCTGCAAAAGCACACCAAAAAAAGCATTATTTTGCAGAGGAAAATACATACTTTGTTATGATGCCGATGAAAACGATGATTATGCCATGACAAGAGAGATATAAGTAATCAATTTTGGTTACAAACTTTTTAAGGGGATGATATCAATGAACTTCAGAGGAGATATCATATTTATCTATCAAGTCACAACCATTTTATGAAGAGAGCTTATACAAATTTGTTTAAATCTCGTTGGCTATATATATATATTTATATATGTGCGTGTGTGTGTACATTATATACAACTTATATGCTACTGGAGACAGCACATTGTGAAGCTTTGGGTGATTACCTATTTGTGTTGAAATATAGCATCTAAAGATGTCTAACTTTTTGTCTAATATTTTTCTTTTTTTATGAATTTCAATCCCGTAAAATTATGTGTTTATTAGGATAAGAACAAATTTTTGACATTTTTTCAGAATTCTTTAGTTACATTGTCCATGACATTTTGGAAAGTCTGTTTGATTACTTTCATGACTTATCGTGAAAAATAAACATTAAAAACAAGATATTTTCTTTAGGTATGTGAACAATGACTCCGATTGCTGCATGTTCGTAATGAGAACGGAATAAATAATAAATACTATTTTTAATGCATATTAATTTCAAAAGCAAATTTTAAGGAAAATATGTCAGAAAATGTTGAACATATGCATTATATGCAATAAGTGCTGTTACTTAAATCTACCAAATCATTCACAGTACCATAGTGCAGTATATAGTAATAGATATAACCATATACTTTCAAACATTCGATCGAATTATTTTGTGTTAACATGTGTATTTTTTTTCTTTAATATTAACAGAAAATTCAGGAAGAAGTGGAAAAGCTGCTATACCGTCAGGTACATCATGGAAGATATTTTGCTTGTGAACCCGGGTCAAGCAATATAGAGCTGGAATGTATTGGGGAAAAGAAGGTAAACTTTATTTTTCAAGGGCTGCTATGTTTCGATATCCATGATATACGTACGTTCTCCACTATATTCTAAAACATTTGCTTGATGAAGGTGGGGAGTCTCAAAGCGATTTCCTTAGACAAAATGTTAACGGCCTGTTAATACCGATAATTTCTGTCATTGAGCTTTGTATATGATATGCATCTACTTTTGTCCTCGTGGGTGTTTGTAATATATACTGGTCCTATGTAGTCAAAAGTATAAGGTTACAAGTGCCAGGGGTGTATTTGGACTTAAGGTTTGGTGTAGGGTTAGTTTTAAGGTTTAGGCCTGGATTTAGTGTTGGACCCATGCTTGAATTCGATTAGTGTTGAAAATTATTGCGGAGCAATTGGCGCAGGTACAGGTACGGTGTTGTAAATCCGCCCAGCGCGTATTTAACAGTGCTCCAATGCTGTTGGGAGAAATAAACACTAACTATCATAAAAAAATGATATTTCATCAGATCATCTCTGCGAAAGAATTATTCAACCGGCAGATGACAACAGTTTTGATGCCCATTAAGCCGGAAACCAATGCAAGAATGCAGATGATTAACATTTCGATTTCGGCAACAAGTACCGACCAACCCCAAAACAGCATGGCGTTTATGGCTATACGGACTGGTTTGTCAATCTTCTTCTTCTCCTCCTCATTCTTGTCCTCGTCCTCTTTTTGCTCATCCTCCTTCTTTGTCTTCTTCTTCTTCATCTACTTTTTCTCCTACCTTATCTTCTTTAAATTCTTCTCCTCTTTTCCTCCTCCTTTTCAAAAGATATTATAAACAACATCACGTATCGTTTAAATAGTCACGTTTGAATTTTATCATTTTCATTGAATCCAGGATTAGTGCACGTTTGTCATTATGTTTATATTCTAAGATATCTTAATTTGTGAATTTGACCCTAACAAAAAAATATCCGTGAGTGATTTTATAGTAGAAAAATATAAATATATTGCACGGTACCTTTAAGAACAAAGACTGAAATTGATTCGTGAATATAGTGTAATTTCTTTCGTATTCGCTATTATCATCCCAAATTATCATCATTCGAATCTACTAAAAAAAAATAAAATCACTAGACAATTTTTTCATTTCCCTCAAAGGATTCTCCACCGACATACATTCAACCCTAGATGAGATGGTCCCTGGATCAAATACTGACCTTAGGTAAAATTACATTAAGAAACATACTTTTTTACATTATTATTTAAACAACATTTTGTGCTATTTCTTTTTCGCTGATTACTTTTACTACTAAGCTTTATCCATTTTTGTGGTATGCTCTAAACCATTAGTATTACTATTATTCAAACATGACATCAACAAGATGAAAATTAAATGTCGGCTGAAAATTATGAACAGCATTGCACGAGATAAATTAGCAATGTAGTAATATTATTGAAATGACTTTTAAAGCCAAATCCAAAACATACGAATGTCTGGCTTATATCAAACGCGGTACTTATAGTTTAGTCATCGAGGGGTACAACTTTTTGCAGTAGTCCAGAATCTGGCCTATTTAATTTTGATCTCCACCACACCAACGCTACCTCTCCCTACTTACTTGCTACCAGCCGATGATGGCGTGATCATTAAATTAAGACGCCCGGCGAAAAAGGCTGGGCTGGTGAGCATAATTATGAGTCTGTTGATAACGGCATCTTCGACAGCTTGAATCAAGTGTGGGGAAATTATAAAGGACCGTGCAGGTTTTCGACTACTTTTATAGTGGATCAAGATCTAAAAAATTAGTCAAAGTAAAATGCTTCAGACTCGGCCGAAGTCAGGCATCCCGGAGGGGCCTGCTACTCTTCCTCTTTACATCAACAACATCAATTGAAACATATCGTCAAGTACAATGCTATTTGTAGATAATTACATCCTGTACCAGGCGACAGGGGCGGCGATCCCGGGGTGGGGAAGGGGGGAAGGAGAGTAGGAAAGGGGGGGGGGGACACACGTACCCCCTCAATTTGTTTAGGGGGGATCGTCACCCCCCCCCCCCTCCCGGAATTTGAAAAAAGTGCAACCAAAATGTATAGCAAATACTGACTAAAGGCTGCAACACACTTTTAGGTGCAGCGTTTAGACTAATAAAAATGCCAAAATATTCACGGTAGTTTCTCCTAATTGAGATTTGGCTACAAAACTAGGTCGTGGCATTATCTAGCTTTACTAATCAGTGGAATAAAGGTATATTTTCTTTTGTCTCTCTTTGGATTTTCCCTGTCTTTCCATTTGATATAGCAACGCCGGAGACATTCAGATTGAGGAATGCATATCGAAAGATATGAACACTGATCGGTACTACCGTTTTGGTCTAGCATTGGGTTTGTCCTACAAGACACTTGATAGCATCCAGTTTAGAAACAGACAACATGATGAAGCTGGTGTTAATACCCGAAATCAAAAAGCTGCTATCGACATGATCCGACATTGGAAAGGCTTGCTGCCTTGCGTCTCCCTAGTAGACTATAATCTAAGAGAAGTGTGGAAGTCCGTGAGAGACTCAGGAGATTCGACCCCTATTCCGAAGCAAGGACGAAGAATGGGTAAGAATCCACTAAACTTTATTCACAATTAAACTTATTTCAAAACAGTCTGGGGGGAGACCGGGGACAATTGTAACACTTTTTCCCCCTCCAAACCTGGCATATCATGTGTATCATAGTTAAATACTTACTTAAAGGTATATGAATATACTTTTTTTATATATTATAAAAGGACAATTAAACAGCATTTTATAGACCCCCAATCAAATATTTTAATGAAAGCTATGAGAAATGCTCGACTCATTTACGTTATATTTTTGTCAAGTTACGTGGGGAAAAATTATATTAGTTATTTCGTTGTTACATTTTCCCCTGAGGAGGGCGGCCATGTTCTTTTAAAATCTTACCATTAGTATTCGTCGTCGAAACTTTCGCCAAATAGGCCTACAGGCCTAAAAAAATAAAATTACCATACAGTGATAGCGAAGCATATATTTTTCCATAATTTTGTGTTTAGGTAATTCAAGATTACACTTCCATGCTAAAAAAAACAACGTTGTTTTGGCTGTAAAAAAATGCTCGATGTGTTGACCTGCCTACCCTCAGGGCAGCATGTGGGGCAATAAAAATGTACCTGCGCGTTTCTACTAGTGATGGGAGCCTCTGTTACATTTGCCCCGTGTTACAATTGCCCCCGGTCTCACCTACAGTACTTAAACAAATGAGGGATCGTTGAATAAAGTTTACTACTCGAATTTAATCGCTCATCAAGGTTGAAAAACACCTTTACATGGTCTTTGTATTTTCTACCTTCTCTCTAAAGAAAAGCCTGAAACAAATCTTGAAGACATCTTAGATGAAGAATTCATTCTTGAAGAATCAAGCACCATCCCAACAGTAGGGCCACTTGCTTTGGGGTCGGAGGTGAGTTGATCCGGGCATTGTTGATTCTGTTATGTATTTCAACGAATGTTCCTAGACGATTTGTGTATTTCAAGAACCTTTACGAACCTACTTGGGCAATTCCACATTTCAGAGGAATTTTGGCTCTATTTTTATACACTCTAGACAGGTGGTTAGACATAGCTGATTATTTATCTTTTTTTAAATTATTGTATTATGCACCTGTTAGCAAATCAAAATTAAAGAAAAAATCTACATTCGGAACACCCCAGGACCAAAAGTGTGTCGGTAACGGAATTACGGCAGAAAAGTTGGGTTATTTTTTTCAATAACTTTGAAAAGAATTCCTCTGAAATCTTCATGCAATTGGGGGTGAAGTAATGCTAATAAAGGGTGCTTGTATTAAGGTCTCTCCAATGGCAAGATTATTTTGGGTGAAGTTGTTATGATTTATCTATGCTGGATGTTTTTTTGAAACAAGGTAGCGGTAACGGAATTATACAAATGGTAACATAATTACTACTTCTGAAATAAGCTTGGAAAGAAGTCACTTCGTAAACATTATGTAGGTTTAAATTGTTGTGTCATTTGTTCAGGGGTTGCAATAATTGATTTTAACTACAAAGCAAATCATATGTGTACTTAATTTCGAAAAAAATGTTGGAAAACACCTCTTTTATATTGTTAAATGGCAAGTAAATATGACATTTCTGAGCAAATATTGGTGTGTGTTTATATAGTCACTAGGTCACAACTAAATTAAAGTATGACAAACTACAAACTATTGTAATTTGTAGGTTTATTTGCATTTTTAGTTTTGTATATTATATGTAATTGTATATCAGTCTATTTTGTGTGTATAGCGCTTAGAGACTTCGGTGGTAAGCGCTTTATAAGTAACGTTTTTATTATTTATTATTATTATTACATATAGTATTGCCGGTAACGGAATTACGCATATACACATCACATTTGTGACAATCCATGACAAACTGGTCGTAAAGTCGCCAAGGCCAATTTATACCGTGTGAGTCAAAAAAAAGTTTACACCTAGAAAATTGACCGAATTAATATCTACACCTCAAGTACCCGGTCACTCCTCTTCCTCCACCACCACCTCCACCACCACCTTCACCACCCCCGCAGACACCCGTACATCAACCACCGCCACCCGTCGAACCCTCAAAGCTGCCGCCAACCTCACAGCTGCAATACACAGGAAACGACAGCAGACTGCAACGCCGCCTGCCTTTGGGGACACACACAGCGTCTCACAGACAGTACACCCCACGCATGGATTCGAAACTCTCCCAAGTCCGCAACCCGGAGACTCCAGCCCAGGCGGACGGGCAGACGGACAGGCAGACCATCCCTTTTCCACTCCCCAATGACTCAAGCCCACACGGTCATTTATATTTCCCCCACGTCCGCACCCCGGTGACTTAAGCTAACGCATACCAGTTATTCTCCACTCCTGACGACGGATAGTCAACCTATTCGAAACGTCGAGCCACTCCCGCCACTTATCCTCTCCAAGCACTAGAGTTCTCCATATAACTATAAGCTAAGAAAGATATCCAACAGTCTTTTTCAAGACTACACCAACAGTCCTTTTAAGGACTACACACCCTCGAGAAAGATTACCGAGAGTCCTCAATCCTCTCTCTCTCTCTCACATGGTGCACCTGCAAGCCTTCTGTATACATCCCAATTGTTTTATTCAAACATCATATAAGCGACTGTGGCGCAAGTCGATTTTTTGCACTCTCGCAAACAATGCCTCCTGTTCATCCAAGCGTGAACAAATACCACACAAAACTGATACTTAATGATTTGGGATAAAACACTCTTTCATAATACCAAATTACTGTTCATAGATGATTTTTTAAATAATAAGCAATTTTCTAGGTGTAAACTTTTTTTGGCCTCGCACTGTAGATACAGATCATTAAACTCAACAGCATTCAATAGGAAACAAAGGATTTTCAATTGGTTCATTCAAATTATTGACTATTTTGAGTGCCTGTTAACCAAGTTAATACCACATGCAATCTATTATTTTCAAGCTTATTTTATACAGGTTCGATCAAAATCAATTGCAAATAGCAACTTTACAACCGGTTCGTCGTGGACGGTGACATTTAATTTTAAGCATTCAAACAAGTAACACTGCCTGCACCCAACACAGGGATCGCGGTGTAATAAAAAAGAACGCACGAATATTTATTTAGGATGATTTCATTCCATGAAACCAAACACCAAAATCTAAACTTATTATAAAAAGAGAGTTTAATATAGCAATCATTTTGTCAACAGCGTTGCAATAGTATTTTAAACCAGAATTTGTAAATCATTCGCCCCATCTCACATTTCTGTCGAGTCCATTTTTCAACCTGCTGCGCCAATTTTGGGACATACATTTTTTTTCTCCATTTTTTGGACCCTCCAACAGGCCTTTTATTGAAATCAATCTCAAGATAACATATTTGAACACATGTTCCAATGAATATCATATATTTCAGAATAAGATATACATAACGAATATCAACCATAATACTGTATATAAAGAACATACATGTAGATTAGGGAAAAAAAAATAAGAATGCAACATCATGACTGAAAATGATGTGGGAAATTCAATATACTCCTATTGAATGATCAAAATTCTCTAAAAATTTATCCATTTTGTATCGAATTTGTCAGTTTTGTTAGGAAATATACTAACTTGCCTCTCATTTGTGTAACTATTCTTGATATATTGTTTTATTGTCCGAAAGGACGGTATAGACTTTTGTATTCGAGAAAAATATAATTGTTGTTTAGTCCAAATTATTATACAGTTTAAAGCATCATTTCTTTTTTCAATGAAACCTAACAAAACATGCATTAGAGACAGTTTTAGTCTATAGCGTGTTACAACAGTTAACCAGTCAGTCAAACAACTCCAAATAAATTTGGTCACGTCACAGGAGTAAAAAAAAGTGTACCATATCTTCTTCTTCTCTTCCACAAAGGGAACAGTTCTTATTTAAAATTATATTAATTTTCACAAGATCTTTATTCAAATATAGTATCCTATTCAAAAGTCTGTACTGAAAGTACCGAACTGTTGTATGCGTCGTACAACGAAACATAACCCTGAAATAATATTGCATATATTTATCATCAAATAATTAACCATCTGCATGCCATTTATTACATAATTTATTCAAATGTTCGTCCTTTTCTTTTAACATAATTTGATAAATATGTCTACATCCTTTTTCATCTTTCAACAAGCATGAAATATATGCAGGACACAATGGTCCATTTACCCTCATATTACAACTTTCCGATTGGGACTTGTATTTGCATTTAATTTATTGACAGAGTGCATAATAATGAATAAACTGTATTTTGATTGAAAACTTTTTTTCACACTCTTCTCTTGCTAAGATGTGTCCTTGATCATCTGATAAATCGTTTAAAAATCGAATACCTTTATCACACCATTCTTTTAAAAATATACCCTTTCCTCCAACTTTAATCTCAGAATTATACCAAATAGAAATAGCTTTCCAAAAAGGAGTAGTAGTACATTGAACCTGGCGGACAAAATAAGCTAGTATTTGGAAAAGTTCTTTCCAAAAACAGTTTCTTGGCATAAATGATAATTTAGTGAAACATATGGCTCCGTTTAGTCTCATTTCACAACGCCCCCTATCGTCAGAGCATGGTCAGATTCAGCAGCCTAACATGTTAGCCTATGGACGTTTTTTTTTTTAAATCGTTAAAAATTCATTTTTTGTTTAAACGAAAAGCACATCCACCCCGACGTACGTTATCACTAGCTCTTTCATTGGAGCCCTCATGTCTCATTGACTTTTGAAAGTTCACCCACCGTAATTTTTCAAAATAGGTTGCAAGCTCGTCATTGCCTATAATACACATGTGAAACAAGTCTAACTTTGGACTCAGTTTACCAAGCGATTTGAAGATTATAGGTCGAGCACACGAAACATAAAAAGCATGAATTATCATAGATCACTTCTGCCTATTTCGTTTTGTCCATTTCATCCAACCCCCCACCGTAATTTTTCCATTTAGTAAAAGCAAACATTTTGCCGAGTTTAGCAAAAACATGAATATTCATGAACGGTCAGACAATACAGCCTTTTAGTACGTAACGTATAGTGAATGGGAATGTGCGATGATCCGTGTAGGAGGTCAGTGGTTTGTGCTGGCAATGTTCACGCGAGCGAAAATGAGACAATCGGAGCAATATGTATATATCACCTTTACCCCATTCCAATGATGATAGTGGACGTAAGAAAGCGTACATTAAATGGGTAACGTCTTCACATGAGTTCAACAATATTCTTCTAATCCAGGTCAGTTTCAAAGCTCTAGAAAATTGTACAACATCAACCATTTTCAATCCACCATTTTCAATCCACCATTTTCGTAAGAACAAACCATCTGTTTTCTGCTAATCTTATCAGGTTTCCCTTTCCAAATGAATTTAAAAAAGAGACATTTATTGCTTTTAAAAGATGTTCAGAAGGCTTGGGAATGGACATAAATAAATGGTTAAATTGCGAAACTAGCATTGATTTTACCAAGACCACGCGACCAAAAACAGAAATGTTACGTTTCGACCAAGATATCATTTGCCTTTATAGTTTATCAAATATTCTGTCGTAGTTGAAATCCGGAAGTTTTTCTAAATCAATACCAAAGTCTATTCCCAAATATCTTATGAGTTGTGGGACATACATGTACATGTAGAGCCTCAGAGGGAGCACTGGTTAGCATTTTATCATTCTTTTTAAATTGATTAAAAATCTCGTTAGATAATTCCATACTACAATTTCAAGCCACAAAAATTAGCATCGGATTCGAAACTAATTAATTAAGATCATGTCATTAATTAAACAGAATTGCAATAAAATGTCAAATTTTGTAAATCATTACTTCACTAAATCATCATTCTTGCGGAAAATCATGGTTATCATTCTTTTTAGATTAAATACAAACCTCATTAGTGTTCTTGAATTTGTTACAACACATTACAAACTTGACCGTTGTCATCATTCTTCGTTCCAAACATTTGAAGCTTTTAAAAAATGTCATCCTGTCATACTTTTTCTGTGCCAAGCGGATCTATTCAAAGGCCCCCTGCCTACCCCCCCCCCCCTTCCCTTAGTCCCATATGTATAATACGTAGAGTATGGAAAATTGACCGACTGCAAGAGGGGTAGACCACCATGGTCTTAGCTATCTAACTTCTAATGAAAAATAACTTTTTCGATAGATTTGATGAGATCAGTGAAAATTAAACTCAGAAAAAGCACTGTTTAAAATGGCCTTAGGTGAAATAATGGAAAGTGTTTCCATTCTTAAATCAAAAGGTATCATATTAAAGATGTTGGTACAATTTCAATTTAAAGTTCAGAGTGAATGGAAATAAACACATTTAAAATTCATTGCCATGTTTGTAGTCTTTATGCAAATTCTAAAAAGTTAAAGAAACATGAATTGAATTTATCTTTTTTTCAAAGCCAGATCATAAGTCTTTAATTAGATAATATAATGAGCCAATACTTCCCCAAAATAGGGCAAAATCCATTAAAATGTTATAACACAGCATACAATATATTTACATAAAGCAGCAGGTCCATCTCTAGCAAAACATACCACTCATTACTAGTGCTGCTGCCCCTTGTAATTCCGTTACCATGTAATTCCGTTACCAGTTTTTTAATAGGAAAACAATAGATACCTCTGAAATTGGTGTTCAGTGCTTTAGGTAGGTACATAAAGGAAGAAAATTTGAAACTACAACAAAAATAAGTGAAAATAACTTTGTGACTAAAACTTCTTTCAAATTTTGCTAACGAAATTATAGCATCTTAAGGGTAAAATTACAAAATCTCTCCTAACAAAACCTTTTTTATTTGTAGAAAATGATTTTGAAAATTGATTCCTATTTGTGATGTTGTTTAATTAGGAATAAATATAGAGGAATAAGTTTTAAATTCATTGCTTTACTGAATCTTATGAAATTGAACCGTGATCATGTAATTGAGGCCCCCAACATAGCCCCAACTTCAAAAAAAAATATCTAAAAAACGGTTCAAGATATTTCAGAATGGTTTTCGGTTCCATGACAAGTATTTTGTTGTCCGCATGGAAAATGTTAAGTTATTGAAGTTGGATCAAATTAAGAATTTGGAGATTTTCATCTTTCCCACACGGAATTGCCCATTTGCATTACCGACCCATTCAGAAACTTGATTATACCTGCAATATTGCCTTGATTTAATAATGAAATTTCCATTGTTTCATAATGTCTTTCATAATAAAACAAATAATACTAATGCTGTTTAAAATTCCTGTACACAATCTGTATTTTGGCAAGTTGACTATGATTTTTTTTCTTCTTACCAAACCATTACCATTACGATAGTGTTCACTTTACTTCAAGTCGAGTGAGTGGATCGATACATGGAAACACATTTATTTGCCTCGATGTTCAGATTGTCTGTGGGGACCTAGACATTATCCTCAGTGTGGACAAACATGCTTCTTCTGGGGTTGTTCCTTTGGTGTTTAGGTCTATTGGAATATATGTTGTATATGGCAGACCAGGATAGCGTGTTCATTTAAATGTGCCTCCATGAAATATACACATTTACTTTTCTTTAGATCACTCAACAAATAGGACCATTAGAAGGGATACGTTATGAGGGCCGAACCAGCACGCCTAGTATTAGAAGTGACTCTTTAAGCAGGTACGTGAGAATAATACATCCAGCTCTAAACTAAATATATTTCTCATAGTGAATTACCTTTTTAACAGTTTATTCGTTTATCTGTGTGTGCGTTTATGTATATTTATAATTATTTCAATTTCATTAAAAATACCAACCTCTTTAAATATGAATTGTATATGTTCAATGAAAAAATATATACAGCGGATAGCCCATTTCAATGGGATCGACGTAATTACGCTCTTCCCCATGTGCTATTTGTTTATTTGTTTTTATTTATTTGTGATATTTATTTCATTTTACAGTTTGAGCACATTGTTAGACGACGAGCATCAGTTCTCGTTCCATGGTAAGCCACATAAATATGTATCACGTATTCATGTCAATTAAATTTTCAGATTATAACTTTCTCTGACTTGATCACAAGCATTAAAGTTTTATGAGGATCATGATTCAATCTACGCCCAAAATTAACTAATGTGAATAAATACACAAAAAATCAAAGGTTCAATATTAAAAAAGGCAGCTGAATACTTCCATTATACAGTTCGTTGAATATACACCCTTAAGATGAACAATACAATAGTCTTTATGTTTTATGAAATCAAACGAAATTACTAATCATTTGCTGAGCTAGTTTGGGAAAAGCTGTATACATAATAAAGACAAATATAATAATAATAAGTTTCCCTCCCCAATCAGTGTCAACTTATGCTGTCACTATATTCAACCAAAATATCGAATTCTGCAAGACTCTCATCCTTAAATGACTAATGAAGATTACCCATTACAACCAAATATTGACTGTAGGTACTACGTACCTAATGAGTTTAATCCTGTAAAGGATCAACCTCAACAAACACAATTTCTTAGTTTTTTACATTGTAATGTTCGGAGTCTAAGTAAGAATAATGAAAATATGAATATCCTGTTATCATCATTACAGTTCGATTGCTCAGTTATAGGCATTACCGAAAAATTGTTAAATCCTTAAAACTCCACCTTTATATACCTAAGAGGTTACAAACAAATACGTAAAGACAGATCGAGTGGTAGGGGCGGTGGACTTCTAATGTATACCGCGGATTATTTATCTTTTAAACCCAGACATGATATTTCTTTCCAAAACGAAACTGCGGAACTCTTATGTATTGAGGTTGATCTTCCTAATGAAAAGAATTTTATTGTTTGCGTTATATACAGACCGCCCAGCACAGACATGGTAGACTTTTTAAATGATTTAGAATTGCTCATGTCAACTGTCAACTCTTTCAATAAATCTGTTTGTGTTATGGGTGATTTTAATATCGATTTACTGAATAATAGTCCAAACTCACTTCGTCTTCGAAATATTCTAGATTCCAATGCATTCAGTGTAATGATTGATAAACCAACCAGAATTAGTAATCATTCATCTTCATTGTTGGATAATATTTTCGTAAAAACAGCTTAAGGCTTTTCTCAATCAGGTCTGTTTTATTGTGAAATATCTGACCATCTACCTGTGTATTGCTTACTTTTTTTTTACCACAAAACTGATGTAACACAAAAAAGGCGAATTGAAAAGAAACGTAAAATTACTGATGACAATGTTTCTTGTCTGAATGAAGATTTACTCTCGGAAAATTGGAATGATGTTATAGTTTGTGACGATGTAGAAAGTGCTTTTGAAGTATCTTGGAATAAGTTTTATTATCTTTTTAATAAACATTTTCCATATGTGCAAGAGAAAAGGAAATCATCCATGGATTACTAGAGGGATACTTAGATCGATAAAAAGAAGAAACGTCCTATATAAAAGAAGTATGAAAAAACGATCACCAGATAATGTTGAAAAAAAAGGAAATATAGAAATAAATTATACGATGTTCACGTCGTATATTTTACTCTAAGAGGTTTGAAAGTGCAAATGGCAATATTTCATCTACCTGGAAAATTGTAAAGGATATTTCATGCAAGCAAGGAAAACATGAAGTTCAAGGAAAAATTGTTCATGGTAAAAAAGATATAACAAATGCAGAATATATTGGAAATGCATATAATACTTTTTTGTCAATGTTGGCCTAAATCAAGCCAAGATGATAAATAAAGATGGAACGAACTTCACACAGTACCTCAATGAACCATCTAATACTTCTATTTTTCTAAAACCAACGGATTACATTGAAATTCTCAATGTAGTGAGATTGCTCAAAAACAGTCACTCTTCTGGGCATGATGAAATCAGTACATTTTTATTGAAAAAGATCATTGGTTCAATTCTAACGCCTCTTGTACACATTTGCAATCTCTCTTTGATGACCGGATAATTTCCTTCTTCTTTCAAACTGGCAAGGGTGATTCCTGTTCATAAAAAAGATGACGTGATGGTCGTTTCTAACTATAGACCAATCTCAATACTGCCTAGCTTTTCTAACGTTTTGGAACGAATTGTTTATAACAGGCTCTACAGTTTTTTTTAGATGAATGTGAATCATTGAATCCTGATCAATTTGAATTTCGGCGGTCTCATTCTACAGATCTCGCGCTTCTGAAATTTTATGATCGCGTTTCAAGTGCACTCGCTGCTCACGAGCATGTCATTGGTGTATTTATGGATCTGAGCAAAGCATTTAACACACTTGACCATTCAATTCTTCTTTCTAAGTTAGAGCATTATGGTTTAGAAGTAATGTGCTCTCTCTCAACGTTCTTAAAACAAATTATATTCATTTTAGAGGTAGAAAATCTAATGACAACCTGCCTCTTAATATTAAACTAGATGATATGTCTTTAGAGAGAAAGACATGTACGAAATTCCTTGGTGTCTATATCAATTTTACCACACATCTCTTATTGTAATATTTTATGGGCAACATCCAAGTGTGTGACTAATAATATTCTTCTGCTGCAAAAGAAAGCTGTACGCATATGTACCCGAGCTGGTTATCGTGACCATGCTACCCCACTATTTGTTAAACTGAAATGCTTAAAGATTGATGATATTAACTTCCTCCAAATTGCCATATTTATGTTCCGTTTTAATATCAAATTATTACCTACGTCATTATCTTCGATGTTCCAACCTAATAACATGGTTCATTCGTATTCAACAAGGCAGTCATCGTATTTAAATGTGGTCAATCCTCACACTACATTAACCCAGAAGTCAATCAGACACAGAGGTCCAGATGTATGGAATTCTTTACCTAATGATATTCGAAATATAAAATCAACAAACTCCTTTAAAAGAGCACTCGAATGTATTATCATTTCACAGATGTAAGATATTACTTACATTATAATCTATTTATCAGTTCTAATTAAATCTAACATAATTTTGTTACTAGGCTTAACGAAATTATTATTTTTTTTGTTTTACTTCGTAAATAGTGTAAATAGTTCACTAAAAAACTTTAGGAATGTTATTTGTCATATATTATATATTTGAAAGGTGTTGTAACGATTCAAGCTCTATTTGCTTATGTTTTTTCACCTTTGTGTGTTCATTTTTTCAAACTGTATATAAGTTGCAACTTGTCTTTGATAAAACAATGTTATATTCTTTTCACGTGAAGTTAATTCAAATGTATTGTAAAATTAAAAATGATTTGTTATATTATATTAATTTTTCATGTGATGTTAACTTCAATGAATTGTGAAATTGTGAACATGCATAAATAAATAAATAAATAAATAAAGAAAATATAGAGAGAAAAAAAAGGATGATTATAAAAAATGTAATACTACGTGTTGCATCTGTTTAGTCATACGTAATGTTTTTATCCTGTAATCATGTATTTGAAGTGAAAATGATAAATAGATCCTTGTTTAAATCCCCTTTGTTATTCTCAGGCAAAGTAGTGAGTAACGTCACAACAAGAGAGTTTAGAAGGACCAATCGACGTCTTGGAAGTAGAACTCGAGGGTAATGTTGTTCTCCAGTCATTTAATTTGACCTTTCCTTATTATCAGATTCCAATTGGTCATGATGATGATAATAATCTGTCACCTTCTTGAAACCACAAATTTGAAACTTCTTGAAAATGTAATTAATTTGATATTGTCATTTTTGACATTGTCAAGTAACTAAAATGTGCAAATGTTCTCGATTGCACTATAATCGCAATGCTACGTCATTTTCGAATATCACTGGTAATGATATTTACATGGAAACAGTTGTTCATTCTCCTGACTCAATCAAAGGGTTGACGTTTAGAACACCATCCTGGCACTAACTTACTTTGGCAAGATAATAATTCACATCCGCCACTCTGTACGCAGGTGCAAAATTGGTACCTAGTAGGATACACAAGTCATTGTAGTTTGCTCAGCATTGAGAGCGTATATAAAATGATACCTGGTTGGAAAGCTCCCAGTGAGTGGGGAATGGGCCAGTGACGGATCCAGGGGAAGAAAAAAAGAAGGAAACAAAAGGGGAACGATTTTTTGTAATTTAAATTGTTATTTTGCTTCAAAAAGCAAAATAATAAATTGCTCATCTGACCGTGATGAA
This sequence comes from Strongylocentrotus droebachiensis, assembly GCA_035222895.1. Classification (NCBI taxonomy): domain Eukaryota; kingdom Metazoa; phylum Echinodermata; class Echinoidea; order Camarodonta; family Strongylocentrotidae; genus Strongylocentrotus; species Strongylocentrotus droebachiensis. The sequence goes on along the minus strand of JAVYIG010000344.1, from coordinate 355,991 downwards.
ATGACTCAAAACCAATGAACTTCCGGGACCTCTGCCCCCTGGATTTCACCAAGGGCCCAGAGTCAGGCACCTGGATGCTCATCTGACGGTAATTTATTGCCCAAAACCCCTGAGCCCATGGGTGCTCCGACCCCTGGACCCCACACCAATTAGTGACCTACCAGTGCCACAAATAAGTTATCAAAATATGCTTATCTGACCGTAATAAAATGCTTAAAACCCCTGAGCTTCTGGGGTCTCGGCCCCCTGGACCTCAGGGCATGCCTGAATCCGATGACCGTGGAAATAATATATCGTTCAAGCGCTTACAGAGTCCATCTATGTATGATCACTCCTACCCCGAATATCATTATAAAATTCTAGTTTAAAGGCTATTCAGAAAGCCCTTTTGTCGCAGAGCACTTTTTAGTACATTATTGTCCTTAACATGATTATTAGTATTGGAGGAATGATTTTGGTTTCAGGTATCAGAGTTTCCCCGAGTTGGCTCTTTCAGAAAGTGAAATAACCATCCAAGGTAAATATCAAGAAGATTATTATTATTATTATTATTATCAATATTTAAACAAATTAGGCCTAGTAAATCACTTGGACCTAGGAATAATACTGAGATTATTGAGTTAACCGGACTTATGATTCATGTTATTTTTTAATCGAATAGCAGGCTTTACGAACGTCATGTAAACTTACCTGCAAAAAATGACTCAAACGCTAATCGTGAATCCAAAACCACCAGGCGGACAGGCCATGTAATTTTTTTAAAAGGAAAGTGAATTGATAATTGTACAGCTGTTGGGAGATCTTTTATTGGCAGGAAAACTTTACAATACATTGGGAAATCGTCTTATTAGATTAACTATTCTAAATGCCTAAATCCTCTAAGTTTAAATACTCACGATATGCGACGATGGTATGAAGTATTATTACTCATTATTACGTCTTATGATATGTCACTAAATAAAGAAAATAGAGTGGGCAATAATCTTTTAAATGCATTTTGTAATTATACTGGTTTATTTCTGTCTTGATATCCCAACTTTTCTTATTAAAAGCAGATCCCTCCGAACAAGCGATCGTTTCACCATGCATTGAAACAAGATCTGAGGTTGGATTTCCTCCTGTTTGCGGGAAAGGTGATGATATAAAACCTATTGGTGCAGAAGAGCAATTGCAAGCACTTCACACTCGGTCAACAGGTATTAAAAGGGGCATTTTCAACTTTAGATAGATTTTTAGATAAATGGATTTTATTAACATCTTCGTGTCTGGCAGTTAAAAACTGAAATGAACATGAATTACAAAACAAATTTCCAAAGAACATTCACATACTAATATGAGATACCAATAGGTAACTTCCGCAATGCACTCAAATGCAGTCGAATGGAAATACCAACGAGCTTTCACACTCGCCCGCCGAGAAACACTGCAATCCAACAGCAAGAGCGCGGACCGCATACATCAGCCGCCGCTAGACCGGGCAAGCTATAATGCTCGTCCAGCCCAGCAACGACTAATGCACGCAATCTGCACCCCGACAACCAAAGCACAGCAATCCTCGGCAGGCGAATGCGATCATTCGTCTCCAGTCACTCCATAAACACTTGCATATAATCTGAATACACTAGAGAATGGTATTGCTTAAAACATTAAAAATATAAATCTGTGGGTATTTTTTTTTTATAGACAAAAAGTTAAAAAGTGTATAGTTCATACTAATTAGGGGATAAATACATTGTATTCTTGATTTCAATGTGCTGTATATTGCACAAATATTTCTTATTTCTTATTTCCAATAGAGAATATGAATATTAAGATATATAAAAATACAAAATTGTATTGGAGCAAAGTAACTGAATAATTGTCACGGTTTACATTCTTTACCCAGTTCAACTCAACGTGTTGTATATTGCACAAATTGTAATTTCTAATGAATACAAATTAAAGCCCCTGTAAATGCACCAAGAGCTCAAAGAGAAACTTGAATATTGGGTTGTGAAAAATACAAACTTATGCTTAAACAAATTGTGTCTTTTGTCATAACGGGTTAAAAAGTAGTGCATTGGAGTGCATTGGAGCAAAGTAACTTGGTTAATTCCAATTTACATTATTTACGCAGTTCATAGCCGATATTCGTCCAACAGATTATTACAAAAATGGGAATAATATTCTCCAGGCCAATGTATTTGAACACTGTATTGCATAATGATACAAATTATTAATAATATCATATATATATATATATGTTAAAATCCAGAATACAAGGAGAACATATATACAACCTATGCTAAAACCATTGATAAACATACCATACGGTTCAACGTTATGCATTAAAAGAACATGTTCTATACTCAGTTACTCAGTTCATAGTCCATATTCATTTAGCAATCTATGAAAATATGGGACAGGACTGTTTCTAAGTCTGTTAGTTCTGTATCTTGGTTCTACGCACACACGCTGTTTCCTGAGGGTTCTACGCTGTTCAGCTGGGTTGAACCATCCGTGTATTGTGTTCGACTCAAACGCATCACGAGCAAAAGAAAGACACAGCTGATCCCGACGGTCAGACAACGTCAGCAAATTTGTCAAAGTAAGGGCATGTTGGTAGGAAATGTACCGATTAGACAGAATGATTCGTAGGGCGCGTTTCTGGACTCTCTCAATAGCCATTGCTTGTTGCTGGGTGGTAGAACTATGCCACACTGGACATGCGTATTCCAGCACAGTAAACACAGTTATCATGTCATCAGGAGGGCAAGAAAATGGCTTTAACAATCGCAACATGAAGAGACGGCGGTTCGCACGAGAAACAATGACCTCTATGTGTGTATTCCATTTAAGATTGTCCTGAATTGTAATGCCTAGGATTTTGGTGTCATTCACTTGCTGAACCTTAACTTGACACAACTCAATGTCAGGTTGTGCGACAGCGGTTTTACTGAAAGACACCTTAAAGGTGACACAATTGCTTGGGTTTAGCTTAACGTAGTTGTCTTCACACCAAACTTCCAGACATGACAATGCATGACGCAATGTTTCATCTTGGTCACAAACTTTTTGTGAGCTGGTAATGGACATATCATCAACATATTTCCAGTGATTCACCAATTGATTCCGCATGAGATCATCGGTCAACACGAGAAAAATCAGTGGTCCAAGACGCGTACCCTGCGGCACTCCGGCTTCGATGCGCTGCCATGCTGATCTAGTGTCGTGATAACGAACGCTTTACTCACGCCCTGTTAGGAAATCACAGATCCAAGAGATGACTGCGGGCCGTACACCAAGGTGGATCAGTTTCGTTATGGCAACTGTATGGCTCACGCGATTGAAGGCTTTTTTGAAGTCAGTGCAGATCACAGTAGACATGTAGGTTGTGGTTTCGGCCTTCTTTGCAAGGAAATTGATAAAATCAACAAGGTAGTGAGTAGTTGACAGCCCAACTCGGCAACCATACTGCTTCGGATCAAGCTTTGCAGAAATATCGTGGATGACCTGCTTGGCGATGAAAAGTTCTGCGATCTTTGCGAAATGGTCCGTCAAGGATATTGGGCGTAATTTATCAACTGTCACTGGTGGAGGCTCCTTGTGTATTGGAACAAGAATGGCTTTCTTCCAAAGGTACACTACATGTCGCGTATGACATATTTAGGATGTGATACAATGGGGTGGCAAGAAAGATGGCAATCTCTCGGATGAGTCGAGCTGGTATCCCATCAGGACCACCGGATTTGCCAGGTTTGATCTGATTCAACTCATTGTATACCTGCCAAACAGTTACTTTTTTAGGAGCATCTGGTATAGGAAGATATGCAGGCAAATCATGTGGGTCAAGAGGCGGGATATCCGCGTTCACATCCGCAAAGAAAATTTTGATGTCCTCTGCTATCTGTGCATCCAAATCTTCTGACGCAGCATCACAGGAACCATCAACTTTTTCCAGCGGTGGACTCCTGTTACCGGTCAGTATTTTGAGATGTCCGTACCAACTGGCAGGGTTCTCATCTTTCAGTTGCTCTACTATTCCTAAGTAGAAGTTAGCCTTCAGCTTCTGCTTTTCCTTCTGGACTTGATTTCGAAGTATTCTCCACTGGGCATTATTGCCTTGTGCAAATGCATCCTGTCTTTTCTTTATAAGTGATTTCAGGGAAGGTGTTACCCAAGGTTTGTCACGAATGTGGATCTTAACTTTCTTCGATGGAAAGCATCTGTTCATGTGGGATGTTACTCGCTCGTAAAAAGGTATCACAGGCAGACTGGGCGTTGTCATCAGTAAGAACTTCTGCCCCGTCATCATGCGAGATCCAGTCACCAAATCGCTGTATGTCAGAGGCTGTCATTGGTCGGATTACTCTCGTGATAGTTTTATTGTTCATCTTAACGCTTGCAGACTTAGGTGACCAGAGTATGCGATTTTGTTCCGAAGAGCCAATGGGGGACAGGATTTGAGGCTGGCAATACAAGTTGGTGAAATTGGTCAGGATTTTGTCGAGTACAGCATCGCCTCTAGTTGGCAAATTGACAATTTGCCTAATGTCATTTCCGGAGCAAAGCTGTCGAATATTCAGCCGATTAAAATCGCCAAGAATGATAAAACCCGCCGATTGATGTTTAATTCTCACCATGTCCATACACTGGAGAAGATACTGAATGAGATCTTCACCTCGCTCATCATTAGGTGGAGAGTAGACCGCAGCGACAAATGCAGTTCACTGAACGAGGAAGGCAATGAGGTCTCAACTTGACCCAGACAACCTGAAGGTGATCCGGATCAGGTAGATCGACAACAGGTTGAGGGTGAAATTGGGATTTCACATTTATTGCCACCCCACCACCTTTGCGCTGAGATCTAGTCTTGGTAAATACTCGATATCCATCGATGGAGAAGGAAGTCTCAGGTTGGTCTATAGTCAGCCATGTTTCAGTAACAGCACACACATCTATTGCATGTTGATTCATTATGATTTCTAGTTCATCCAGTTTGTTATTAATTGATCTTAAATTGCAAAGAAATACAGTGGGCAACACAACGTCAGTAACACTACGTTCAAGATGAATATGGACCACATTTTCTTTATTGAAACATTGTCCTGTTCTTGGTTTTGTTTCGTCGCGATTTGAAGACATCACTTTGATTGTGCGACGAATATGACTACCCCCACGACGTCCACGATGTCTTCCTATGCCAAGTTCATTAATAACAGCTTTCACTTCATCACTGAGAGGTTCCGCGGCATTATTACGTAATGCCCGAATCATCCTCGTTCTTGCCATGCCCGCACCGAATCCATGCATGACGAGTTACACGTAGTACAGTTTACAGTGTGTACAAGTGCATAGGCGAGTAACACAGTGTATAGGTAGGAATTTAGGCGATAATGTATCATCTTTGTACTTACAGTCTAGTACTAAAACACATCAAAATCACTCCAATAGCATGTCAACAGTTCACAATCAGCATGGTACATAGAAATCCTCAATAAATCTCACTAAACACTGTCCAAAAAAGAAAGATTTCAGGAGCAACTTCTCCTCTCGGCACACCTAATCAGCGTCCTCTACTTTTATGTATAGAAACTTAAAGTCAGAGTGACCAAAGGGATTTTTTTTTTTAAAGTACGGATATCATGGTTACCCAGGATAAAATAATTCAAAACAGTGATACATTTCCATCGAGAGGATTTCATTATGTTATTTTTTTTCTTAATTAGTGATTTAAATGTAAGATTGTCCATTCGTTATGTTCCTTTCATCACCAGGAGTGTCGATTTGTATCTGTGGTTGGGGGAGGGGGGGGGGGGGGGGGGAAGGGGTGAAAGGTGCCAAAATATTTTCGGCAATGGATCAAAGCAACCAAGAGGTAGAAGCGTGTGGCAGGTTGCACCCCTCCCTTCCAAGTTATTAACTTTTTCAAGTCACGCTCAATAAAGATAACATTTCAGAGAATATAAGAGTGGTAACATGCTAAATGTTAGTCCTGACTCTTGCCTGCAGTGTAGGCCTACCAGACTGATATCATCTATTTTTAAACAAAATTTAGACATTACCACAAACAAATCCAATGGTGAGGGATATCAACTTGTGAAAGTATAAGTGGGCAATAATAAGCAAACAGGAAAGGTTCATGTGGACAGAAAATTCTTCATTTCCTGGTGACAGAAACATACATTTTATGAATATTGATGTCTCCAAACAATCGTTCATCGTTAAAAAAAACCTATTTCAATATTCTGTGTTAGGAGATCTCAAAAAAACATAGTTCTCATTAGTGAATGAAAAAAATATTGCTTTTGGTTCTTCATTTGACTCTCTTCCTTCTTTAATTAAACCAACAGAATATCACTGACGCAAAATTTGGTTCTCAAAATGACAGAAAATTTCAACTCCTGATCTCATACAAACGGTCTGTTTCTTAAAAACATAATATAAAACTTACGTTCCAACTACCAAACAACAAACTTCCATTATCTCCTTCTTCACCAAGATATATTTATCATACCAGATACGCTCTAAAATATAAGCATAATATTCCCCTAAGGCCCTGACCAGAGCATTATTTTGTTCTTCAAAAACTATACATAGTCTTAGAGGTGCATTATTAGTGGAAGGGTGTTATAAACAAAAGTTCAAACTCAATAACATTCTAACCTTCAAAAACACCTTAACTATCTTAATATACCTGTTAGGTTTGAATACAAAACATAGGCCTTCATCAGCTTTTCAATAAAACAAAAATAAGTTTTTACATAATAATCTTTCTCCAAAATATCGAACTGGAGTATTCTGTGGTATTGCTTATGTATGTACATACAAAGAGCTTATTTTCAAGAGACACTAGATCCATGTGTGTAACTTAAGAAAGAACTCTTTGTTTACCCGGTTTTGTTCAGGTGTCTATGGAAAATTGTTATTAAAAGATGCATGTGTTCATAATTTCTCTCGTAATTTAGGTTAATAATTTTGTTCAAGGTAAATAGCGGAAAATGTTTATCATTATCTCCCTTTGGGATCAAAAGATTTTGCTCCTTTCGGAAAATAGCTCATCAAATGTTTTACATGTAGAGATATAAATAAACAAAGAAATGGGTGAAATCAATAATACAAAAATAGATACTGAGTATGAATCAGGGAACAAACTGAAAGTTTCGTCTCGTACATGCTGCCATTTGGACAAAACCGTCTCTCTCTTGTCTTTCTTTCTTTTCTCTTCCCCCTTCCTTTTTTCTTCTGCCCGTTTCTTCCCCTTTTCCCTTTTCCCAGTTCCCAGGTAGCAAGCCCAAATGGGGCCCATATGGGGATGATCTTGGTTACTTGTGCCATCTGGGCTAAATGGAACCCATAATTGTATCCCATATGGAGCAAATATTTAGTAACCCATATGGGATCTATATGTGCCAGCCCTTATGGGTCGCAGATGGGAATGAGCTGGGCGTACACATATGGGTAGAATATGAATATGCCCATATGGGTAACACATGGGGGAAAATCTGGGTTAACCAATATGGGTACCAGATGGGATTAAGCTGGGCATACCCATTTGGGCCCAGTTTGGTATGGGCCCCATCTGGGTCCTATCTGTCTTATATGGGTTTACCCATATGGGTCCTATATGCTTCTTGGGTGCAGATGCCTTAGGGCCCCTAGATGGTTTTCCATATGGGGCCCATTTTTCAGATAATATGGGACCCATGTGGGTAGCACATGGGCTTGCTACCTAGGGTATTATCCTCTCTGCCTCTCATTATCTCTCTCTACTTCTCTTTTTTTGCACTTTTGCGCTTCGCGCTTAACATTTAGCTCGTTGCTTTTTAACGCTGCGGCTTTGCATTTGGCGAACTGCATTTCTATGATGCTGTTGATTGAATAAATTGAATAAATTCATCAATTCCTGATGAAGCCGTATGAGCGAGAATTCAATTTATTCTTGTCTCATTTACGGTTGTCTCATTTACTCTTTTTTCTATTCATATATGTATGTATTTTGAAAATGAGATAGCAAAATGTGTATATTGATGGTCATCTTTCGAGTAATAACCATTAACTACTTTCATCGGGCTCTCATCATACATTTTTCTCTTCAAATGCGTCATGTACATGTAAAAAAAGAGGCATACGATTTAACGAATTGTGATTTTATTTCATTTGTTCACGTTCGAATTAGCTATCAGTGCAACAGATTTTTCAAATGGGTGACCTTAACTTTTTTTTAAGTAATTCTAAAACAGTTCGGGGGACAAACAGATCTTTACAAAATGGCGATCGTTCAATCAAGTTTATTACTCGAATTTAATTGATAAACAAGTTTTAGATAAATCTGTTCACGTTCTTTGTATTTTCTACCTTCTATCTTAAGAAAAACCTGAAACAAATAGCGAAGACATCTTTAAAGAAGAAGAATCAAGCACCACACCAACAGTAGGCCTAAATTTGTTGGAGCCGAAGGTGAGTTGATCCGGGCATTGTTGATTCTGTAATGTATTTCAACGAATGTTCCTAGATGGTTTGTGTATTTTAACAACCTTTACGAACCTATGTGCATTTTTATTTTATTTTATTTTATTTTATTTCTGCATTTGTCCAAATACAATATAACTGAATAACAAAGAACATATAAATGTAAGGTATAATACAGCATATACAACAATAATTTCTTCATGTCAAAATGACTTTTTACATAATATATGTGCAGGAGACCGCAATCATAAGAAAAGCTTGACAACGATGGCGGCCTCATAAAAACAAAAAACAAAACAAATCTTAAGGTAAAACTTTAAATGAAAAAGTGTTTAAAAATGATCCCTCCAGAAATAGGATTATACCTACAATATTGCCTTAGACATTGGTTCAGAATGTGTATCATAATTATTATTTTAAAAACAAATTATGTTAAAAACTGATGTACTCAATCTACATTGTTGCAAATTGACTATAAACTATTCTTCTTAACAAACCATCACCATTACGATTGTCTTCACTGAACTTCTTGTCGAGTGAGTGGATCGATATATGGAAACACACTTTTGTGCCTCGATGTTCTGTGTTTAGATTTTCTGTAGTGAGCTACATGTCCTCAGTCTGGTAAGACACTTCATACATCTGCGTGGAAAAAACACTTCTTTTGTACTCTCATAACTGTATAGGCAGCCAACAGCCCAATAGAGAAACAGCCTACAAGACCTTTATGTCGGTCTATTAGGCCATCTAACAACTCATGGGGTTGTTTATGTGGAGTGAAGATGTACTGAATTACCTGGTATATATGGCAGACCAGTATTGCATGTTCAATTAAATGTGCCCCAGTTAAAATAAACATTTACTTTTCCTTAGAGCACTCAACAATTAGGACCATGGGAACGGAGACTTAGTAAAGACCGAATCAGCACGCCTAATATTAGAAGTGACTCTTTAAGCAGGTACGTAAGCAATTCAATTTATAATACATTCAGCTCTAAACTAAACATATTTCTTAAAGTGATTAACCTATAAAACAGTCGATTACAAAATTGCAACGTCTTGAAATGTGCATGGTACATGTTCCATGATAAATATATACAGCGGATAGCCGATCTCGATGGATTGGCATAATTATAGTCTTTTCCATATGTTTGTGTTACTCTCTACGCATGTGCTAAATTGGTACCTGGCAGGATACACAAGTCATTGTAGTTTGCTCAGCTTTGAGAGCGTGTATACAATTATGCCTGGTTAGAAAGCTCTCCAGGGAGTGGAGAATGTGCATACATGAGGGAGCCTGAATCCGATGACCGGGGAAATAATATATCGGTAAAGCGCTTGCAGAGACCACCGATGTATGATCACCCCTTCCCAGAATTTCATTATAAAATTCTAGTTTTAAGGCGATTCAGAAAACCCTTTTGACGCAGGCCATTTTGAATGATAGATGTGGTTTATCTCACAGCTAAGAAAGCAATAAATGCTTGTTAGTAAGCAACCAGAAGACCGGCAGTTTTAGGTCATCTCCGGGGAACCTGGTAATGAGGATTAATGCCTTACCAAAGGGCACTAGCACATCGCCTTGGTTTCGAACCCGGGTCACTGTATTACAAGACCACTGCTCTACAGACTGAGCTATCGCGCCTCCCATTATTGTCCTTTAAAATTAGTATTGGTATTGCAATATTAATTTTCGTTTCAGGCATAGAACTATCTCCGAAGACCACGATAATCAAGATAGTCAGTCGGATATTTCAGAAAGCAGAATAACAATGGAAGGTAAATATATATAATTAAGTGTGGAATCATTAAAAAGACATTGTAAATCACTTGGACCTAGGAAGAGTACTGAGTTAAACGGCCTTGTCTTGCTCCATGTTATTTTTGTTATAAAATAGCAGGCTTTTCGTATGTCGGGTCGTGTAAGCCTACCCGCAAAGAGTGAATCAAAATCCAAAGCCACAAGGCGAACAGGCCATGTTATTGTTTTACGAGGAAAGTGAATTGATAATTTCCACAGTAGTTCGATGTCGTTTTATTACCGGGAAACTTATATAAAATATGGAAAAATCGTTTAATTAGATAAATTATTTCCGGCCTAATGCTGTGTATGATATGTGGCGATAATATGAACTATTATCATTCATTATCACGTCTTATGATATGTCACTAAAGAAAGAAAACAGGGGGCGGGGGCTTTATTATATGAAATGCATGTCTAATTCTACTGTGTTTTTTTTCTTCTTGATCTTGATATCCCAAATCCTCCTAGAAGCAGATCCCTTCGAACGGTTTAATGTTAAAAGCATCAAAACTCACGCCGAAAGTTGTGATCGCCCCAGCAAATCATAATTCGAATTCATTTGTGTTCCTTAACGAATTGCCATATAATTTAATTTTCTCTCTTCCGAATTTATTATCAGTTTAAAAGATTTGTTTTCTTCAAATTAGTCACCCAAATTTAGAAAAATAGCATTCAATTCATGGGATGCGCATTCGAAAAAATGTCATTCATTTATCAAATTCATTATTCTTGTTCAAACAAGTCCTCCACATTTTTACTAGAAGCATACATTTAAGAATCAGATACCAATTTCTTACGCTTTTCTTCAGTTATTTAATATCATAAAAGAGCAAGCGTGATTTAATAAATGAATTTTATTTAAGATGCATCGTCCAGGAACAACTATTATCAGTTTACATGTAGGCCTACCCTGCTCATTCTCCATCGAATTGCGTTCATAATCATATCAAAAGCTCCCTAAGGTCCCATATAAACACGGTGAAAATGAAATAAAGGATGGAAAGATGAAAAGAAAGAAAAAGAAACCTGATAATTGTCGAACTTTATCTCACCATAACGAGTTGCATTTGATCGTTAGTAGACTGAATAAAAATTAAAAAAGGAGGCAACCAATTCAAACAATGAAAAATACGATTTGTCTCATTTAAGTTATAATACAACCAGTAACATGAACATAATGAAAACATGATGTGATAAAGTGAACACAATTTCCCACTCTTAAAATCGGAATAACCCAGACATCACCAGGAAAAACATACTTCGCATCCTCGACAGAGTCGGCATTCACATTAGTCGACATTCATCCTCAATATGCATCAGCAGAAGACACTGAAGTTACTTCTTTTCAAGCCAGGTTAGATTTTTTTCCGCCCTAATCGCTAATGCCGATAAACGTTAATCATTGATTTGTATTTAGTTATGTATTCATTTCGTTATATTTCAACAGGGTAGCCCCATCAGTAGTAAATATACTGTTATAATTGGGGGCCCTGCATAACATTAAAAAAAGTGATTCTAATAAGTGCTATATAAAAACTGAGTATTATTATTATTATTTTTACATGAACAAATCATTACATGGTGAATGGTAAACATTATATATATCAGAAAGAATACCGATACAATTTCAAATGTAAATGTAACCTCAGCAAGTCCAAACTTAATCAAGAAAATCATTAATAAATACATTTTAAACAAATCCTTTTATTGAAATATCATTGAGGGGATAATTCATATCTTACATAGTAATAATCCTATATCGTTCTCAGATGATTATGTACATATATTAAAGCTAGCATAAATAAAAGGTATGAGCGAGAAAGTTCATGATTGTTTGCGTTTTATTACATTAATTGCATTTAAGGGTTTTACAATCCTATCATCAAAGTCCATAAAACGAATATCAAGATTTGTATTTTGATAGTATGCCCCATCTTACAGGGAATTTCACCCTCATATTAAGATGGTTTCAATATAAGCAGAGAAATAAGGACAAACAATTAATGACAGTTTGAGCAATATCCGACTAAATATTGAAAGTCTATGAATGTTTGAAGCTGTCAAATTCTCTCTTTTTTTTTCTTTTTTTTTTTTTTTTTTTAGGGGGGGGGGAATAGACATGTTTTAAAGAGGGGTTGTATAAAAACATATTTTCAATTATGATATTAAGGTTGAATGTATGATTGTACAAGTTTCGCAAACGAAAACATATTTTTTTGAAGGTTTAAAGTACATGGTAAATGTAATGGGAGCCCGCAAGATAAGTCACAGAGTTTCAATTTTGTGTTAAATTAATTTCACTTCTATTAAAGGCAAATTTATATCACGGTGGACTGCCTCTTTAACCGAAAGAAACAATAAAATAGAAAACGACTTGAAAGAATGTGAGAGAATTACGTACTTCATTTCCAGACTTACATGTATATACAGCGTAATTAAACTTCGTTAAGCCCCCATCACACTAAACTAGTTCTGACTACGTTCTCGAAAATGTTGCCAAACGGGCTAAAACTGTGTGCGAACGGTGTTGAACGTAATAACAACTGTTTACGATCTGTTTAAGGACTTCATGGACGGGCTCGGACTGGAGTAGAGTCTATAATACGATCCCAGTTCATTCATTAACAGTCCCCAATGCGTCCAACTCGTCTGTTCCTTTCCACAGTCAGTTCATATTAAGTTCAGATCGGATAAATTTGACATTTACAAGCAGTCCTAACCTTTCTTACTAGTTTGCAACTTGTTCAAGATAGTTTATAACTTAACCAACCCGTTCAGAGACAGTTCAACTTGTCCTCATTTCGTTCTTTGTGCGTTCGAACGCGCTCCTGTCGTGCGTGTGCAATCCCGTCCTGGTTCGAGGCTATAAAACCCAGCGCGTTCTTGCTAACTGATGCTCGACCACATCAAGTTGTAACACGTTTCTAGTAGGATCGAAGTACGGCAATTCCGTTCGTAGTACGTCAATTATGTTCGTAGAAGGTCCATCTAGTTTTAAGTACGTTGTCACTCCGTCTTGGCTTTAAGCCCCCATCACACCAAACTAGTTCTCACCTCATTTTGGAACCGTCCTAGAAATTCGTAAAACGGGTTTTGGTAGGAGTAGAATTTGTAAATAATGTCTATAATACGATCCTAGTTCGTTCATAAACAGTCCTCAATACGTCCATCTCGTCTGTACCCCGTGCACAGTCAGTTCATATCAAGTTCAGATCAGGTAAGTTTGCCATTTCCAGGCAGTCCAACCAAGTCCGTAGTCAATTTATACCCGTTATTAACTAGTTCTTACTCGTTCCAAATACGACAAAACCCATTCTAACAAGTTCGGTGACAGTTCAGCTTGTCCTCATCTCGTCCTTAGTGCTTTCGAACGTGCTCCTAAAGCGTGTGGAAGCACTTCCTGGCTCGAGGGTTATTAAACCCAGCGCGTTATTGCCATTCCTTATTCCCGTTCAACTTCAAAAATTCAAGTTGTGCAAATCAAGTCATTAAATGAAGCCCCTATCACACCAAACTAGTTCTCACTACGTTCTGTAAAACGTTGCCAGACGTGCTCAAACTGTGCGCGAACGGAGTGAACGTATAAGCAACTGTTTACGATATGTTTAAGAACTCTATCGACGCTCTCGGCCTGGCTTGGACGGGAAGGGTGCTCTAAAACTTTGAGTCTGTTCAAAATTGTCCTCGTCCTGCAAAAAAATGGACTGACAACGTATTTAAAACGAGATGGACGTACTGCGAACGGAATTGCCGTACTTCGGTCCTACTAGGAACTTGTTACGAACTAGTTAGAATTGTTAGGACGAATTAGGAACGAGGTAGAACTAGGTAACAATGGGTTTAAACTGACTACGGACTGGCTTCGACTGCCTGGAATTGGCAAATTTAACCGATATGAACTTGATACGAACTGTCTGTGGAGGAGGTACAGACGAGATGCACGTATTGAAGACTGTTTATGAACGGTCTAGGATCGTATTATAGACATTATTTACACATTCTACCCCGACCATAACCCGTTTTTTAGACGGTTGCAGAACGTAGAGAGAATTATTTTGGTGTAATGGAGGCTTATCCTCATTACACGGAACTAGTTCTAACTACGTTCTGGAAAATTAAACATAATTATAATTGTTTAAGTACATTAACACGCCCTGCAATCAGACGGACTGACGACGTACTTAAAACGTAATGGAGGTACTATGAACGGAATTGCCGTACTTTGGTCTTACTAGGAACGTGTTACATCATGACGTGGTCGAGCATCAATACATCCTTTCACGGTTACGAGAGTGCGCATGCGCAGACATGGGCGCCATCTTTAATTACGAGTAAACAAGTTTGTTCACTCGTAAATTAAAATGGCGCCATGTCAATGTGTTGTGAGCGCGCAGCGCAGGCAGTGATGCAACGACACAATGTGCGCATCTGAAAACATTGAAGGCGAAATGTTAACTCGCAAATTAAACTGGCGGCCTTGACCGTCAAAGGGTGTATTAGCAGCTGTAGTATAATTGAACGGAAGTGAGGAATGGCAAGAACGCGCTGTGTTTGTATAGCCCTCGAGTCTTTGGGGGCACTTTCACACGTACTAAGAACGAGATGAGGACGGGTTGAACTGTCCCTTTACGGGGTGGTCGGGTTACAAACCAGTTAGAATGGTTTGGACGTATTGGAAACGAGCAAGAACTAGTTAAAACTGGTTAAACTGATTACGAAGGGGCTTGGACTGCTTGGAAATGGTAGATTTACCCGATGTGAACTTGATTTTTTTTAACAGACTCAAAGTTCTAGAGCACTCTCCCGTGTAGCCAGTCCACGCTTGTCCATTGAGTTCTTAAACAGATCGTAAACCGTAGATACTTTGTTCGCACACAGTTTGAGTCCGTTCGGCAACATTTTCCAGAACGGTGTGATAGGGGCTTTACAAAAAGTGAGTACCTTCCATCGGAGCTGTCGGGTTGTTGTGAAAACATTTACCATAGGGGATAAAGGCCTCAATAAGATTTTTTTGTTGTGGGGGGGGGGGGGGGGGGGGGAGGTTTGAATAGTTTTTTTTTCGTTGTAAAGTTTTGTGCAGGTTATAATTTGTTTAGTATTATTAACCCGAATTACAACATGTCATGTTGGGCCAGACAGGACCAATATGATCATTTTTGGTCTCCCTACTCGCTAATATCAGCAATGGAGATTTGATAACCCCTATTATATGTAAAAATGTGCTCTGATGCTAGAAAAAGAATCAAATTGAACCCCATCCTCCATCGACCACAATTGTTATCGAATATATTCCCATTCGGGCCAAATTTTCAGTTAGAAATAATTGATTGGTACACTTGACATCCAAATACCATATAAAAAAAGTGTGCTGATATTTGCAAAACAAATTATTCTCATAGAATGAATCCACATAGATCGACATCAGAGTTATAATTTTAGTCAGATCAAATGGTGGTATCTTGTAAAACCTTAATTCTATGTAAATGTATGTGCTGATTTTAAAACAATTGGTCATATGAATCTTGTTTTAAATGTTTTGACTATTTTTGCCATTTTTGGCTAAAGAGTAACCAAAATGACCCAAATTTCAAGAGTGAGGTAAAAAAAAAAAGGAAAAACAGACATTGTTCGATCAGCACACAATTTTCCCTTGGACAACTTTAACAAATCATCCCCGTCAATACCATTCTGCTCTATGAATTTGCTAGTTTGTCACAGATATCGCGGAAATGGTCAAATTTGGCTCTAAGTAGCAATCTAAACTGTTTGTATTCTTTCAATGAGATTGATATAATAATACTACTAATAATAATCTTTTAAAGTCCACTCCAAATTTTATTAAGTTAAACCTAAAATGGAAATTCTGTTATTGTTCTTATATCAGCACAAATTTTCACATGGAATATGCATGCCAAAACCCACTCATCAATCGATTTCAAAAATAAAAATGAAAACTGATTTTCTATGGAACTCAATACCAAAAGAAACCAAAATTACCATAATATTGTTGATGGAACTGAAATGATCACTTTTTCTCGCACAAGAACAGATGTTTTTAACCAGAGGAAAAGTTACCACTGACCGAAAGTGGCCATAATAGCATGTCATGACGAGGGTCAGTAAGACTTTTTCCGAATGAGTGCAAACTTTTAAGCCTGAGCTATTCACACCTTCCAAAGCAAATTCTGATTAAAGCCTCTTCGGGGGTTGGCAATGACCCCTTATTCATCAGCTTTTTTATGGCGCTTAATTCATCTCGGACGTATCTAAGCGCTTAGTTATTATCCCGGCCTAAATGTAGCTCAAATTCTACCATTCATTTTGATCTTTCGTTTTAGAGTTCTGAATATTGACGAGCAACATGAAGATGAAGGTAGGAATCTCCTATATACATGTAATATTATATATTCATTTTTTAAGGTAAAGTAATGAACCACTTTGCAAAGTAAACTAAGTGGACCATGTTTACATGTTTGTTTTTATCCAATATTAGGGGCTTTTCGTTTGTCACGTCCACACGGACGACGTCAAAGTTGTGATGTCATTTTGGCGAATTGCGCATGCGTTGGGTCGTCTCACGTCGTCAGGCCAAAATTGAGAACGCGTTCATCAACGATTTGAGGTTCGTCAGAAAACTCGTACCCCATCGTCAAAATGACGTCATCTTGCTATATCGCCGCATAAATCAGAAAGAAAAGACAGAAAGAGAAAATGATAGAATTGTCAAAACAAAGAATAACATAATAAGAGAATGTGATAGAAGAAAGAAACAAAGAATGACACAATTAAAGACAGAAAGAGAATTTGGTAGAATGATAAAAACAAAGAATAAGGTGGGAGAAGGTGATAGGTGGAAGAAACAAAGAATAATATAAGGAAAGACAGAAATAGAAAAAGATAAAGAATACATAATGAAAACATAGATGAAAAGATGACAGATGGAAAAACAAAGAATAACATGAAGGAAGGTGATAGAAGGAAGAAAAAAGGGATAACAAAAATGAAGAATAACATAAGAATAGATGGAAGAAACAAAGAATAACATAACGAAAGACAAAAAGAGAAAATGATAAAGAATAGATAATGGAAAGATAGAAGAGAAGATCAAAGATGGAAATACAAAGAATAACATGAAAGAAGGTGATAGAAAGAAGAAACAAGGACAAATAAAAACAAAGATTAACATCATTGACGTCATCGTGTACAAAACGGGCGTCGACTCAAAGCGAAGAGGGTTCAAACAAGTGAACAGGACAGGTTGACTGCAGCCAATTCGCATCGTTAGAGGACGGGAACGGCGTCCTCGTCCACACAAACGAAAAGCCCCTAATAATCAAAGCCATTCTGTTTTAAAATGAAAAACGAGAAAAAAAAGGAGCTTTTATGCCTTTTGTTATTATATTATGATAAATTTTATTGTTAAAATCACTTTTTTTTCTTCAATCCAGGTACCTCAAAGTTAGACATTTCTCGAAAATAGTTGGATATATGATATTTTCTAAAGAATTCCCTTATATATGCCCCCATATGAAAACGTTATGTGACAATATCATTAAAACTAAATATGATGTAAAATTATTAGTAGGTTATATCAATACGGAAGTGAAGGCAAGTGAAGTTCTTAATTCTTTCTTTTTATAATTCAAAGTCATTTCTCAGGAAGAGGCAAGCACATTGTTATTATCATTGGCCCTCCTTTTCTAGTGATGATCAACACATTCCCCTTTCTCCTACACTCAGGAACATGTGTGTCGTGTTTTATTGATAAATGAAAATTGTTCTGACCATATCAAGTATTTTTGTTGTACCCTAAACTGGAATGTTCTAATCTTAATCGCATCAGCGGGTACTAAGATCGATATACAAGTCATAGTGGGGTTAAAGGTGCATGGAAGCAGGACCTGGACAGACTCTAACGTATACAGGTTGAGCGTACTCAATCGGCTTATCAGTCAAAAGTCGAAATTGTTCAATGCTGCCCCTATTGTTAAACGGACTGCAATGTCTTTCAGTAACTTAGATAATTAAATACGACGTGCTTGGTCCATCATTAACAACTTGTATTTGTGTCTGAAAGACAGGAAATAATTATACCAAAAGATCGGTGGCATGAGGTCTCAGTATCTTTGATTCCTCCTGTCAAAACTATAAACATGGAAGAAAACCCGGAAAAAACATGCATGAAAATACATCAAGAACTCCAAAAATTTCACTGGTGTATGAAGTAACCAGCAGTTGAATAATTATAAATATTTTCCAAACACCATGTTTCCATGACAAGAATGATTTAAACTAAATAATAATAATAATTATCCGTTCTTGTATAGCGCGTAACACATAGTATTAAAACATGTCCCTAAGCGCTCTAGAGAAAAACATAACAGAATACAAAGACAAGACGTACTGGGTAACGGACAACTAAATGATTAATTTCTTTAGAATCTCCACTGAGTTGTTTCATATAAAACTCAGATAATTACTAGGAATAGTAAGCAGGGTGTCTAACCTGATTCGTTCTTAAAATGGATCAATTTTTTCATAACAAAATCAATGTATGTGATTAAAAGTTAAATACCAAATGATCCAGTATAGCAAAGAGAACAAATCCACAAAAAGAAATAACACCATTATAAACCAGAATACTTTGGTATTTCCGAATGATCTGAAAATATCTTACTACTTGATCACTTAAGAAATTTATATCATCTTGCACATATTACAATACATAATCCCGACTCTGTAAACTCATTGGACTCACCCTAACTATACATGTAGGTCTACTGGTTAATGTCCAGGTACTAGACCTCAATACCAACCTCACTCAACTTGGTGCTGTAGTGATATAAAGGAACATGAAACATAATATGTTTATGTGCTCAAATAACTTCTAATAAAACAACGACGCCCCTCAATAAAACTGGCTGATTCTCATATGCAAAATAAACATAGGCCTCCAAAAGTCCCAGAGAGTAATTTACCTAAGGAGGTAATTGTCATAGGGGATGATTGTCCATGGGTAATTGTCCTAGGAGTCATTTGGGGGGAGGATAATTGTCCTAAAAATAGGGAATTGAAATTATTTCAAAAAAAAAATGCAATTAATATTTATAATACCAAGGTAAGATATCCCATCATAATTGATACATGAATTGATAATTTCACAAATGATTTTAACCGTAGAGAAATACCATTCTGAAGGGATCTTTGACCAAACCGGAGGAGAGCTACATAATCCGACATACGGACTCAGTCTTTCCATCCCTCCCGGTGCACTGCCAGAAGGTTCTGGTGAAACGATAACTTTAGATGTCCTCACAGACGTCCCACCTGAAATCACGCTGAGATACGACGAGACGCTTGTTACTTATGGCTTCCGGTGTCTTCCGTCAGGATTACAGTTTGGATCAGAGAAACCTGTCAGATTGAAGATTCCCCATTGTGCCAACCTCATTGATCCAAACAAAGTGCAGGTCGTTTTGTACTCCGTGAATCACGGTAAAGCATTGTGATCAAGAAAACGAAAGTTAATTAGCATGTCTAAATTAGAAGGAAAATGGTTTGATTTGTAATACGCAGTTGTTATAAAATCACATACCATCAAACTAAATGGACAGCAATCCAAACGTCACCATTTACATGCATGCACATTCTAAGTAAACTAAACCGACTCATCTTAGCGGATAGCCGTTTAAAAACTGAGTGGAGTAAATTAAAGGATCGTAGATTGACAACAAGTGATTATTCAGCTGGGCGCCACAACAGGGTGAATAAAAGTACATGTAGTAGAAGTAGTAGTAGAAGTAGTAAATAAAATCATAATAATCCTACTGATAAGAGTGATAATGGTGATAATGCTGATAATAATAATATATAATAATAATGAACATAGTAACAATACAAATAGCAATATTGATAATAATAATGATAGTAATAATACTAGTTATAATAATATTTATAATAATATTTATAATAATACTAATTATATCATATTTATAATAACACTAATTATAATAATAATAATAATAAAGATAATAATGATGTTGTTTACTCCGTAAAAAATCATCACGATCAATGTTATTCCTCATAATGACCCAGCAATAACTTTTACCACAGTAATTGCCAGGTAACCACTGAAATATGAGTGGCGAGTGGAAAAGCACTACTATTATGACTACGACTACAACTTAAATCAACATAGAGGTTCATATGATTGGTGATGTAACTTGAAATAAGTTCTTTGCTCTCAAACAGTGGGGAAATATGACATAGGTCTAAAGAAGCTTTCAATACAGCAAGTGCAAGCTTACCAAAACAGGTAACATTTCAACTGATTTTAAAGAATGAATAGGTATCATACTCCTTCTATTTGTGGAGGATAATTCATTTCATTTTTCATTTTTCACAGAAGGGGAAGGTGATCGCATCGTACAAACTTCAAGAACCTGTAGGGTCACATCCAACCATGTGGAGATTTTACTGGAGCACTTTTCAGATGGAATTCTGGCCATTATTAAAGACTGGTTCTCTATGAGAGACAAACGAATGTCCTTCATGCCTTTTCTTCAAAAGATTATGCCACAGTCTAGGGAGATGGTGCTCCAGTTTCGTATGGTCAACAAACCTCATGGAAACTCTTGGGTATGGCATACATATCTGTCGTACGAAGTAATCTCAAACAAATTTTTCCATGAAACCATACATCCATCAATACTCATCATGCATTGCTCACTAAAATAATAATAATGCTCTGATTGGATTGGCTTCAATGTTATTAACATGAAAGATTTCAACTAAATCCTTGCCATTTGTCATGACTACAAATCCATGTTAAAGAATTAAATGTATTCACAGGTTCGGTTTTGCAGGGTGATTTGTGTAATAATTAACTTAGCTTTCAGTAAGTAGGTAGTCCATACAAGATTGTAGAATTTGACAAGGTTAATAATGCGGGTAGAATCATGACTTGGTTCGTTTCCTGTACCTTTCCTGTACTCTATACACTAACGAATACTTTTCTTAATTATACGTTTACACTACGTTCCCAGCGGCCAAGGCAGCAACGTTTCCCCGAACCGTGCGGAGGGGGGGGGGGGGGGGGGGGGGGGGGGGCGTGGGATTTTGACCATCTTCTTCTCTGTATTAAAGTTTTGTTTGGTCTTGCCAAGCTTTCTCACAGACGGGCCGTGGAAGAGAAAGGGACTGATGTCCGGAGGCTCACTGCGGTTCGGCCTGCGGTCTACCACGAATGCCAGTACGTTCCCTCCCGGTCCGTCACGTTCTGGCAATGCTTTCTACGGATTAAACGTGGACGCCGGGCAGCTTTGGAGCACAATTGTGCCCACAGTATAAATAGAAGGCCTTCCAAGCAATAGCAATCATTGTATCATGAGACTGGGCGCGCCGTGTCAGACCGTAGTAGAACGAAATGCGCCGTATATAGCGCGCCGGGCGCATTTTATTTTGTTCGTACCACGGCGAGCCCAGATTGAGCTCGCGAGGGGAACCTGCGCATGCGCACTCGCGAAGGAAACCAGCGCATGCGCACGTGGAATCCGGTAGGGTGGTTAATAGGGTGATAATAATTATACAAATCAATCTTTCATCAACTCATCGTTAATCCGCAAAGACAGCGTGATACTAATAGAACTTTGGACTTGACGTGAGGGTTCAAATCTCAGTTTATTTAGTTTTGTTGCCTTTATAAATAGTGAGGCAAATAGGCAATAAATAATCAAAGTCCAATTGTTTGTGACCTCTTTGCGAGCTTTCCTAGCTTGTTCTGTATGAAAATAAGTTCATAGTGGAATCTGGACTCGCCGTGGTACGAAAAAATAAGACGCGCGCCGGGCATGTAAACCGTCCCACTACGGACCGCTTCTAAGTTTTGTTTAGGCCTATTACCACGTTTTGTTGCGGTCACCCCGTTTTACTACGGCCTACTAGGTTTCCCATCCGCATCGAGACTGCCGTTGCAAATTCTTTGACATTTTAAAAATCTGGCCCGGCATCCATGGCAATCAGGGCGTGTCACGTTTGCCCATTCCATCAAACCGTCCATACCGTTTTCTCTTCGGTGACCTGAAACGCTACGTTTACACTATGTTCCCGGCGGCCACGGCAATCACGTTTTAGGCCACAGTGAACAAAACGGGATTGACGTGAGACAACGCGGGAGGAGGGGGGGGGGGGGGGCGAAACGGGCAAACGTGACATACCTGATTGCCGTGGATGCCGGGCCAGATTTTTAAACTGTCGACAAATTTGCCACGGTAGTCCCGGTGCGGATGAGAAATCTAGTAGGCCGCGGTAAAACGGGGTGAACACAACACAACGTTACAGTGCGTAATAGGCCGTAACAAAACTTGGGGACGGTCCGTAGTGGAACGGTTTACGGGCCATGCGCGCTAAGGCGCGTGGCGTTCTACTACGGTCTGACACGGGGTGCTGGTCTCAAGACACAATGATTGCTATTGCTTGGGAGGCCTTTTTTAGACCGTGGGCACAAACGTGCTTCAAAGGTACCCGACGTCCACGTTTCACTCGTAGAAAACCTTGACAGAGCGTGAAAAACGTGTCAGACCTTGATTACAACGTGATAAACGTGAGGGACCCCATCAGAACGTGACGGATCGGCAGGGAACGTACTGACATCAGTGGGAGACCGCATGTCGAACCGTAGTGTGCCTTGCAGCCTACATGACAGCATTTCCTTTCCTACCACGGCCCGTCACGGAAACCGTGATAGACCGTGAGAAAACTCGGCAAGACCTAACAAAATTTGAATACAGAGATAAAATTGGCCAAAATCCAACGGCGCACTACGTTTCGGGCAAACGGGGCTGCCGTAGCCGCCGGGAACATAGTGTAAACGTAGCATAACGTAGCATACTTGGATACCACTCTCGTAACAATATTAAGTAGACTACGCTTACTCTCATTTCTTTTCTACCCAGTTGAAACCCAACAACCGTTTAAACAACTACCCACATGGCGAAACCGCAAATGTATTAAATGTTCAACCTATTCATATTGAATCCACTATGGTCTGGTCAGTGTTGAATTCTTCTAAAAGTTATATGTCAATACTTCTATAAATTATGCAAAGTACTGCTTTTACCCCCTTCATCAAACTATAAGCTAATTTGGGTAAGTTTGAACAGTGATTGATGCAATATTTGAATTTTCTGAATTCTGCCATTTTTTTTTTTTATAAACATCAAATTGTCAAATAACTGTGTCACAGAGAGATGTTCATGTATTCGGAGACCAGGCAGAGTATCAACCCGTTAAAGATGATGACGATGTGATGAATGTCAAAGATGATGATATGGCAGTCATGTGCCAACTAAGTGATAGAGCCACACTTACAGAGGTAAGAATCCCCCCCCCCCCTGAGCTTTTAGACTGGTATCGACTGTATTAAGAATAGTTAGTATTTTAATTATTTATTCCCTACATCTTATTGAATAAACCTTAATAAGTCGACCAGGTAACGCATGATGACACAATTCATTTCTATTCCGATCGTCTCTATAGATCATGCCCTCATTTTAGATTCACTTGTAAGTTTGTAGTCGGCTTTTTCATATATCAATTATTCGCCTGCATTATGTTCAAGCATATCAAAAAAGATGAGGGTGTGTTTTTTTTTCAATTTCAAAATTCTCCTTCAAGGCCTACTAAACAGCTTTTTAAAGAGTTTTAGGGGGAAGTCATTTATTAATCCTAAATGTTTTGTATTCATAATAAATCATTAACGGCAACGGGGCCGACTTGCAGATTTGTTTACAACCACGATGTATATGGTGGGTACATTATAAAAACAAATAGACAGATACGGAAATATTAGGATAATAATATCAATAATAACAAGTTTCAAAAATTGCAGGAAGTACAGAGAGGAAGATGAACTGATGACATAGGAAAAAGGAAGAGGCGGAGAAGGAGAAGAGGAAAAGGGGAACAGAAGGAGAATGAGAGAGAGGGGGGGAAAGAATATAGAAAGAGAAACAATAATGTATTGGGATAGAGAGAGAAGACAACGGAAAAGAACTGAGTCAAGGGGGAAATAAAGAGGGAAAATGAGAATTTTAAGAAAGGGAGAAGGAGTGGAAAGAGTAGTATTTGAGACACAAAAGTGTTAGTGATCACCGCATCCCTCACGCAAGACAATAGGGACTTTTAGATTGAATGGACGAGAACGGCGTGAACGTCCACTAAGCATGCGTGTCCACGGCAAGCCGTTTTAACATGTATTCCTATTTCTTGATATCAATAACTCAACTTTTGATATCATGAAATTATTTTCTGTTGTAAAGCCCCCATCACACCAAACTAGTTCTCACTACGTTCTCGAAAATGTTGCCAAACGGGCACAAACTATGTGCGAACGGAGTTGAACGTAATAGCAACTGTTTGAGACCTGTTTAAGGACTTTATGGACGGGCTCGGACTGGACTAATGTCTCTAATACGATCCTAGTTTGTTCATTAACAGTCCACAATACGTCCAACTCGTCTGAACCCGTCCACAGTCAGTTCATATCAAGTTCAGATCAGATAAATTTGAAATGTCCAAGCAGTCCAAACCATTTTTACTAGTTCGGAACTTGTTCTAACTAGTTTCAAACCCAACCACCCCGTTCAGAGACATTTCAACTCGTCCTCATCTTGTTCTTAGTGCATTCGAACACGCTTCTATCGTGATTTGCAATCCCGTCCTGGTTCGAGGGCTATACAAACACAGCGCGTTCTTCCTCATTGATGCTGGACCACATCACGTGGTGACACGTTCCTAGTATAGGGTCGAAGTACGGCAATTCCGTTCATAATACGGCAATTCTGTTCGTAGTACGTCCATCTCGTTTTAAGTACGTTGTTACTCCGTACAATTGCAGGACGGGGAGAATTTTGAACAGGCTCAAAGTTCTAGACCATCCTTCCCGTCCAAGCCAGTCCAAGCCTGTCCATGAAGTCCTTAAAAAGATCGTAAATAGCTGCTAATACGTTCACTCCGTTCGCACACAGTTTGAGCCCGTTTTGCAACATTTTCCAGAACGTAGTGACAACTAGTTTGGTGTGATAGGTGCTTGACTTGAACGTCTTGATCTGCAAAGCCTAAAGCGTTGAAGTTGAACGTGAATGAGGAATGGCGAGAACGCTCTGGGTTTTTAGAACTCCCGAGTCAGGAGGGGATTGCACACGCTCTAGGAGCGCGTTCGAACGCACTCAGAACGAGATGAAGAAGAGTTAAACTGCCTCTGAACGGGGTGGTCGGGTTAAAAAAAACTAGTTAGAACAAGTGGCGAACTAGTTATAATGGGTTTGGACGTATTGGGAACGAGGTAGAACTAGTTAATAATGGGTTTAAACTGACTACGGACTGGCTTGTACTGCCTAATCTACCCGATCTGAACTTAATATGAACTGGCTGTGGACGGGAACAAACGGGACAGACGTATTGAGGACTGTTTACGAACGAACTAGGATCGTATTATAGACATTTTTACACATTCTGCCCTGACCACAACCCGTTTTACGATTTTCTAGGACGGTTCCAGAACGTAGTAAGAACTAGTTTGGTGTTATGGGGGCTTAAAGCAATGGTAATTCTTGATATAAAAAAATAGGAAAATGTTAAAACGGCTTGCCATTGACACCCATGATTAGTGGACGTTCACGCCGTTATCGTCCATTCAATCTAAAAGTCCCTAATGCGCCATTCGGTGATGGTGGGCACATAGAACTAATTACCATCATTATATAAAGATTGCATGCTCCGGCGTTTAACAATAGGAACTTTTAGATTTGCACATCGACATAGTGGACTGCTAAGTGTGACGTCCTTTTACGGCACTGGCAGTGCCTTAAAATGACGTCACAAGTAGCAGTCCACCATGTCAACGTGCAAATCTAAAAGTCCCTAATAACAAAGTATATGAACCGACAATTTCAAACGTCCCGAGTGATGTTAATTTCAACAAAATGCAGGCTGAGCTGTACATTCAGGTTTGCTTTGCGCTGATGCTCGACTCTAAGAGATTACAAACAATGGCAATATTCTTTTAATACAAAAAGTAACCTGTACAACATTAGTCTTATTCAGACGGAGGCAAGTTACCCTGGGGTGTTAAGAGCTAGTCGGGGTAAAGATGGTGAGGTAGGTGTGAAGGCCGGAGTAGTGACCATCTGAACGATGATCGTGTTACCTACGCCTACCTTTACCCCGACCTATTTACTCTTGGATTTTTCGAGGAGTAACTCGCTAACACGACCAAAGTGTAGCGTATGTTGACTGTGTGGGTGATCTCACTTACACCCGGGAGGATATGTGACCTTTCACAAGCCATCTACTCACAGAGTTTGGCCAACTTGGTTTCACTGGGTCAAAACA
The DNA here is from genome assembly GCA_035222895.1 of Strongylocentrotus droebachiensis. NCBI lineage: Eukaryota > Metazoa > Echinodermata > Echinoidea > Camarodonta > Strongylocentrotidae > Strongylocentrotus > Strongylocentrotus droebachiensis. Next base: position 329,344 of record JAVYIG010000344.1, on the reverse strand, counting down.
TGGCGTATATTCTTTTGTTTTGTTTTTGCCCAACAAAGCAGTAGTCGCCACTTAGTGTACAACTTGAACCGGGTTAGCCAAACTCTATGTATAGATGGCTCTGCGTAAGTTACGCTGGTCAGTGGAAGGTCGTGTTAAATTAATCGTTGCAAGATGGTCCCGATCGAGTTAGAGCGTATGGTCAACTAAAGGTGTAAGTGAAATATACATGAGGTATTTACTGCTGCAGGGATGAACTGTCGCCTACTAGCAAAACCCCGTCCGAACAAGATTAATGTAATAATGCAATAGCAATACTCTGTAACTGTCTCTTCGTTATGTTGTAGAGAGTTATTTGGTTGTTTTCTCCTGCAAGGGAGGCAAATATTGATCATGCTTGATGTGGCGGCTCAGATTCTTATTCACAGACAAGCACATATCTGTAACTCCGTTTGTAAATTATCTATTATCCTACCCCCATAGTACCAGTGTATTCTATTCTGAAAATGCAGATAAATTATTTTTACTTTTTCATGTTATGTAATTCATGTGTAATCCCCTACAAATACATTCATTTTATTTGTTTAAATCATATCTTACTGCGAATTGTATTCATATAAACGCTTACTTATATCGATTGGCAGAATGTCGATGCAAGCCACATCCGAAATACTAAGCATACCGTCTACTTCAATTTGGATTTTAACGGGAAAGCAGATGACCTGCTGGTGAAGCTGAAAGTGATACAGTCGCTGATTCCAATGGACATCAAGTTCAGAACACATTTTCTTGCTCATCGAGGTGGGTTATATTTTTTAATGCTTATTTCTTTTGTTCGATTATAGTAAATGAGGCTCTGTACTTCACTTTGTCTATAAGCCGCAACTGTTTTAACAATGATAAATTATAATTTGTGTATTTGATAACCAATGCATTAATAAAAGTGAACCGTTTTTAACAAATGTTATCACTCGAGACGATGCAATTTACAAACATTCGGTAATCATGTTTACCTCCTAAATAAATGTTCATAGCTACTGACCAATGAGATTTAAAACAAAAAGAAATCTCGACTTCGGTTTTTTCAATATTGTTTTTAATATAAAATTATCTACTTTCGACTGCGAATATGAGTGAAGGAGGTTGATTTCCTTGTCAAATTGATCGAATTTTAAACCAAGTTCCAACTTTTGTCATTGACGGACGTTATGAGTGTCATGGGCAGATATGAACTTTGAACAAAACCTATGAATTTCCTCTTTAAGATATAAACACACTTACTGTGTGCACTGTCCCTTTTTTGTAATCTATATTTTTTCTTAATACTTCCCTCCCCCTCCAATTTTAAGAAAGATGCTTAATGGAGATGATAGGATTCTGCTGTCCAATCTATTCGATTTAAACTTAAATTCACCAACACGAATTGTATTTTGATTGTTAGTAGATAACAACAATATTAAATATAATGAGGCAACAAATGTCATCAATTTAAAATTCTGATTTGTCTAATTAAATCGAAATTGAATTGTTAAATGCAACATGATTATACAACCGATAACATGAGCATAATGAATTTATAGTTTTACAAAGTGAACACATTTTCCCAATCTTAAAATAGGAATAACCGAGACATCACCAGGAAAAACAGATTTCGCATCCCCGAGACTGTCGGCATCCACATCAGTCGACATCCCTCCTCAAGGCGCATCAGCAGCAGGCGGTGAAGTTTATACTTCTAAAGCCAGGTAAGATATTTTTCTTGATCGCTAATTTCGATACACGCTAATCATTATTGATTACACTCTCATTAATGTGAAAATTAATATCTTACACAATACTTTTCCGATAGATCGTTTTAGATAAATTTCTAATTAAGCCAGCATAAATTAAAAGGTAAAAGCGAGAATTGTCATTATTGTTTGCGTTCTGTTTCAAAATTGTAATTTAATGATTTTGCAATGCCATCGTCTAAGTCCATTTTGACTATAAATATACAGATTTGTATAGATAATTTTTGTTTGCGAGATCTTACTTAACGGAGTTATAAAGAAAAAAATACAATTTCAAAGAATTTGAAAAAGTACGTTCTCCTGACACTCACCAATATTTTATATTTTGACCCCTGTCATCCACGCTACACAAAAGGAAATATACCGTAAAATCTTGCTAGAAAATTTGTATAATTGCATCTAACAAGAAGGTGAGAGAGAAAAGAAAGACGAAAAGAATTATAATCCATGCTTATGCCTCGGAAATATCTGAAAAAACTATTCAGAGTAGGTGTCTATGAGGCACGTTATAAAAGAAGAAAATATGTTAAGCGTTCAAAAACAAATCAAGACGAAATATGGTTTATGTATTTACTTACAATCCCAGCTATTTGATGTGCTATACATTGTAAAATCTGTCAAGTGAGATTTTTATATAAAAAGTAACATTCCATATTTTCTTCAAACAAATATAGACCTACGGTGGAATCCATGGACCAGAATTTTGACGACCTTCTCAAGACAGTAGCTAAACATATTTGTAAGGATATTGACATCGACAATCTAGGCGTAAAATTGGGTTTTGAAACTCCGGATATAGATCGTTACATGCAAAAGAACAGACAAGACAACACGTTCATGGGAACACTTTATATGCTCCGGGATTGGAGTAAAAGGACTAAAAGGTCTGAAGAACGTGAACAATTGACGAAAGCCCTAATCGCAATTGGTCACCAACGTCTGGCAGACGACCACCTGAAAGACGATATGGCAAGTTTGTATGAACAAGGAAAATAGACAAACTAAATATTGAAATCTGTGACTTATTATGGTTTAATTGTTTACCATGCATGCGAATTAGCATTTTTTTTAAAATAACAAACAAAACATAAAGGCGAAACTCAGTACCGATCCCACAGTTTTGCCTTTAAAATAGTTTTTATTTAATGGTAGGCTAAGCCGTCAAAATGGCAAATTAAACGGCAAATTTGGAAATGTCTTTAAAATGTAGTCACAACTATCATTCTCATCGAACTGCCTGGTCTATATGTAAGTCCCATTTGTGTATTTTTCAAATTCTTTTTTAGAATAAGCTATGTTCGTAATGTAGTCAAATGTAATGTTCACATTTTTGTTAACTTCGTCGATACACATTATTTCATTCACATGTTACGAATAATTTCAATAGTCAGAATACGAATAGCATACATTACGTGTTGTTAAAGGTACATGTAGGACAAGCCATATCTTTGTGCTACCTAGCAATAATTAATGTATGAAATTCGCAAATTACTTATCAAATTAAACATCAATCACTTTTGAACTTACAAATAATATTGAAAACCTTTCATCACAGATGTTTTATGGGCAATTTGAATACTTGACTACCTTGAAAGGTACTAATGCAATATTTAATACTCCATTCTCGAAGCATGTGTGCTACGTCATCTCCTATCATTGTTGCTGCGCAGCATGCTGTCTGCGTAAAATACGTAGATAAATTTGCACGTAAAGACTAGCGAAAATTTTGCGCCAAACACTGGAGGTTAAGTCACGTGCTTGCCATTTTGCAATTGTATATCTACCCCCAAATGCCCCCAAATGACACTGTTGCTGGTAAAAATAACCCTGCATACTTTTCAGCAAAATATTCAACATCATTTCCAACGGCCAGAAACATGGTGAAATCCTTAAAGTAACTCAGTTGAATGCCCGATAGTTAAGAGTGTATAGTATGTAATAGCTCAGTGTAAGAGCATGGTCTCTTTAACGGGAGATCCAAGATTCTAAACCAAGCCGACGCGCTCGCACCTTTCGATAATCCATAATTCTCAAAAGTCCCTCGGAGAGCAAGGACCTAACGTAGTCAGTCCCCTGGTTGAACAATTGCAAGTGCTTTCCAAGCAGCCGAGTGAAACAAAACAACAAACCAATCGAACATGTTATTAGGGATGTAATTTAGCGTTACCGGGTTAATCCTAATCTTCATTACATTCACATTAGTCTTGGCATTATACTAGAAATATATATTTAATATGAAATCACAGGTAACTATACATATTTAAATCTTGTCTGTGCATAAGATCTACACAGGCAATTGTGTCTATATTGTGTATATGTCTTAAATTATTTAGACTATTATGCGTACGCCTGGCGATTATGATGTTTTATGTCCAATGCATATATATTTCATAATATAACATACTGAGATTAGATTTATTTGTGCACAAGTCTGCGCAGCAACATGATGAATTTACTTTGCATATATATTTCATATGATATCATACTGATTTTAGATTTGTGTGCATAAGTCTGCATATCATAATGTTTAATGTCCAATGTGTATATATTTCATATGATATCATACTGAGTTTAGATTTGTGTGCATAAGTCTGCATATCATAATGTTTAATGTCCAATGTGTATATATTTCATATGATATCATACTGATTTTAGATTTGTGTGCATAAGTCTGCATATCATAATGTTTAATGTCCAATGTATGTATTTGTTTCATATGATATCATACTAAGTTTGGAATTTTGTGCATAAGTCTGCATACCATAATATTTAATGTCCAATGTTTATATTTATATTTCATATGATATCATACTGAGTTTTGATTTGTGTGCATAAGTCTGCACCTCATCATGTTTAATGTATCCAATGTATGTATATATTTTATATGATATCATACTGAGATTATATTTTGTGTGCATAAGTCTGCACATCACAATGATGAATTTGTATAGCATGTATATATCATAAGATATCAAACTGAGTTTGAATTTTGTGTGCACAAGTCTGCATATCATAATTTGTAATGTCCAATGTATGTATTTGTTTCATATGATATCATACTGAGATTATATTTTGTTTGCATAAGTCTGCACATCACAATGATGAATTTGTATCGCATATATATTTCATATGAAATCAAACTGAGTTTGGATTATGTGTGCACAAGTCTGCATATCATATTGTTTAATGTATCCAATGTATGTATATATTTCATATGATTTCATACTAAGTTTGGATTTTGTGTGCATAAGTCTGCATACCATAATGTTTAATGTCCAATGTTTATATTTATATTTCATATGTTATCATACTGAGTTTTGATTGTTGTGCATAAGTCTGCATATCATAATGTTTATATTTATATTTCATATGATATCATACTGAGTTTGGAATTTTGTGCATAAGTCTGCATACCATAATGTTTAATGTCTAATGTTTATATTTATATTTCATATGTTATCATACTGAGTTTTGATTGTTGTGCATAAGTCTGCATATCATAATGTTTAATGTATCCAATGTATGTATATATTTCATATGATTACATAATAAGTTTGGATTTGGTGTGCATAAGTCTGCATATTATGTTTCATGTCCAACATTTATATTTATATCTCATATGATATCATACTGAGTTTGGACTTTTGTGCATAAGTCTGCACCTCCTAATGTTTATTGTATCCGATGTATGTATATATTTCATATGATATCATACTAAGATTATATTTTGTGTGCATAAGTCTGCACATCACAATGATGAATTTGTATCGCATATATATTTCATATGATATCAAACTGAGTTTGGATTTTGTGTGCACAAGTCTGCATATCATAATGTTTAATGTTCAATGTTTATATTTATATTTCATATGATATCATACTGAGTTTGGAATTTTGTGCATAAGTCTGCATACCATAATGTTTAATGTCCAACGTTTAGCAATGTTTACATATATATTTTTTCGATACGATATCATCCTGAGATTAGATTTGTGTGCAATTAGTCTGCGAAGTAACATGGTGAAAGTCCAATGCATTTATTTGTTATATGATATGATACTGAGTTGGATTTGTGTATGTGTACAAAATTCTGCATATCTTAATGGTGAAAGTCAAATGCATTTATTTGTTATATGATATGATACTGAGTTGGATTTTTGTGTGTGTACAAAATTCTGCATATCTTAATGGTGAAAGTCAAATGCATTTATATTTTATATATTCTGAGATTGGGTCTTTGTATATAATTCGTAGATCATGACGGTGAATGTCTAATGTATATAGTATCATACTGACATTATTATTTTGTGCATAAGTCTGCATATTATAATGGTGAATGTCCATCGCATATATATTTTATGGAATATCATACTGAGATTAGATTTGTGTGTATAAGTCTGCACATTATGACTGTGAATATCAAATGTATATATATATATAATATTATACTGACATTCGATTTGTGTGTATAAGTCTGCACATTATGATTGTGAATATCAAATGTATATATATATATAATATTATACTGATATTAGATTTGTGTGTATAAGTCTACACATGTTGAATGTGTAGTGTATTTACATCTCATAAAATATATGCTGTCGAAGTTGAGATTACTGTACATAAGTCTGCAAAGTATAATAGTGAAAGTCCAATGCATATTTCATGTAATATCAGACTGAGATTCGATTTGTTTGTGTGTGCATGAGACTGCATATCATGTTTCCGATGTCTGATGAATATATATATAATATATGAGACTGGATTTGTGTGCATAAATCGTACATCATGATGACAAATGTCCAATTTATATATATTTCATATAAATATCATACTGACATTAATTTTTTGTGTATAAGTCTATACATTATAATGGTTATGTCCATCGTATATATATTTCATATTATATATAGTGAGATTGTATTGTTGTGCATAATTCTGCACATTTGCTCGTTTCGTTTCAAATAAATCATATATATCCAACTTTTACGCATTTCGGTCCGGAACACTGCACAATTCCATCATTTATTTCTCCTGTACTCTTAATTTGACTAATTCTTAATATAGAATCGTACAGATGACAAATGTCTACACAAAACTATGATTTTGAATTTCCATCGTGACTTGTGGACGTGACGGTGAATATGGTGCTGCACATGTTCAAGCGAAGCCGTTAATGTAAATACTCTTGTTTTATACCATATCAACCAGTTGAAAATTCATATCCTTTCAGGGTACACACCATATCTTGATGTATTTTTGTAGTAAAGTGTAGATCTCTCCGAATTTGCATTCTTGTGCAAGAGTCTGCAAATTTTATTATGATTTTCTGATGTAAGCATTTTATTCGTCATCATGTAGACTTTTATTTTAAATTGGATGTGTGTCCATTATTCTGTACAATCATATTTTTGAATTTCAGAAAACTATCGTGCATATTATCGAGGCACACATTTTCAGAATAACTCATGACTGAATAGATAAGTCGACATATATATTTGACTTAAGAGTCATTCAGATATTTTTGGTTTCATGTGATGTAACGTGTAAAAGAGTTGTTGCAAACTACACAGGGTTTAGTATTTTGATGAATTATTGGCCTATACGCTATGCTAATTCTTGTTAAATATATCCATTTTGCCGTTGCCATTATGTGCCTTTAATCCGAAGGTTATTAATGCTATTTGTCCCCATCGATCTTTATATTCAATATATTGATTCCAGTGAATAAACAAAATGGAATTATATGGTTCCTGTGTCACATTTCTATCATTGCTAAATGCATGGTGCCGAACTAAGTACATTCACCGCTTAAAGAGGACGAGCACTGGGAAAGGTGAAACATAATTTGTGAGATTTTACACTGTGTTTATCTTAGTGTGAAACAGTTTCATAGAGAAAAATGTCCACTAAAAAAGATACTCTTTCAAATGGCCTCATTTCCGAATTATGACAAGTAAAAGATAAATTAAATCAAAGGGTTGGACCACAATTTTTTGCCAGATTTTTGTTCATTTTGCAGTCCAGTATACACATTATGTGTATAGAGTATGTGAGTGTGCCAATTTCCTATCATTTTGATAATGTCAAAACCTCAAAGTATACACCAATACTGGTATGCTACATGATCAACCTTTCAAGTCGCTTCCACACAGTTTCTTGCACATTACAATTGCATGACTAGAAATGCATAAAACATATACATTCAAACCTGTCTATAGAACCCGCCCAAGGGAAACACAAAAAGTAGTCTTTTTAGACAGGTTCTTTTAGTACATGTTTCAATGAGAAACCATTTTCAAGGGAAACAACAAATGTGGTCTTTGTAGACAGGTGGTCACTAAAGCAGGTTTGACTGTATTAGGAGTAGTTCGGCTTGATGAACCAATGTGTGTACAACTTATTAACATGTACAGGTAATACCATTCACATTATCTTCTTGCATTTAACAAAGAGATGCACCAGGAAAGCTACAAAAGCTGTTTGAGCATTTACTACCCACATGATTCAATTCTATCCTGCAATTAACAGTGCACACTCTTCACTCCTTGGGGAAGCATTTCAGCTTTTTCATTTTTTTTCACAAACTCATTAATAAATTATCCTTTTAAACTCAGTCTACACTTGGTTTGGTTCTGCATCAAAGTGATTTGGATGCAAATTAGGCATTCCTGAAATAATTCCAATTTACATTCAGGTATTGTCCATGTGTATTCATTTGTATCTCTTTATTGAATAACCCCAACACAAAAGGGTAGAAAAACCTGTCACATGTACATACCCTGTTTAAACCACTATGCATACAACCCAAATTCGGAAAGTTACAAATAGAGAAATACATAAGTATTGTGCGTGCATGCTAAATTCATAAACAAAAGAAAGTAAGTAACGGGAAGCATAGTACTGACTTTATAGGTAAACATGTATAGATGGAATTAACTTAGTTAGCAGTGTATTGTTTTAAGTACATATTAAGTAAAACTGATTTACAAACTAATGCGATCTATTGACTGATGAATAAATAAAATAATGAAATGTAAATAAATTTCTTTGTCCACAGTAAAATCTGATCCCTTATTAATTTCAAAATTTACAATACAAAAATAAAACAATTCAAAGATTTAAACGCCCGAGGGAAAACAAAATCTGTATCATTATATAAGGACTATAAAACCTGAATCTTGAATCTTGATTATTAATATAGGCAATGACAATGTTCTGCATGTGTTTTTATCATGAAAATTATTTATTCATAAAGGTTTATTTATGATTATTCATACAATTATTTATTCATAAAATTGTTTATTCATAAAAGACCGACCCATGGGTCGGTCTAGTTCTAAAAGTTTTTTTTTCTTTTTCTTCAAACTAATTGATTTATTTCATTACTATAAGCTTCAAGGTTTCTTTTACATTTAGTTTACACACATGTACAGGTAAGGCATAATTACAACAATAGATTTACTATTATAATTGTGTTTTTTGACAAAAATAACTCCATTTCAACAACTGTATGCATTGTGTATATATTTCATTATATCCTGCATCAAAAATTTGTTGGCTTTTGATTGGTTGAGAGCTCGTCACATGACCAAAAATATTTGACCTATTTTTAGAAAGTACTATATGAGAGTGCTATTTTGGTTTACTATTTGGGAGTTGAAAAAAAATGTGAATTTTTTTTTTGAATTGAATCAAATTTTTTTCTTCAAATCTTAATTTAATGAAAACAAAATATTTTAATCTTTTTAGATAAAAATTGACATTTTTTTTGTTCTAAATTTTTTTTTACCAAAAATGTTTTTTTTTTTTTTTATAAATTTTGTATGCAGGATATAAACAAAATATACCATGCCTTCTATTCGAGGTACTGGTTAAACTATGGGCCTCGGTGACTCCAAAAGTACCATTTGCTTCGGGCTGCGCCCCTCAGCAAATAGTACTATTGGAGTCACCTCTTGCGCATAGTTTTAACCAGAACCTCTCAAGGCAGTGTATATTTGTATATTAAAGCCATAACGTAATAGAAACTTTACGCAAAATCCCCTCTAGCATTAAGGCATAATTACAACATTGGGTTTACTATCATAAGTATGTTTAAAAGTAACGGTATACACCATTTTACATGCAATACACAATCAACCCATTCATAATTACCAATAGACAATTTATTTTATTTTTTACAATGTAAACCCTTCAAAATTACTCAATTTCATTTAAGGTAACATGTTACAAATTGTTTTCAAACATAATGACACTGTAAAAGGTAATATAACTTATCGCAACTGAACTGAAAAAATACATGTACACTTAGAACTTTAATATTGCCTTGTTTAGATATGAGGTGGAAATACCATTGCGTTTTTTTTTTGGTTACGGCGTAAAGTGTTATACGCTTCATATTTCTGTTTCTTATGACATAGAGCTCAGTGCATATACGTGAGGGAAATTTGTGGCACACAGTTGCCTTTCATGTACATGTAAAAAAAACGTGGTAGCCTTTTCGCATCGGTTTCCCGCATATCTTTTATTCATTTACCGTACACGTTATACAAATATTTTTTTAAACACTCCTATTAACCTCCTCATATCTGAACAAGCTTTTAAATGGCACATATAAGATTCAAATCCATTCAACAGTATGCATTGTTTTTTTAATAGATAATATGTACAGAAAGAACTTGGTATTTCAACAGTTATGAACATCACATTATACAGGAATATTTTCATATGCATATATAAAATATATATTTAGCAAGTACATGATATAGAAAAAATCCATCTTAAGCTCTTCAGGAATAAATAGTCTGCCGAGAGCCAGGAGGGCATTACCAATTATACACTACAGACTTGTAAGTATGCAAACAAGGGCACCGACGGCTTTAAGTTCTTTCTGAGAGACGTGGTAATGAGGATTGATGCCTTACCAAAGGGCACTGGCGCATCGACCTGGTTTCGAACCCTTCACCTATACACTACACTACGGACTTTGTTTGTTTTACCTGAATGCTAAGAAAGCATGTGAATGCTTGTAAGCATTCAAACAAGGGGACCGATGGCTTTAAGTCCTCTCTGAGGGACGTGTTAATAAAGATTAATGCCTTACCAAAGGGCACTTGCGCATCGTCCTGGTTGAGAACACGGGACCTCTCTTAAGTAAATGGCCTTTTGGCTCTCAGCACACCAACTAACTTGTATTCTTTAAAGACCAAAACCCCATACTATATACTACATTGTCTGGAGTAAATATATATATGCGAGCGGGCCTTTCAAACAAGTGCAATATGAATCCATTTGTGTGCTACCCTAATATAGAAGCCGGACATAATTTGCGACATAATAATGAGGCAACTTGGCAGGAACTAATCTTAATAAACATTATATTGAAGACATAATACTCGTTGAATGTGGTTAATTCCGCTGGTTAGAACAAGTGAATGTGAAGTTGGTTTGACATTTCTCTGTAGATTGTGATATTCACGTTCAATTCTGTTGTTAATTTGAGTATGTTTATTTTCATGTTCAAACGGCACACGCCGGTGCCATTTTTATAGTTCTTTTTGTTATCATTTCACTCATTTAAACATGTTTCATGTACAGCTTTGATTGCATTTATTGCAGTGTTAACGTTACATGTACATGTATATAGGAAGCTCAGGGTCATTTTCGTAAGTTGTATATCATGCCTTACTATTACTTAATAACAATGTTTTCATTAATTTTAGTATGTATGTGATGTATTATAATAGGTTTAGATTTTTATATTTTCATATCGATATTTTTGTGTAGATACATGCATTTGTAAATATGTTTCATATTGCTTTAATTAAATCAATTTCGATTTTTGTATTTTGTTGATTTGATATTTGTTTACCATCTCTGATTGAATTCTAAATATCCTAATGTAACAGCGTCAGCGCATGCAAGGAGATGAGCAAGTATTGTGTATTCTCTGCCAGATACTCATTCTGGTCCGTCCCTTTGGAATAAGCTGCCACTTAGTATTCGTAATCTAACTGCCCTTCATGACTTCAAAGTTGCTCTAAAAACCCATCTCTTTCTAAACAGTGCTATT